>OY856186.1:419627516-420227516 GCA_963693315.1 Diogma glabrata
TTCTAACTAAGAACATAAATATTTGCTGCAAAGATTATTATTAATATTCAGGTTTATCATTGTCCTTGCTCGTTTGAAATTGCCTTCTCCCGTTTTGCTGATTTATCCAAATTTTAAGACAGGCCCTATGATATTAGTTTTTAGAGGGCTTCATTTTTATATTTTCAACTATACGAGAAGAGGAATAAAATAAAGTTCATCAAGAAAGATAACTCTTTATGTAGACAAGACTGTACTTATATTAAGACATCATCAGGTTCTCAAGTGTTAGTATAGTTAAAAAGATTGAGGGATCAGACTTGTTTCAAATTTCATGTTAAGTAAACTATCAAATTAAAATGTGTATAATGGTGTAAAATGGGCGAGATGGAGAAGTGGTTAAGACAACAACATCACTTACAAGGAAGTTAAGCAACACTGGGAAGTATCACAACTTAAACGGGTGACCGCTTGGGAACTTCATCAGAAAAAATATGGAAATATGATTGTAGCACATTGAAGCAAGAATATCTCGCCCACGGTATGCCAGCATACCTTATCCAGCAGTCCTGGAAACTGGAATTAAAGCAACGTACACTAGAGAAACAAAACCAAACAAACCGGAAAAATCAAATATCGACCGTTGGCTACCGTACCCGGACACGAGTAGGAAACTGGAATGTCAGAACTCTGATAGAAACATCGAGGTCAGCACAAGTTGAGAAAGTAATGGAAGAATATAACATCGAGATACTAGGACTCAGTGAAGTGGAAATGGAAAAACAGCGGAGAGCTAACAACAAGTAAAGGAAACTACATGATGTTCTCTGGTTTTTATTTAGCGTATGGTTTTTGTTATGACACATTAAAAACAAAAATAAAACAACTTTTTTTTTTTTTTTGTATCACAGCCAAGAGTTCGAAATGAAATGTTTGGCTACCAAGTTTGAATAGACTATTTGCGTTAACCAGGGTGTAGCACGAGGAGCTTGTCTATTATCACACCCCATGTTCTCTGGTAAACCCAACACACATGAACAAGGCGTAGCAATATTAACAACACCTAACGCAAAGAAAGCACTTCTCTAATGGAAACCAATCAGTAGCAGGAATAATAACAGCAAGATTCCAATCGAAAATTAGAAATACAACGATCATACAGTGCTATGCACCTACCGAAGAAGCTGATGACGCGACAAAAGATGAACTCTACGAACAGCTCCAAGCAACACTGGCTAGTGCACACCGAAATGACATCAAAATAATACAAGGTGATTTCAATGCCAAAATTGGAACCGACAACACCGGAATGGAATCAGTCATGGGCAAACATGCACTAGAATCAATACGTAACAATAATGGAGACCGGCTTATCGATTGTTGTGTCACAAATCAACTATTCATGGGAAGCAGCAAGTTCCAACACAAGAACATACACAAATACACTTGGACATCACCAAACGGAAGAACCAAAAACCAGATTGATAACGTACTGGTGAATAAGAAGTTTCTATCCTCTCTACAAGACGTCAGAACAAAGCGAAGAGCAGACATACACAGCGACCATCAACTGTGGTAATTGCAACATTCAAAATTAAACCAGCCGCTGTAAAACACAACAAGTCATGTCAAAGGAAATTTAACATCAAAATAGATTGAGCGACAAAAATACAAATAACATCTTCAAAGAATCGCTCCAGCTCAATCTACCAAACAACGAAACCACCACCAGCATTGATGAAAAGTGGGAACAAGTTAAAGAAACTTACATCAAAACTGCTACAGATGTCCTTGGATACCCTGACAAATCACGGAAACCATGGATTAGCGATGATACCTAGAAGAAAATTGAAGAGCGTCGTCAGCTCAAGTTGCCATTGTGTCACAAGAACACAACCAAGATCCGCAGCAAATAAGAAAGTACAGCAAAACAAGTTAAAAAGATGGCAAGGAATGATCGCAGAAGATACACAGAAAGCATTCTCAAGACTGCAGAAACAGCAGCAGCTAATAAGAAATATGCGCACACTACACAAATGCGTGAGGAAAGGTCTCTAACAAATACACAAACACTCCACCAATAAAGGACGAATCTGGTCAAACCCCTCACAACACATGAACAACAGCTAAATAGAGATGGAAAGAATACTTCGAAGACAACTACCAACCAACATGAAGATAATTTGCAGTCTCCGGATGACAACTATAATGAAACTATCAGCACCCACCCACCAACGGAACGGGAAGTTAGAGATGCCATACAGAAACTCAAGAATAACAAATCTGCTGGTACCGATAATATATCAGCAGAATTACTCAAAGCAGATGTAAACACAACAGCAGAAGCTCTAACACTACTATTAGCTGATGTATGGAACAACGGTAAAATACCAACCAAATGGAAAGAGGG
Organism: Diogma glabrata; assembly: GCA_963693315.1. Lineage (NCBI taxonomy): Eukaryota > Metazoa > Arthropoda > Insecta > Diptera > Cylindrotomidae > Diogma > Diogma glabrata. The sequence continues at coordinate 419,629,906 of OY856186.1, forward strand.
TTTAACCATAACAATTCCAAAGAAAGGTGATCTAAGAGAATGCAAAAATTGGAGAGGTATATCTCTGCTCAACACAACAATGAAAATACTAGCGATGACCATTCTCGAAAGAATATCTCCATCAATTAACATGAAACGAAGAAATGAACAAGCCGGCTTTAGACGAGGAAGAAGCTGTACCGATCATATCAGCACAATCCGTATCATCATAGAGCAATCAAACGAATGGAATTCACCAACAGAAGCGCGATATGAAAGACACTTTGTGAAATGGGCATCCCGAAGAAAATAGTTGTTCTAATCAAAGAAATGTATCGGGATGCTGGAAACAGAATACAACACAAAGGACAGTAAAGTGATAAATACTACAACCACCGAGGAGTGAGACAAGGCTGTGTACTATTCCTATAATAGTACTAGATAGTATCATGAGAAAGCTCGATGATGCAAGTCCAAATTGAATCCAATGGAACACAACAAGACGGCTCCATGATCTAGACTACGCAGATGACATCTGTCGACTTACACACACACATACGGACATGCAGCAAAAAATGCAGAAGCTATCAACCCTTGCACATGAAGTCGGTCTCAACATTAATATCAGGAAAACAAAGGCTATGAGATTGAACACCAAAACGATAACACCAATTACCATCAACAATACACAAGTGGATGAAGTTGATAAATTTGTGTACCTTGGTTGTACTGTAGCACAAACAGGCGGGACTGACGAAGATATCAGTCAGCGTATTAAAAAAACCAGAAATACGTTCAATATGCTTCACAAGATCTGGTATGCATCCGTCCTGTCAAAAAAGATAAAGCTACGAATGTTCAATGCATATGTCAAGTCAGTACTGCTGTATGAGTGTGAAACGTGGAAACATACAAGAAAGATCACAAATCAACTACAGGTGTTTGTGAACAAATGCCTGAGAAGACTGATCAAATGCTTCTGGCCGAACACCATCAGTAACCAGGAACTTCTACGGCAGACAGAGCAGTTAGACATTGAGACCGAGATAAAACAAAGGAAATCATGGAGATGGATAGGACATACTCTGAGGAAATCAGCTGAAGATATAACAAGGATGTCCTTAGAGTGGAATCCACAAGGCAAAAGGAGAGTTGCAAGACATGGAAGAAGAAAACCCATGACATGGAAGAAGAAAACGGTACTAGCTAAAGCAAAACAAATTGGTAAGACACGGGGTGAACTGAAAGCGATTGCCCCCAACAGAGACAGATGGTCCAGTCTAGTAGACGCCCTATGCTCCTGAATGGAGATAAAGGAAAAAAAAATAATGGTGTAAAATAACAATAGGTTGGCGTAGTCTAATAATAAAAGGGCGTAAAGTAATAAAGCGGAAAGGAGGCGTAAAATAGTTCATTGTGTATAGCCATAGGAAGTATAAAATAGCTATTTATGGATTAAGGGCGTAAAGTGGGTCTTTTTTGCTTAAGAAGGAAATTGTTTATTGGACAATAACTAGGCAACAAACACTCGAGAGCAAAAAAGATACTTTATGCCCGAATTACATACAAGAATTTTTGTACGAGTAAGATTCTGTAATATTTGCATAAATTAAAATACATATTGTTACGATTACAGAAAAATCTAGACTATTACAGTTTCTTCCAGTAAAATCAAATCACAACAAAACGCAACAACAAATGAATGAAATAAATAGTGTTGTTGTTGTTGTATATATTCTTAGAATTAAGGTCAACATAAATAAATGATTTTATGAGTCAAATCAACGTAACGTAAAATAATCGAATATTCTACTATATTCTCAAGGTTTCTAAAAAGTGACCTCGAATGATCGAGATTATTTACAATCGTATAAAAGGAGAGATGTCTTGCAAGACTGAATTAGTGGTATTTTAAACCTGCGATAGTGAAGTTATAATTATAAAAGTGATTTAAAATTAGTTTTGGTAAATAAAGTTTAAAGTGTTATTTTAAATAGAAATAATTTGTGTTTTAAACGTTTTATTACTGGAAATTTCTACAATCAACCGTTGAAGTTTCTGAAGCTGTTGAAAGAATATTCTAGTTAGGAATATTGTCTGCTGCATTGTTTCCTGTTGTTATGGAACAATTAAAGGGTTGAATATTTAATAAAACCTGGTGTGTTTGCTAACTAATCAGTGATCGAACTCGGAAGAGATTGGGAATTGAGTTTATCGAATCGTAAGCTAGGCCAATTCGAAGTAAGGTTGGAAAAACGTAACAATATATTTACACTAAATAGTAAAATATTTTTTGAGAAAATTTTTTAATCCAAGTAGTTTTTCATTTGATATTTATTTTCCTAAGTTCCTATAGCAACCACTTCTTTTTTAATTTCCATATTAATTTATTTAATCATCACCTTAACGACGTAATGGATATATTTAGCGTTTCTGCCTTAGTATTCGATCAAGGCACTGAAAAGGAAGATTCGAATTCATCCGAAACACGTAAAATGAGAAGTTGTGTTTTTTTCTGAGAAACTTTCAACCATACCTTTGAATCAAAAAATTTCTAATTACTTCCTTGCTTACTTGAGTTTAATTGTTTTCATATCTTGAAATATTTACGCTTTAGGGCGTAAAATAGTAATTTTAGGCATTGTTATTTCGATTGAAAAAATAGCCTGCTTTTCACCCGATTATTGAATCGTAAAATTGCATTCTACTGTATACTCGTAAAAAAAGTATTTCTTTGCCTGTTTGATCGATGTAGCTTTCAGACTGAACTTTTCACAATAAAAGAAATATTTAAAATATCATGTAGTAACTGAACGAGATATTTTCATTTGTATGGACAGCCAGGCTGCAATTAAAGTTCTGACGCAATAACAAAAGTTTTTAATAGTTCTAATATTTCTATAGCTAGACTAATTACAATAAAGGCAGGTAATAAACAATTAATGATTTGAAAACTAATTAAGATCAACTTGGACGGGAATCTTTTGGATAGGTTTTGGGAAAACCATTAATACTATTATTTTTTGTAATGTTTTATGAATTAAAATGTAACATCTGTTCAATTAAACTAAGTAAGGGCAATATATTTATAACTTTATATGAGAGGTTGTAATAATGGAGATGATGTAACATCTAATTGATCGTTGAGGATTGAATTAGGGTTTTGTTGCTTTAGGCGGTTAATTTCTATAGATTCAAGTGCGTTCATGATCCTTCCTTTGCTTTGGAAATGTATTATTTCACGATTAGTGTCAATATTGAATGTATGTCGGTTTTCTTTGAGATGGTTAGAAAAATTAGAGGTAGTTATAGAAATAAGAATTGGGGTTATTTGATGGAATGTGCTCGTGCCATCTCTTTTTAAATTGTCTACCTGTTTGGCCTACATACATACCATCACATGAACCACAATTTAGTTTATAAATACCAGAACGTTTAGGGGTCTATTTTGTCTTTGGCATTGCAGAAAATGTTGCCTAGTCTTATGGGAATACGGAATACAGGAGTATATTTAGTAGCTAACGCTTTTGCGATATTTATACTAACTTCTCCTAGATAATTAATTTTAATAATAATAACAGAATACTTTAATAATAATAACAGAACAATTATTATAATACATAATTTAAAAATGTGAACTTGATCAAACTATATGAGAATTCTTAATATTGAGAAAACAAAATTTTTGATTATATAAATTTTGAAAGGAATAACTAGATGAAAAATATTTTTATGAAAACTAGATTGAAAAATTGTACCAAAAATTTTATTGATCTATTGCTAAAAATTTGAAACGAATTTAAAGAAGATTTTCAAATAAGGCAAACGATTAAATAAAAAAGTCACCACGGTTCCAATAGTTCTCCAACTCATTTTCTGAGGTTTTCGTTATTAAGGGATTATGATAAATGGTACCTTTTGTCACAAATTATCAAGCACGACTGGTTTGATGAATCAATTGCTGCAGTCAAACTGTTGCCTCGGAAAAATGAAAATAGCATTTGCGAGTACACAAACCAGACATAAGCAGACTGTATCTCATGTTTGATAACTAGGCAGATTTCGCCTTAACTGGATACTTTAAGATTCAACCAACTGGTTTTAATGAATATGCGTGATATTAGTACAATAGTTGGTGTAATTCCCAAATATTTTCTCATTAATAAACGAGTAGGAGCAATGCAAGTAGAATTTTATAGCAAGCTAAAGACCTACAATCAATTGTCAATCAATAGAGACAATTTGTCAATTAATTGAAAACTAAATAAAATTTACACTAAATTTTATTTCGTTCATTTTCGTTTTCGAATTGATTGACAAATTGATTGTAGGTCTGTAGGATACTTATGCTCTAAAGATCCAAGATATTAATCAATTATCATTAAACAAACCATAAAATTTTTAACGTTTCATTTCTATTTCAAAACGAATCAAAAGTTTAGATTCAAACATAACGATAGGAATTTCCCTCTAAGCTCAATAAATTTCTAATAAATAAATCATCTTGTATAACTATTATATTTCATCTTTTTTCTACATCAAACAAAAAATACGACAAATTGATGAATTTCTTGTAAAAAGTAAGTGCAATAAATAATGTCGTGTTCTTTGGCAAAAAAAAATTGATCTGAGATCAAAAAAAATTGATCTGAGATCAAAAAAATTAGCTGTCAGATCAAATTAGCTGTCAGTTTGTGTTCTTTGGCAAAAAAAGATTGATTTATTTTTTGATCTAGATCAAGTTTTAAAAATCTAGATTTTTTGGTAGATTTTACAAATACATTGAAATATTATTTTTAACTGTCAAATTTATGTAAACAAAAAAACCCGCCATTTTAATTATTATTATTATTTTGTTTAAAAATAATTTATTATTATTTAAATTACTAATTAATAATAAAGTTATTACAAATAAAATGATAAAACGTGAAATTTATCATTTTCAAATGTAAACATAACCAAACATATCAACTGATAGAACAAAGAGTCAAAACAATTTACTACTACATATGCAAAATTAGATTGATTTACTTTATGCTGTTCGTTGGCAAACAAATAAATCAATTTTTTTTCGATCAAGCCAAAGAACACGACATAAATCTTTTAAAATCTTTCAACCATAAAAACACTATAAACAAAATAAATCGATGTTTATTTTTCATCTCTTTCTTCGAAAGGAAAATTCATTAAACATCTCATTTTGAAAAATACTATTCTATTCTATACCAATAAAAAGTTTTTCCGCGTCGAAAAAACTCGACAATGTTGCGATGTTTTTTTTTTTAATTTTTTCTTTTTAGTGTTACATGATTAATGACTTGTATTGAATTAAATCAAAATAAATTTTAATGTTTATTTCACTTTGATAGTAAAATAGTGTAAATGAATTTCACAGATATAATTTTAATATAAAAATAAATTTTGTTATTTTCTAGACAATTATTTCGAATCGGATAATACTAATCATATGAAAAAACATTTACTTCATTTCGATCGGATCGGCCATTGCGCTAAAACAATAAAAAAAGTTAATTCCCATGGTGAACCTGTCAAAATTAAGTGATTCTTGTTAAATTAAAACAAAATTCTAATTACCTTTATTTCAATTTTATAACTTTGAAATCAGATTTTTTTTACTTACGTTTAACCTGTTTTGTGGTATATATTTTGAAATTGATTGAGTGTAATTTTGTGTATAAAAATAATTAAACGAAATTAAAAAAATATATATATGTGGAAAAAATTATAGTGAAATAAGGTTCAGTGGTTTAGTTTTATATTTTTTTTACATTAATTTTTCAATCGATATTTCAATGTGGTAGTAAAAATTAATAATCATAAAATGCAATATAGTAAAGAATCAAATTTGTAATTTAAAAAAGAGTAATAAATGTTTTGATTAATAAATGTGTCATCTTAAAAATAGTTTTGTGTTTTCTATTAATGTATTTGTATAAAAATATATAGAAAAATTACATGTCAAAATTATTAATCGGCCATTGAATTTTTTTTACATCATTACAGTTTCACCATAATAATCTAAAATAAAATTTTTTAATGGTGAATTACTATTTATATTAACAAATTGATGGATATAAAATTCTGAAATGGTAAAATGGAACAAATCTTGATATGGATAATAGACTCATAAATGATTGATTTAATTAATTTTTGGAACTTTAATGACGTTTGTTGTTCATTGTCAAGGAAATGTGAGAAATTTGATTTATGTATTTTATGATTCTTTGTTTTATGTATGTTAATTCAGAAAATTAATCGATAGTTACAGAGAATTAATCGCCAGAAGCATTAAAATTAAACGACGTAGAACTAAATGATTTGTTAATTGATCAAATCAAACAAGAGGTGCTTTCTTTAGTTTAATTTATATGTGATCTGCATTGTATGTCAGGGTTAATCGTTTAATTTTTTCATTTATAAATATTTATAGATCAATTTAGTTTTGCATAATACAATAGTCGTGAGAATTTTATCTTTTTCTGTAATTTGAATAATGGAAATTAGTTTATGTATTTTGTCCCGTGTTGCAAAATAGCTTTTAAGTTTGTATCTTGAATTTTAAACAAAAAATATTCAATCAAAATCACATAAATTTGTCTAGTCAGCTGATTAATGAAAAATAAATTTAGAAAAACTAAAATTTTATTTTGTTAAAAAAAATATTACATTTATTTGAAGAATGCTTAAAGTTCAATGATCAGAAAATATTTTTCAATGGATTATTAATAAATTTTATTTAGGTAAGCTGAAGTAACTTCGATTTTAGTGCATTCATTATACAGTAAACTAATTGAAAATGTGAAAGATATTGTTTGAACTTAAAAAGAAAGGAGTGTGTGCAGTAAAACCTCTACATATTACGGACCAATGGGGGCGAGGGTTTTATAAAAATAAACTCAAAATAACCGTTTACATATACTATCAAAAGGTATCTATTTTTATTCAACTTGGATATTTCTTTTTAAGTATAAAGTGTTGTGTAATGGGAATTACAATTTGTGTTGTGACAGAGACATCCTTTAAGACGCTTCGTATACACGATGACAAAACTGCCGCGGTAGTACAGTAATGACAATTCAACTCGTATGACATTGTGACAGTGCTGTTCACACGGCATTGGCTTGCTCGACAGTTGAATGTATCAAAAAATCAAAAATCAACACTGTGCAAAATGATAATGAACTGTCAAGACAGCTCTGTTCACACGATGACAGTTGATGTCACTGTCACGGCAGGACTGTCACTATCAAGTTCATTTTGATAGGGTGACAGGACAGTGCGACAGAACTTTCATGACAGCATCATCGTTCACACCATGACAAAAGTCATGATAGTCGCTGTCATGACTGCAACTATTGCGTTTATTGTCATCGGATATATGAGGCTTTAAGCCTCATATACACGATTACAGTAAACGCGACAGTTACAGTCGTTACATCGACTGTAATGATTTTTGTCATGGTGTGAACGAATATTCTGTCACGACAGTTCTGTCGCACTATCAATATGGGCTTGATAGTGCGATAGTACTGCTGTGACTGATAGCAGCTACCATCGTATGAATGGAGTTCTTTTCATTTGACAGTTACCAGTGGCTCATTTAGTATTGATTTTTTGCCGACGTTTTTTATTAACACATATGTGCATTATTTTTCTTTAAAATACCGCCTAATTTGCTGGTGACCATATTTATAAAAACAACGAGATCTGCGGCGATGTTGTAGGAAATCAAGATTCGGTGTTAAATTTTGATCACCTTTTAAATAGTCCAAAACAACCAGGATAAAAACAAAAGCAACGCCCCAAACTTGATAATGCTCCATGCAGGAACGAATGTAGAACTTATAAGTGTGGAGTAATCGATGCGGAGTAAAAGATTGTTTACATGTATTGAGGAGTCCGAGTTTTTTTAACGCACACCTTATTGGCTGTCAGATATCAAATGGTTGTCTATCAAAATTTTTTATGTGTGTATTAATATAATTTTCGTATAGTTTAGATAAGACTAGGGGTAAGGTTATTGCTTTTTTTTTAATGGCGTTCATAGTCCATGCAGGTGCGTTGCCAGGCTAATCAGCTTTGAATATTCACCACGGTATTTCGCATCAGCGACATAATTACCATGGCAGTCCATTTTTTTAAGGTCGTTTATTACGTCAGTCTCCCATTGTAGTCGTGGTCTACATTGCAGTCGCCCACTCCCTGGGGTACATTTTTCTAATCATTCCAGACTGAATCAGCTCGTAGAACATGCCCAAACCAAGCAATCCTATAACTTGCGCTTGGTGTTAGTTGATACATACGGTGATCCAAGGAGAGGTTTAATTGAGTAGAAAGTTCGATTACCTGCAGCGATGCGAGCTTTTATATCTGTAAGTATGTTGTTGTTTGTGTCAAGCATTGATCCCAAATATTTAAAAGATTCAACTCCCTCAATTCGGTCATCGCCGCACATCAAATCTTTATTCTCCGCCTCTCTTGAAACATTCATATGTTTAGTTTTATTGTAGTTAATTTGAAGACCAATTTTTCTAGCACCACTCTCAAGCGACTAGTCTCACTCATAACAGCTTCAGTTCAGCCGAGGATGACAACATCATCAGCGTATGCGATCATCTGTACTGAGATTATTGACAAGATATTGTTGTTAGCCGGTAGTTTCTTTTGACGGCACATATATTCCAAGGCTAAATTAAAAAGAATAGGAGCGATAGCATCACCTAGTCTTAAACCGGAGTGGACTTTAAAAAACTTTGATATTTCGTTCTCTACTCGTACACAGCATTGAGAGTTCTGTACTGTCATTTTGCGTGGTGGCACTAGTTTACCAGGGATTCCCATTGACACCAGAGCAGACCATAGAGTCTCTCGTTCGAGAGAGTCGTAGGCCTGCCTGAAATCAATGAAGAGTTGGTGCACAAGTATGTTGAACTCTCGGCACTTTTCCAAAATCATCCTTATCGAGAAGGGTGCATCGGTGGTAACTTGGCCCCGCCGGAAGCCACACTGGTATTCTCCAAACAGTTGTTCAGCAAAAGGATTGATTTTTGATAGCAAAATGTAAGAAAAGATCTTATATGATGTGCAGAGTAGAGCGATTCCTCTGTAGTTTGCACATTGTAGGCGATTACCTGTTTTATGAGTTGGTATCAGCATAGCTGTGTTCCATTCCTGTGGCGTAGTTTCAGTCCTCCAGATCATTAGAACAAGTTCAAACAATCTTAAGGAAAGAGTTTCACTACCATGTGCAATCACTTCGGATGTTATATCGTCGATACCAGCGCGGCTGCCAGCTTTCGTCGATACCAGCTTTTGACAGCGCGGCTTCGAATTCCTCTTTGGTTGGTTCGTCTACATGTACCTTTGATGCACAAATAAGCTTTGCTCGTCGCCCGACTTGTTGCGGGTCACTTAAGTTGAGAAGATTTTCAAAATAAGCGGCCCAAGTATCTAAAATATTTTTAAGCTCTACTTGTAGCGCCCCATCTTCGTTTTGAATAGCAGTCGATCTAGTTTGAGGGCCCTTTTTTTTTAGGTTTAACCTGTTGAAAGAAGTTACGCGATTGAAGTTCCTTATTGAAGCTTTCAATCTCCTCACACTTTCTCTTCCACCATTCTCGCTTCGTTCGCTTTGTAACGGCTTGTCTTGCCAGTTTATAGTTCTCCTTCGTGGACCTGATGTTGCGTCCTGGCAGACATTTCAGATAACAATCTCTTTTGTATTGAATAGCGTTAAGACATGTTTGATCCATCCATGGCTGCTGGGAATGGTTTTGTGGCCGTCCAAGTATTCCCTCAGCAGCGCTTAAAACAGCATCTTTGAGCAAATATCATGACTTATTGACGTCTCCATTAATGGTTTCTGATTTCTCCAATGTTTCCGCAATATGGTTTTGATATCTCTCTTCTGTTTCAGCATTCTTTAGTGATGAGATGTTAAAACGTTTCCGTTGATTGAATTTCGGAATGCTTGGGTTTGGGAAGTGAAACCTTATTTTAGCACATATGTACAAGAAAGTGGCCACTTCCAATGTATGCACCTCTAAGGGATCGCACATCCAGAACACTCGAAAAGAAACGTGCTGTAACTAGCACGTGATCAATTTGATTTCGAGTGTTTCCATTCGGTGAGACTCAAGTCTGTTTATGAATCGATCGGTGCGGTGAGAAAGTACTGGCAATTCTCAAATTATTTGATAATGCAAACTCAGTCATTGTCTCACCATTATCATTCGAATTCAAATGCAGACTGTGGAGGCCCACCCCATTTCCAGAAGAGATATCTCTTCCAACCTGCCCATTAAAGTCACCAAGAACCATAATGAAGTCGCGTGTTGGTGTTTGTTTCATAAGCTCTTCCAATGCTATGTAGAAAGTATCCTTCTCGTCGACAGTCTTAGCTTCAGTAAGTGCATGAACGGCAATAAGAGAAATATTGTTATATGTACCACATACACGTAGGTAGCAAATCCTCTCATTGACCGAGATGAATTTCATCACGGCTTTTTGTATGCGTGCACCAACAAGAAAGCCAGTTCCGAATTCTTTCCGAGAAGGATGACCACTACAGTATAAAGAGTGACTATCCAAATCTTGTTTTCCTATTATTTGCTGTCTAATTTCTTGCAGAGCAATGATATCCATCCCATACCTCTCAGCCTCTGTTTCTAGACTTGTAAGAGCATCAGAAGCGCTCAGACTGCGCACGTTCCACGTTTCGATTCGGTAGTCTGGTCCTTTTTCACGTCCAGGTAAAATTCTGTTTTTGTCCGGGTCTGTTATTCTTTTCTGATTTCCAAATTTAACAAATAATTTTTTTTCCGGGGTTAGGGTATTAACCTTAGGCCGAACCCAAATGTTATTGCTTAATAATTTGAAATATCACAGTTCGTTTTTTTTGGAGACAAGCTTGACGTTTGTCAACTTCCAACACGAAGAAAAATATACGATTTCTAGAAAATTTTAGTTAAAGTAAATGTTGTCCAGTCTAGAAGTTTTGTTGATGTTTAACCCTCTTAAAAGTTTTGCAACAATTTTGGGTTTGAAATGAAGTACTTTCATATTAACTCCTGAAGTCTGAATTTCGGTTATTTCTTTAGAAGTTGGCAAAATAGTCAAGTTTGAAGCAAAGCGCTTCCTCTAAAGTTGTCAAAAATGTATTTAGACGTAAATGCATTGTGGCTGTCGATATACAAGAACTTGTGTTTCATCTTTTCAGTTAGCTTCCACTATCTTCAACCTGGGTGACCCAGGACCTTGCAATCTACAGATTTAGATTGGATGGAATAGGATTGGATTGGACATAGGATGGTGCAACCTGTGTCCTGAAATGCAGACTTCGTGGTTCATAGAGCGATGTCCAAGTATGACTTCATAAACAATCATCAACAAACCTTTCTGTGTGATTAATGAACTCTCAAACCGACTACGTTTGTGACAGTTTGATTTTAGATCTTACCATTGCACTTGAATGAAATTTTACTTTTTTTTTTGTTCATTTCTGATATGCTGACAAATAATTATTTTACTTGTTTTTTTGCTTATTTAGAATATTTATAACCTAAAATGTCGAGAATCCAAAACAAAAGCGAAGGTAGGATTCAAATCCCGGTCAAATGAACACGTTTCTTATGAATATCTGAACCCACCACCAATAAAAAAATAAACGACTTGTTAACGTCCTATAAATACATATATACTTTGTTGTTACTTACAAAACAAAAATACATAACCAAATTCTTGAAATTCTTTTTACTTCTTGACACAATGATAACATCCGTTAAGCTTCTCAACCGCATACCAAAATGGTTGAGCTGATAAAAATGTATAAGTTTCTGAACTTTGCATCAATTACCAGGTCAAGATTTTTTCCATTTCTCAATTCAAGTATTTGAGCATTTCTAAAATCAGTAATTGTTTAATTTTTATATTGAAATTTTATGATTTTATTCCAAAAAAAAATTGTTTTGTTAATTAAATTATATTTAAAAATTACTAACATCAAGAGAAGAACACCAGAAAAGGCAAGGGGAATATCATGGAATACTACTCATCTTAATATTAAAACTAAGTGATAATAAATAAATGTTTAAAGTAAAAAATAAAAGAAAGAAAGAAAGAAACCAAACAACAAAAATAATTAAATAAACAATTAACCACTTAAAGAAAGAAAGAAAAAAAATTGGTTATAAAAAATTATTTTAAATACATTCTGTGATTTAGAATAAAAAAAGAACGTAGTGTATAATTAAAAAGAAAAAATAATAAGTGAAATTTTAAATTATTTAAACAAAGTAAATATAAGTCTTGAACTTCAAAAGTTAGAAGAAATTACAAAAAAACTTGGAGGATTTATTACAGTAGCTTTAATTTTCTTCCCATCCTCATTTTATTAATAGGTGAGTTTTTTTTATCTTAGTTTTATTACAACTTTTTAATAATTGTATTCTACACACGGTAGCCGATCGGTGAAGTTTTTTTTAAATATTTAATCAACTAGATTTGAAGTTGATCTAAGATTTAGTGTTACTCGTAAATGATTTTCTAGATACATAAAAATGACAACAAACCAATAAATGTGAGTGCATTCAACACTGAACTAAAATTTCAACACTAGCATTGGTGAATCCGAAGAATTCGGTATACCGATAATTACTCTGATATTGGATTTTTTTTTAATTGGTAATTAACACAGTGGTTTTCTTTTTGTCTCAAAACAACGATCTAATTAAAAGTTTTACCTAAAATATGTTAAAATTTTATTTATTCTTAATGAATATTGCAAGTTACCAAAAAGTAATTTTGATCAATGTGTACCTGCTTTTAATTGCCATTCTCTTTCTGATTTTAGAATCAAGAAACGATTCATTCTTAAGGCTCGCATTTGAGCACAATTGGGTAAAGAGAAGGGAGATACAAATGCTTATTTGAAACGATAGGAAATAGAACATGTTTTTTTCAGTTTAAAGAAAACGACAAGCACTTTCACGGTTGTATTTGTTGAGCCAGATCAGGGTTGCATAAAAATCTAATTTTAAGAAAAATCAAAAAATCAGATTTAGTTAATTTAAATCGGATTTTTTGATTTTAAAAAAATTTTAGTTTAATTTGTATAATTTTTATAGAAGTGGTTCTATATCCCTACGCTACGTTAATTCCTTTATGAAAATCAATAGCTTTGATTGTATTTTATTGAGAGGCAGTTGCTACTTGCTAGAGTTTTACACTGAAATACTGATTGTTGTTCTGGCGACATTAAAAGCGTTATTTGTCAAACACCGTTGCCAAACTAAGATACTTTGTCACTATTTTAGAGTGATATCATAGATATCCAATTCTGCAGGTCCGAAAAGCTCCTCGGACATGAAGATAACTGTTTAACATTAAACGGTGTTGCAATTCATACGGAACAACTGCACTCAGAGAAAAAATGGTCATATTTGACTATTTTTTAACTATGCACATATTTTAATAGTCTGATTCGATACCACTACTTTTAATAGTAATAAAATAATCATAATCAACTATTGTGTAGTTATGAATAGTTGGTTGACAATTCTCTAGTTAACTTCAACTACTAAAATATCCAAAAAGGATTAGCTCAATCACATGGAGAATTAGATCAAACATCTGCATTGACAACGTGCTTATTCCCCCGGTCAAAAATCCGAGACTTTTGAGGGTCACATTCGATCCACTGGCTGCTTAAATTCAATGCTCATGCTCAACATGTGAACGCGAGATTGAAAAACAGGAACAATGGATTGAAAACACTAGCTGGTAGTTTATGGGGCAAAGATAAAAACACAATCATAAGAACGTACAAAGCAATAGGAACACTTATTTTAAATTACGCTGCACCCATATGGACACCTCAAGTCACCGACACTCACTGGAATAAGTTACTAATAACACAAAACGCAGCCTTGCAAACAGCAACCGTGTGTCATTTGATGGCTCACCGAGATCCCTGCACCATGAATGTAATATATTGCCGGTCCGTCAACAAAATGAAATGCTTGTCATGCTACCATATTTCTGGTACACAATCAGAATCCCGAAAATAGTTGTAGGTTCGGGCACAGCCCGATTCGCCGACTTAAGCTCATATTTTTGGGGGTCTTGTCCAATCATTTCAGGATCTTGTAAGAACCGCTGGGAAAATAGGAGGCTTGCTGGGAGATGGTAGGTATCTTTACCTGCTTCACGTCACATCACATCTGTACGTCACAAACTCACTCAAATAAAACTTTAGTAGTTCATTTCAACAGTATATTTCTTCTAAACAAATTGAAAACAATCAAAATATCTGAATGTATTCAAAAAAAAAATAATTAAAATGAAATAACTGGAGAAACAACAGGATTCAAAAAAGAATTAAATAGGTTAGTCCAAAATAAGAATATTTTGAATGGTGCTACATGCTGCACAAGTTGTTGCAACAATAAACAACGATCTCGTTTCTTAGACCAGCCACACGTCGGACTACTAATAATATAAAAACTATGATCAGCAACGCTATCACATGCTTACCAAACAATATCTATGGGCCTGTCACAAAGAGCAACATCCCTGCAACGATACCTTATCCACGACTGCACCACCTAGAAACATAAGGTGTACAGCGAAATGTTTCTTGAATAATTGCAGAAACAACCAAGTAACCGGCAACATCGACGAGCTTACGTATAAAACGGGCTTAAAAATAAATCATACGAAAGTTGTTGAAGACACAATAAAGAACTAAGCCCCAAATCGAGTTCTCAATAGTAAGCCAGCCCAAGTCGCTGCGGAAGAGGTCAAATTACCGCGCCGCACCAGATCCATTCTAGCGCAGTTAAGATCCGGTTGGTCACGCATTTTAAATAACTACATGAATAGAATTGACCAGAACATTGTTGACAAGTGTCCCGCATGCGAAAGCACGCCGCGTGATGCAAACCACCTATTCAATTGTCCAGAAAAACCAACCGACCTGATGTACGAAGATTTGTGGCACTGCCTAAGGGCTGTAGCAGAGTTCGTAAATCTGGGTCAGAAGAGTAGCACCGCACCATCGCTACAACAACAACAGCTCAATCACATGGTTGTATTCTGTACTATTCAAAAGTTATGTTGAAATTCCTCTCAGTTAACGATCTCGCGTTCATTGTCGCCTTAGAACGCATGTTATTGTGGGACATGGGTCTTTAGGTTTCTATGTGTTGTTGTGACACAAATTGCAATTCCTACCACAATACGTTTAATTAAAAAAAAATTTTTTTTTTAGTTTAGAATTATAAGTCACTAGAAATGAATGTATTCAATTGAATAGAACGAAAAATTGCTTTGAAAAGCGAAAGGTTCTTAACAAATGTTTTATCTCAATTCCAATTCGGGGATCGAAACGGAGTCCTTCTGATCAGAGTTTATGGTTAACCATTTAACCCACTCGACCAGCGACGAGATAAAATTTTTTTTCGGACGATCGACATAATATCACAATTATTTTAATTAAATTTTGGTGTCAATTTTTGTCTTATTTTATTTATTCTACGAACAGGTTTTACCGTTCTTCATACTTCAACTAAGTTGATATTGAATGAAGAACATCATGGATGGAAAAATATGAATATGGGAGACAAATCCCAACTAGTGGAGAATGGCCACTAACCAATTTAATCTTTCGCTTTTCAAAGCAGTTTTTCATTCAATTCAATTGAATACATTCATTTCTAGTGACTTATAATTCTAAACTACATATTGGTTAGATCCATTGCTATCGTATGGATAAAAATCTTAATAAAATCTTAAATTTTTTTAGTTTGCTTAAAAATTTTAGGAATTTTTTCAATTGATTTAAATCAATAATTTTTTAAAAAAATCAAGTTGATTTAAATCTGACTAAAATCACTGATTTATTCAGGGTTGCGGAGATAGGTCAAAAAAAATTTCTGGAAATGTGTTTTTTATATCTTGGACAAGTTCGTCAATCAGCAACATCTGACACATGGTTAAGAAATTAGAGGCTTTTTACTAATAAATGTTGAATTTTTAAAAACCGTTATAACGGCCGTTTGGATACAAATATTTTCATAAAATTAATAAATTTATCACCGTTGACAATATTTCTATCAATTTCTTCAAAATATAGACCTATGCAGTTAGAGGTTCCTGAGTAATCGGTTCCAACAAAAAAGTTGTTTGCACCAACCTCAAATAAAAACTTTAAACCAAACAAATTGGTTTATTATATTTTAGTACGTCATAACTACGTATGTAATAACAAACAATGAAAAAAATAAAAACATTTTAATGTATTGCATTGCATAGAATAAATTAAATTTTTATTGAGATATTTCGAACATTTCGTAGTAATTGCATGACGTATGATATGGGGTACGCTTGCAGTGTGTTTGATTTTGCATATATTGTCACAATTGTTCTCAATTCTCATTGTTCTGTGATAGATTTGATATTTTGTTTTTAATTTGTAAAACCTTTCGAAAATTGCATAGATGTTTCATAGATATTTTATCAGAGATGTTGCATAAATTTAATAGACATTTTCTCAGGCAACCCCAAAAAATTTCTTTGTGATCTTTTCATAAGAGAATATTTTTTTTAAATAAAAAGAAGACGGGTCGCAAAATCATCGAAGTTCTCTACAAAAATTTCCTAACTATAAGTTTCTGATGATGTGTGTTTTGAAAAAAACTTAAACGTAAATTTTCGTAATTCTTAAAAAACATAAATTATAAAGATGACGAAAAAGTACTATTTTTCTTCTTATACTATGGTTTAAAAGGAATAAAATAAAATAATCGTGAAAAGAAAAATCAAAATTAGTACATACTTTTTTTGTCAAAATTCTCGTCATTTGTTTTTACAATTTACGAAGAATTTCGAGTTTTTTTCAAAATACCATCAAAAATATACGTTTTAGGAAAAAATTTGAACCGTTTTTAAGAGAATTAAATTTCCTTTAAAAACGATGTGATTTTTTTAAATCAGCATATTTTATGAGATATTTACGATTTTATCAAAAAATCAACTTCGATGATTTTACTGCACGTGTTCTTTTTATTTTAAAATAAAATTCCCTCGTTGTTTTTTGACCCAAAGATTTGTTTTAGGGGGCTTCTAACGACCAGTCTAATGTATATATAATAACCTCGTTTTTAATGTTTTCACATGTGGTCATATAAGGTGCGTTTAGTTAGACTGAGAAACATGTATGAGGGCAACAACTCAATCAACAAAATATGGAGGGGCTGAAATCTCACAGCTCTGAGATATCAAGACTTCGGTCTGGGTTAAGGATTTGTATATAGTTTTCGGAAAAATACTTTTATGAGGACATGGTTTTTAGTTTTGGGCAGCGATGTATATCAAACATAACTCTTTGTTAAAGTACAAGTATTTTTTATCTCTGTTTAAAAATTTATTACAAAACTAACACGAAACATCAATAAGTTGCCGGAAAATTATAATCAAAATTCCAAAAATATTGTTAAATTAAATAAAATCAAACTTCTTCAAAATTCCAAAAATATTCCAAAAATTAGAATAAAATTAAATATTTAAATATTTTCTAAATTCCAATAATATTTCAAAAATTCTTAAAAATTCAAACTTTTTCCAAAATTCTAAAAATATTGCAAAAATTATTACAAAATCAAAAATTTAAAAATTTTTTCAAAATTCCAAAAATTATAATAAAATCAAAAATTTAAAATTTTTCAAAGTTCTAAAAATATTCCAAAAATTTCTCACAAAATCAAAAATTAAAACTTTTGCCGAAATTCTAAAAATATTGCAAAAATTAATACAAAATCAAAAATACAAACTTTTTCAAAATTCCAAAAATATTTAAAAAACTATAACAAATTCCAAAATTTCCATGTCCAATTTCATTTTAAATTACATTTACGTCATAAAAACAGCTACATTTTTTTTCCCAAAAAATTGGCTAAAAAATTAAATGAAATCTTTTTTTGACACGCTTGACATTATTTTTTGACAAACTTATAATGCCATATTTCTCTATAATAATAATAAAATATCATGTCATACGAACTATTAATTTTATTTTTTTCTAAGAAAATAGGGTAAAAAATAAATAAAAACCTTTCTTTTGACACACTTGACAACATTTTTTGACAAACTTATAATGCCATAGTTCTCAATAATCATAATAAAATTTCATTTCAAACAAACAATGTTATTTTTTTTCCAAAAATTAGGTAAAAAACTAAATAAAAATCTTTTGACACACTTGACAACATTTTTTTGACAAACTTATAATGCCATAATTCTCAATAATAATAAAATAAAACTTCATTTCAAACAAACAATAAATTTTATTTTTTTTCCAAAAAATTGGGTAAAAAAATAAATAAAAATCTTTCTTTTGACACACTTGACAACATTTTTTTGACAAACTTATAATGCAATAATCTAGATTTTGGTCTCACATACTAATCCCGACCATCAAGATTTCTCCAAATTCAATGTTCCTACTCGTAATCACTTAAAATGAACGTATTTTAAGCAAAAAATATGCAAATTTCCTTGTTTTGACACACTTGACGATTTTTTTGACACACTTCCGGTACAGTTATCAAACACATCGTCCTCTCGGCTCTTCCCATTGAGTGAACCTATTTTTAGAAAAAAAAAATTTTGAAATCCGTCCAGCGGTTTTCTAGATTTCGTCGGTTGTGACGGCCGGACGGCCGACAGACAGACACACATTTTTTTTTTGCTTTTTTAGAATCAGTAGGTCCTAAAACGTCGAGAAATGCCAAAAAAGTGGGGGTAAGAATTTCACTTTGAGCTCATGAATGTAATACTTAGGTCTTTCAGACCGAAGTAATTATTAAACATTCGGCCAAAAATGTGCATTTGAAAAAACCGGGTTTATCCCAATTGAAACCGGTTTTAAAAACAACAATTTTTTTATTAACTCGTGTAGGTAAAAAACACGTAAAATCAGCAAAGTCTGGAAATGAGGTTTTAATTTTCTATATATAGGTATTGGAATTCGTTGACATCAATAAAAACAATTTTCTGCGTTATTAGTTTTTTTTTTTTAACCCTGCCTTAAGATACAGGGTGTTGAAAAATCAAGAAATTGCTCGACCCTGTTGTATTAAAATGGCTCTACAGTCAAAACTACAGAACTGATTTTAATGTTATATAGCTCAAAATGTAGGTATTGAAGAGCTAATCAAAATAATAAATCACATTATATGACCTTGAACATTTTCTTTTAGAAAAATAACGGCAAAAAATTCAAATCGATTTTCTAGAAATGCGTATTTTTTATTTTTTAATATGTGAAAGGTACATATGTTACTAACATTTTATAAAAAATTCAGGAGGGGAAAGGAACACGCCTTAAAATTTTTCATCATAAAAAAAAGCGGAGTTAAAAAATGAAGTTTTTTTGGATTTACATATATGTTTTTATAATAAATTTTTAATTTTAACTCAAAATAAATATTTTACACATTTTTTTATCATTTATTTAATTTTAAATTACTAAATTCCGTAGAGTTAGAATAACGCCTAGCTAAGAAGATTGATCCATCATTTGTAGGAATGTATGAGTGATATCCTCGTGTTCCAGGAATTGCTTTTAAATTGGCGTATCTATCAGCTAGTTGATTTCGTTTTGCAATGTAACCTGTCTCCGTTACATAGAAAAAATGCATGTTATCTTGAAAATGGCCTGGAGCTGCTGCCCGGTTATATAACTCCAGAGGTGTTGATATAACTTTGTCGTATTCGTTCTTAAGACTCGCTCTAGCTGCTTTTCTTTTTACTGTTCCTCCAATTGCATCACATCAGAACTGCTCTAACCAGGTAAGGAGGAGGTACAGTTCACCAAGGAGTAGTTTGTTGAAGACGTACACACGATTTTTTTGATCGCAGTACTGTAGCCACACTATATTCTGATCTAAGCTATAATCTTATCTGATAATTGAAGTACACATAATATATATTTTTGTGTTAAAAATAATATAATATTTGCTGTGATAAAATATACTATATCGAATATTAAGTAATCTCTCTGGACTAAAATTGCCCAGCTTTATTTGTTGAGAGTCAACAAAACATATATTGTGATTAAAAATTAACTAAAAGTCAATTTTTCTCCATAAAACAAAAACAATACTTCCACTACACCTAAGTGAACAAAAACTAGAAACTAGGGAAAAGTATAATATGAGTCTAAACCAGGGATGGGGAACCTTTTTACCATTAAAGGCCAATTATAATTTTGCAAATCCTTAACAGACCGCATTATGCCGAGTATTGTTACCAAGTTTGGGAGGCTGCATCTGTTACTATAATGGCTCTTTTAGACTCTGTTCAAAAGCGTGCTAAACGAATTGTTAATTTTTTCTGATCTCGTTGTTTTTTATGAATATCTTCATCAGCAGTGTTCGGATGAAATCAAATCCATTATGCCTGCAAACAGTCAAACTGTCGAGATCACTCACCCACCACTGTCATATAGTGACATATCTTTGTTTGAAAAACGGAATCAACTAGCTGATAGATACGCCAATTTAAAAACAATTCCTGGAACACGAGGATATCACCTATACATTCCTACAAATGATGGATCAATCTTAGCTAGACGTTATTCTAACTCTACGGAATTCAGTAATGTAAAATTAAATAAGTGATAAAAAATGTGTAAAATATTTATTTTGAGTTAAAATTAAAAACTTAGTATAAAAACATATATGTAAATCCAAAAAAAACTGTTCATTTTTTAACTCCACTTTTTTTATGATGAAAAATTTTAAGGTGTGTTGCAATAAAATTAATAAAATTTTCCCCTCCTGAATTTTTTATAAAATGTTAGTAACATATGTACCTTTCACATATTAAAAAATACGCATTTCTAGAAAATCGAATTTGAATTTTTTTCTGTTATTTTTCTAAAAGAAAGTGTTCAAGGTCATATAATGTGAACTATTATATTGTTCAATACCTACATTTTGAGCTATATAACATTAAAATCAGTTCAGTAGTTTTGACTCTAGAGCCATTTCAATACACCAGGGTCGAGCAATTTTTTGATTTTTCATCACCCTGTATCTTAAGACCGGGTAAAAAACTAAAAACGCAGAAAATTTTTTTTTATTGAAGTCAATGAATTCCAATACCTAAATATACAAAATTAAAACCTCATTTCCAAAATTGCATGTTTTTTGCTGATTTCACGTGTTTTTCACCTATAGTTACGGTGACCATCCGTCCTGTATTTTACAGGACTGTCCTGTTTTTTGCCATGCTGTCCCTTGAGATTTTTTTGCAAATACAGGACAGTACAATGTCCCTTATTTCTTAGTTTGATATGTAAATGTCCTCTTTTTTGCATAAACTTTACACGAATATGCATTTAAAGTAATAATTTTTCTAAATTTCCCTAAAATTCCTAAAATTTGTCTAAATTTCCTAAGTATTACAATATCGAGCCAAATGTCAAAATCATAGCCCCACCTTTTTGCATTTTTCAACGTATTAGCTCCTAACGTTTCTGAAACAGCAAAAACAAATGTTTGTTTGTCTGCCAACCAGCCATTACAACCGATAAACAATAGAAAGCTACTTTAGCGAGCAAAAAAATTGGGTAATCCTTTGAATAAAATAAAATAAAATAAAATTTAGTTTACCATACCTTTAAATATTCCAATTACTTCTTTACTTACTTGAGTTTAATTGATCTCAAAAATCCAAAATAAATTTAAATTCCTTTAATGTAGTCTAATGTTAATACATATAGAACTACAAATTGACCAAGTGTCAGCCATTGATTTCACATTGATTGGAAACATTCAATAATGACTATACAATCGTGACTTAGGATGTTAATTAGAATAGAAATGTTCCCCGTTCTATGAATTCACACAAAGTATTGTCTAGAAATTTAATGTAAAAATCCCATATAATGTAAAAAGCATTTCCATAATATGGAGTCTAATGACAGTGGAAAAATTCAACTTAAGTAAAAAATAATTAAGTGATGAAGAAGTTTCAACTTTGAAATTGTCATCGCCTCAACGGCGTAATCGATAGCGTGTCTGCCCAAGGATTCGAGCCGGGCACTGACGAGGGTAGGTTCGAATCCGATCCGAAACACGTAAAATGTGAATTGTAGTTTTTTCTGAGAAACTTCAAACCATACCTTTGAGTTGAAAATATTCCAATTACTTCTTTACTTACTTGAGTTTAATTGATCTCAAAAATCCAAAATAAAATTTAGTATTTAATTTTAGTATTCTAGTCAAGAAGACGTTTGTTATTAGTCCCTGGGCCCACGCCGATTTCATGTGATGATTACCACAAATTTTATACTTCGTAAGACGCTAGTCCTTGACGAGTCCGAAAACTTTTGTTCTGCCATTTTCCTCAAACCGTCGATTTTTCGTTCGGCAAGCTCCGATCTTGTAAATTTGCTACCACAATTTTTTTTAACTTTGAAATTTGCTTTAGAACACGAGGGTAATTTGTCTGCCATTGTCGAGTCCGGCAACTGATATTTTGGTATGTTTGGGCTGTCGGACTAAACAAAAGCAGATAAATTTTTGTCGGACAAGGTTACCCTCATGTTCTAAAACAAATTTCCAATTCCCATAGTAAAAAAAATTACAAAAGAGCCCGGGCAATCGGCATTTTTCGGAGCTTGCCGAACGAAAAAGCGGCCGAATCGAGAAAAATGGCAGAACAAAAGTTTTCGGCCTCGTCAATGACAGGCGCCTCACGAAGTATAAAATATGTGGTAATCACAACATGAAATCGGTGTGGGCTTTTTTTAAAACATTTTTCTAACACACTTTTATTTGAGGTTGGTAGCAGAGGGCCGTTATTTTTTTTAGCATAATATTTTAGTTAATTAATGTCCTGTATTTTCCTTTCCAAAAAATGGTCACCGTACCTATAGTGCAATTCGTAAGGTATGTATTTATTACGTAAAAATCATGGTCACACTTCACATGGCTTTTTATTCTCTCCAAGTAATTTATTTTGTGGTATATACATATTATATTCGGATATTACACTTCAAGGCTATTGATAATCACTAATCATATATTGGTTAATATATATTTGACTAAAAAATTATCAGTAGTAATCTCCCAAGGGTGGTGATAATTCGAAATAATTTTTTGCCAAAAATTTCGAAAGCAAGTATATTGATAATAGCACGAGGCCGTAGGCCGAGGTCTATTATCAATACCACTTGCATGAGGAATTTTCCAAAAAATTATGAGAATTTATCAACCAAAGAGGTTCGTTTAGAAAATTGTTTGGCATTTTTAATTTCTTTATATATTTTTTATGAATTATACGTTGGCCTACTGCGATATCGGTTAATTATTTCAAATATTATTTGATAATTTTTAATATCCCAGTAGGCCATGCGTATAACTATTTGTTATTAGTATAATTCAAATGTTATTAGTGAAATTGAATGATGTCATTACATTTTAGAGAATTTCATTGGGTTAAATTAAAATAAAACTACAGCAAAAAATTTTCAGTAGTAATTTCCCAAGGAAGGCGGTGATAATTAGAAATAATTTTTTGTGAAAATTTTGAAAGCAAGTTGATAATAGCACGAGGCCGTATAATAATTTTTACGAAATGCTACGAGATTATTAGGAAGTTTTGTTTATTGATAATTAAAATTGTTTTGTAGTGCTAAAATATTCCTTAGATATTTGTTTTGTTTTGTTTGTATTTTGTGAACTTGTTAAAATTGAAATCAAATTATAAAAATTTATTTTTGAATACTTTTGAATAAATTTCAAAAATTTATGAAATTTTTGACCATGACAACCACCAAATCTCATATCAAAATTTAGGGTGCTTTAATTTTAAGAAATGTACAGGCAGAGTTGTCTCGCTTATTCAACAACTAATTGCTTCGAATATAGAAGCAGAGACGTAAATAAGTAAATACGTAAATAATTGCCGATAGATATCGGTTTTAACACCCTATTAGATTTGAGTTTACCCTGTTTAATTAATTAAAATTTACACATGTTGTTTTCTTTTTCTCATCATTTTATCAGCGTCATCTCTTCCAGCTTTCTGCTTCCTCCGTCATAAATATTAGCCCTAATAATTTAGGCCCTAACAATAGTCCTAACACCCCAACATTCGACAGTCAATTTGTTTAAATAATTTTAAAAAAATTATCTTTTTTTCTGATGCTGACAAATGTTTTTCTTGAAAAACGTCTTAATTCTTCTTAGCTTCTTGTTTTTACCATCCAAATTAAAACATTATACATATTATATTTTTCTTACGAATAGTAATAACTATTAGAATAAATTTCATTTAATAGCCAATCGAGTTGTATGCAAAAATAAAATGAACTGTTAATTCAAAGTTGCGACGCGACCATCATTGATGAAAACTATAATTTACTTATCTAAAATATTTACAAAAGTGGTAATTATTTCAAATATAATTACTTACGTACAATATATAAGCAAAGCATGAGCAAAAAAAATTTGCTTTTAAAAGATGTCTAGCATCATTAATTTATATGTCATATTAAGATTTATTTAGAGGTTGCGGTGAAATGAAAATATTTTTTTTATTTCTGTTTTCATTAAACTTTAAATAGTTTTTGAAAAATTAATTATTATTATCACATTTTTATTATACAGTTTATTTTATTATATTCACGATAAAATTAATTTTACTTATTCGATTGTGTATTTTGATTGTAAAATAAGTGTAAAGTTGTGAATAAGACAAAGTTAATTATTTAGATTAATAGCAAAAAAAATTTGTTTAAATGGATTTACTTGACGTGTCAAAAATTACTTTTATAAAATGAGAATTGAATGTTTGTTCTATAATTAGTAGCATGACATGGTTGTTAATTGTTTCATGGTTATTGGTAAGGTCAAATTGTAAATATCTTAGGACAACACAACACGAAACAAAATATTTAAACTAAGCATTCTTAACCGAAATTCTGAAACTTTAGAATTTGAAATGTAGGCGCTTCCAAATACCCTACTAAACCAAAACGTAATTTTACTAATATGAACAAGTAAAATTTTTTTGTACTATTCAATTTCGTAAGGTCATATTTTTCAGACACCCATTAATATGGTTACTATTTTGGTGGTAGTTTTATAACAACCGAAAGTTGATTTTATCACATACGTGATACGTGTAAGGCAAAGTAATAGTTGTCGTGGCGATTGCCCAAGTAGGTTTTGCCAGACATTGACATACGGCCAAGCACTGGTCCATTAATGGTTAACAGTACTTGGCTATTGTTACTGGGCCAATACGAGAACCAATCATCGGCCGATCTATGGTTTACAGAAAATAGCCAGTATATTGTTACCTTTGAATGGCCAAGCACTGGCCCATGAATGGTAAATATTACTTGGCTATTGTTATTGGGCCAGTACTGTAGCCATGAATTTACCGATCTGTCATTTTTTTAAAATTTCACTAGAGTATTATCCCTTTTAGAAATACATAGTTTGAAAAATTTCACATATAGTTTAGTTATCACCTTGTCGGTTGAAAGACTATGGTAATATAGAAAAGGTTGGTATATGTTTTAATTTATTTTCATTTCCATTTTATTTTAATTATTTTGTATATAATTTATTTTAATTTATGTATAAAAAATATTATTTTATATTTTTTTTAATGGCGGAGTCAGGGCGGAGTTTGCCATTACTCAGCCATTCCTGCAACTGAACCAGTTGTATGGGGAGTTTTGAATTTTTTCCGTCATTTTTATTTTATTTTAAATTAGTTTGTATTTAATTTATTTAAATTTACATATGATAATAATGTATATTTTTTTTAACGGCTCAGTCATGGTTGCCAGTATTTGGCCCAAGAATGGCAACCATTTATTGTCCGAAGTTATCATCCAGTAAAATTATGTTAATGGCCCAGTCGTGGTTGCCAGTACTCGCCCATTGCTGCATTACTGGCTGCCAGTAATGGACCATTACTGGACCAGTTGTACAACCTTGTATGGGTGTATCCAAAAAGCCAGTAACGATCAAGGTTGAACTTTCGATCCACGTTTATCCATGTTACGTAGTCTAAGAGTAACAGTATTGTAAAAGACGAAAGACAGTGGCGTTCTCTTGATCGCTGATTTTAATACTGACCTCGATGCTTTATAAGTTTTCTTTATAAATAAACTCAAGAAATTGCAGCGACTTATATAGTAAAGTGGATCAGAGCTGCGTTTACTGATGCAGAAGCAGGATCTGCCAAGTGGTATATATTATTAACTTAAATTAGAGAAGGAAACGTCCGTAATCAAACCGATATTTAAAATATATCTAGCTGGTTTGTGGAGGTTAACGGCGAAACGAGAACTATTTTAACAGAGATAAGCCAAGTTTGTATAGTGGTCATCTAGAAAAGGTCGTCAGCATGTCACGTCGCTTTGCTGCTTAGGGTTGTCGAAACTTTGTTAAAATGTGGAATATATGCTCATTGCCTATCTCATGTGGTAACTGCTTTAAGGCAGATCCATGAAAAGAAAGAAAATATAAAAATAAAGGAACCCAATTCTGAGGCAGCTAAGGCAGGATGCATATCGTAACCTTTATAACATATAGATTCAGAAGTTTAAAACAACTAGTAAACGAGAAAGGTCAAGTAAACAGGAAGGAAACCTTATACTCAACGTAGAGTGCCTGGTATTGTCTCTCCGAACGGTAACAACATGAAATCATGGAATATCTTAAGCAAGGTGTTGTTACTAAGAAGTTAGGTGATGATCTGAGTTAAGTACACAGCATTACAAAAAAAGCTCCGCCAGGCCAGATGTGTCCGCCAGATGTGAGCATGCTGAATAGTGTGGAACAGATTGCGTTCGGTGATAATAAAGTAATTGAGATAACCGACAATTTAAAACTACATTTCCACCACGTTGTAGACAAACATTGAACCAGATGACTTCAGCGTACAAATTGAATAAATTAAATCTCAAAACAAAATTTAAAAACGATACGAACAGAAAAGTAACAAAATTATAGAGCAATTTCACGTCATCGCAACAGCATTTGTTCTAGCATGTGACCTGACCCCCTCTGATTTTGATAAAATTTCATATACAGATGGCCAATGAAAAAATAAAAATACCATTTCTTTCAAAAAATTAAATTTCGCTCTAGGGATGACACAGGGTGGTGGCAAAGTTTTAGGGGTTTGCGAAATATGAGTATCTGTGAATATCGATTGCTACCGATTGACTAAACCGATTTAAGTCATTTATAGCTCATTAGAAAGGTAATTGATAACACTTATAAAAAAAATTACTTAAAATTTTTTAATAATTTTTTAAAAGTGTGTTAAACATAAAAAAATATTTCAAAGATGGCGCTGTTAGGGGTACCCTCACTTTTACCACATTTTTTTCCAGAAAAAAAAATGTTTAATTAGTTCGTAATCTAAAACGAAAGTTTCTTAAGTATATAATTTCTCGTTTTAAAAATAAAATTCTTACAAAATTTTAATTTCCGTTTTTTCAATTTTTTGTTTTTTAAAAAAAGCATTTTATTTAACTAAAACCGCCTGAATTCTTGTTTTATAGAAATTTAATTATTTTGAGGATACAAGTTAAGTATTTGAGGGTGTGGATGCTTTTTACATAATTGACTTTTTCTCCCATTTCTACCTGTCCATAATTAATTATAAATGAATGTACCTGAAATATATTAAAACTGATGCTGAGAAGTAAATAGTGAGAAAAATTATGTGAAATAAAATGCATGTTGTATAGAATTCATATAATAATTAACTTTTTATTTTTATTCTAAGTTGTGTAATAAAAATAATATACATTTATTAATAATATAAAATAATATAAAAGAAATTAAAAATATAAAATAAATTTATCTTGCATATTAACGGCTTATCTGAAAAATCCTAGTTTTAGCTGAATTAGAATATATTTTTGTGAGCAATATTTTTTCATCTTTGAGTATAAACGCATGAAATGATAGTGTACGTTTTATAGTTACAGCCTCTTTGTACTTTCCTTCTAGCCGTGACTTCATTTCTATATAATAATTTTTACTTGTATATGGTGAAATGAAATTAGTTAGTTGTGGCAAATTACATGATGAATATCAATGTGTGGAATATGTTGAAAATCTTAAAGAACGGGCTGATAAATTTCATGTATTTCATGTATTTGGAAAACACAAAAGCAAACTTGAAAGCGGGAGAGTGCTTAGTACTTGGCGATTTTTCAAAAAATTGCTCTTTTTTCATTCAAGATTTGTTCAGAGTTATCATTGTAATAATTCGCAAGCTACGATACAACCGTTTTTAATGTATTATAATTCACCTACTAGTCAAGGTATCAAATACTTAAGTTTTGTCATTATCTCTGATATAACTGAACATGATAGTGTGGCAGTGTATCTATTCATATCACAAATGATTGATTTTATAAAAGATAAAATAAAACATCCTGAAAAAAAGTCTATGTAACTGATGGTGCTGGATCTCAGCATAAAAATTAATGTAGTTTTATAAATCTATGTTACCACAAACCAGATTTTAATATAGACGCAGAGTGGCACTTCTACGCTACCACTTACCAGTCATGGAAAAGGACCGTGTGATGGAATAGGAGGTACATTGAAACGAGGTGCTCATCGATAAAGTTTGTCTAACAAGAATATTATTCACACCCTTATGGATCTTTATGAATAGGCAACAAAATCAACAATGAATTTTGCATATACCAGTAAAAATGATTATACAGAAATGCAGTCACGGCTAGAAGCAAGATACAGTAAGTAATTTTTTTTATAAGTGCTATCAATTACCTTTCCAATGAGCTATAAACGACTTAAATCGGTTTAGTCAATCGTTAGAAATCGATATTCAAAGATACTCATGTTTCGCAAACCACTAAAATTTTGCCGCCACCCTGTGTCATCCCTAGAGCGAAATTTAATTTTTTGAAAGAAATTTTTATTTTTTCATTGGCTATCTGTATATGAAATATTATCCAAATCAGAGGGGTCAGGAACATCGATGTTGCGGAGACGTGAAATTGCTCTATAACAAAAAATTCCGAAAATGCTTATTCCAATTATTTTTAAAACTTGTTATAGTAGAATTTTTTTGCCAGCGAATTTCTGACAGCTATAGACGCAGCAAGAGATAAAAGATGAGACAAAAAGTAAAACAGACATGTATTATTTATTTTGGGATAAATTTGTTTTCAAAACAATTATATTAGTTAAATTTCTACTTCTAGTTCGTACCATTTGTTTGTTGTGATATTTGTTTCCATAGGCGTCGTTATTTTTATTATAATTATTTTTAATTATCAAAATTTTGTTACATTGCCTTCAAAATCATTAATATTTTTACTAGTTTTTGGTTTTCTATTATAATTGGTTGAATTTCAATAGTAATATATTAATTTTTATGAGTTTTTTTTGTCCATTTCGATGGAACCCCAATAGTTTTTTTTAATATTTTAATCGAGACACTGAATGTGCAAACAATATGCGCATGTGCATGCGCATGTGCAAACAATATGCGCATAACAAACAAATTTTGTGTTCGCTGGCAAAAAAATTCTACTATATCTACCTTTTTATTTTTGCGAACAGTTACGGTTGTTATTAGCTTACTAGATACCGAATAACTAATCAACAAACCGCATTTCTGACACTACCCTAAAAAGTCCGAAAAAATTCGATTGATTTTCTAAAAAAAAATACAATCTAAAAGTTAAGTTACTAAGATATTAAGATACTTTTAAATAGTGATTTATTTTTATTATATTTAAAAAATGAATATTTTTGTTTCGAACAGACCCCTAAAAACAAAAGAACCGTTTTCGGTAGAAAATGAGCTAACTCTATGTTACATCAATGGTGTTGCACCATTGATTGTGAGAACTCGTGATTCTTTCCATTCGTGAAAAATAAAATTTGCTGTCCCATACAATGATAGACACTCAATATCGACACATATACAAGAACTTTCCATATCGCGAAAAGTAAAAAATAATTAAAATTTGACGATTTTCAAGCTAACAATTAGTATTCCTACCCGGGTAAGAAAAAGCTAATAAACCAAGCCTGGACCTAGCCCGCGCCACAGCTTTTAGGGCTTGGGCCAGGCTTAACATTTTCAAAGGGATTGGGTCAAGCTTGGAATGATGTCCTGGGGCCAAGTCTGGCAAATAAGACTTGGGCTAGGTGTTCCAAAACAATTTTTCCCCAGACCTCGTTTTAGTGTTTGGAAAGACGTTGTGGAAAGACTAACATATATATAAAAATAAAGATAAACATAATATGGCTTGCACATGTTTACAATGCATTAACCTGGTGAAAAACGAGTTATACAATAAACTGAATCTTGGTTTAGTCTAGGCATTTACACCTGGCACAGACTGAAACCAAAGTTAACTAGCCAAGGCTTGGTCCGCCAACGGGCCCAAGATTGGTTCGTTGTTTAATATTGGCAGTTCCTACCCGGGTAGTAATGAAAAGCTTTCTGACTTTCTGCTCATATATAATCGGAAAATTCAAAGATTTTGATAGCGTTTGTGCCAAAAAACTTAAAACATATATACTGCCAAAAAATTCGGTTAGTAGAACCTCTTTTGGGCCATGTATTTATTAATCTCAACTTTTTTATCTTACCTTCAATAACAATGCATGATAACATAACAACCGAAAGGGATTCGGTTAGCACAGAAAAGGTTGTAGTCACCGATTTTTTTATTTCAGTGTACTGTTTTTTCGAAACCCTTTTTCAAAGCTTTAAAATATAACTTAAGATTTATTATCACTTATTAATTTAAATAAATGACACCAATTATACTACAAAAAATTAAATATTATGCAAACATTTTAACCAATTTTATCAAATATTTATTCGAACCATGTAAAAACACAATTAAATTTCATATGAATATTGCGACATTGTCGCTTTATAATAAAAAAATATTGAAAATAAAAATTTGGAATAGTGTCGTAAAACAAAAGTAACAGTAGCAGTAAAATGAAAATTTCAGTTAAATAAATTTTACATTGTTATTTTTGTTATGATATTTTTATACTTCCCAAATATACTGAACTATTTTAGTCTTCCTCAAGTTTGCGTAAGACATAACTTTTATGGCCTTTAATAGTTTACGCCCTCTTATAGTTACGTTATCTTTTTGTTACTTTACACCCTCTTCTAAGAAGTATAAATAATGTTGTATGCACCACATGTGTAAAATTATTTGCAGCCCCACCGTGTTCTCAATCGTAGTGAAATTTATAACTTTACACCCTTGAAACATAAATAACAATTAGAAAGGCTTATCTCAGCTCATTCTGAAGTTCTTCTTTATTGTTAATTCAACAATTCCTCGTTTTTTTAGTAGAGGTTCATGTACTTGCACATTTGCATTTGTTTTTATTGTTGGCCGAATTTATTCTTTTGTAATGAAATATTAATACTATATTTTTTGTTTTTCCTTTTTTTACAACAATTGACCAAAACGAAAACAACATTAACACTAAACGATATTTTTGTGTTAAATTGAGTTTTGCTTATAAGCATTAAGCAATAATGTTTGGACATTTTCTTTTTATTTATTTATTTCTGTTTCTTTGTACTATAAATCCGATTTAATAAAGTATCTAAATAACATAAGAAAACAAACTTAAACCAAAATAAATATAAAAGCGCGAGATAAATTATAAATTACACAGCATAAAGTTGTAAGAACAATAAAAAGTTAAAAAAAAAAAAATAATAAAATGCGAAGGAAAAACGAAAAAGAATGTAAAACACAAAAAAAAATCTTTACATTTTGTTGTTGTTTTTTTTAATATGAAAAATATATGAAAATTTTTCAAGATGAAAATAAATTCTTTTCTTTTACATAAAATACTTAATGGATAATGAATTCTAAGTAAAACTTATATGAAACAATTTGGTGTTGAGCAAGTTTTTTGGTTTTAAAATTGTGATTAAAATGGATGTTTGTTAATTGTTTGAACTTGTTAAATATGTTGTATCCATTAATTAACCATGGAAATTTAAGATAACCAAAATTTTCACTAATCATTTTGGAGATAGGCACAAGAATAACATAGCGACAGTAAGTGTGGAAAACCTCGTTTATCATGAATTTGTTTGAAAATGGCATTTTTGTACTACCATGTTCATAAAGGAATAAGCAAAGAACCCTGTGAATTTGAAACGAGTTTTTTGAATGTCACTTAAGCAAACATAGTTTCAATATGCCAGATACAGACAGAGACCTTCTAAAAAACCAAGTTGTCACACTTCAAGCCAAGGTCACCACAGCCTCATCGTTTGATGGATCCGAATCGTTATCACCACTTATCAAACTGACATTTGACTAGGAGCGCACCCAATAGCTCATTTTCTCACTTTTATCAACATAACTTTTATCAAAGTCTGAAACGGATATTGCATCATAAAAGCCCATTGAAGAGCATAAAATCCGATAGACAAAATCATATACTACTTGATTGATACTTACAATCTCCTACAAAGCTATCTTATCGTTTCTGATAATAATAACATTATGGAAAAAGTTTAGTTTGTTGACTTATGCTTCATTCACTGTAATTTTAGAGTATGGTGGCCAGACTTCTTTCCTCATAATTTTCTGCAATAAATTTCCAACAATCATCATTCAATTTTTATCAAACGTTTGTAAACCCTTATTTTTCCATTTCTAAAAATTGGTTTGTCAAGACCTTCGACTTATGTTCTAGTTTCACATATATCTATTTTGTATTATGTGAATCTCTTCAATGCGCTATTTTTTAGAGTTGGAAACAAGAAGTTTTAGGCCATAAATCTGTATGACAGATGTAGAGCGATTTCGTAGCTAAATAGCAGATGTAGAGCTATTTCTTAGCTCAATTCATTCAATTCTGATGTGCGGTAAGATGTCACTGCAAATAAGATAAAGCAAAACTTTCAAGGGCTTAAATCCTACGAACATTAAAACCTCAAAGATCGAATTTGAACGCATAATGGAATTATGTATTTGCCGTTCTTTTAATTTCCCGGACGTCCTCACTTTTATACATGTTTCATTAAAAGAACACGGTCTGACGACCTTGTCGATATTATAGACAGCTGAACGCTGTTTCAATTCTGAATTGATATTCCTAACGGCTAACATACTTTCATTCCAAGCACACATTTTTTTACATAACAATATTTCCTTGCAACTCTAACATCAATCCGCCAATTACAGTAATTCGTTGGTAAGGTAAATTATCACCGAGATCATTGGAATTGTCAGCGCCTATTTTCGATCATCGCCGGGTTTGATATCGCTACTAAAAAAGACAATTGCAATATTTCTTGGAGCACTGTCACGAGTCTCTTTTAGCTCAAAGAATCCTTTGTTGTTGCTACTCTTTTAGCACATCTGTTGGACAACGTATGGTTAAACATAACATCCCGACTAGCATTATGTAAGGGCTCAAATCTGAACCGGATACGGCTCTCCCTACTACTGATAGGGACAGTATCAGGCACACTGAACAGGTCCTGATCAGTAATGTAACGCCTCAAACTATCCAAACCGGATCAGGCAGCCCTACTAGAACGGTACCAGGACCGGATCATTTAAAATAGAGAATTTACTCCTATACATACATTAGAAAAATTAAAAAATTTACTATTACATACATTAGAAAAAAAATGTCTATAAAAATATTCTAACTTTATACTTATAGTAGAATTTTTTTGCCAGCGAATTTTTGACAGATAGGACAGCAAGAGATAAAAGATGAGACAAAAAGTAAAACAGAGATGTATTATTTATTTTGGGATAAATTTGTTTTCAAAACAATTATATTAGTTAAATTTCTACTTCTAGTTCGTACCATTTGTTTGTTGTGATATTTGTTTACATAGGCGTCGTTATTTTTATTATAATTATTTCTAATTATCAAAATTTTGTTATATTATCTATAAAATTATTAATATTTTTACTAGTTTTTAGTTTTCTATTATAATTGTTTGAATTTCAATAGTCATTTATTAATTTTATGCGTTATTTTGTCCATTTCAATGGGATCCCAACAGTTTTTTTAATATTTTAATTCGAGACACTATAAAAACGATAAACGAACCAAACGATAAAAAAATTCACGCAAAAAAAATTCTTCTATACCTATATGTATTCATAACGCAGAGAAGCCATAACTAAAGTTTATGTGAAATTTCGCAAATTATGTATATCTAAAATGGATAATACTCTAGTGAATTTTAACTAAATGAAATTTATTAAAATAATGAAATAGCGCTCGGATCAGGACAAAAAGGGCATACCTTATTTGGAAAATCAGACATGATTCTGATCCGGTCCTGGTCCGGCATTTACTACTAGGGATGAGATAGGTCTTCGAAATCCGGGCCAGATCAGGACAAATACGGCACGCCCTAGTAGTGACATCAGGTATGATGTCTGATAGGGACCGGATGCAAATGCCCTATTAGGATTTACCTTATTACACCCTGATCCGGCCCGGATCATAATAGAGCATACCTGATCAAATTGCTATTCGGGATAAGATGCTTCTTACACCGTAGTCGGATGTGTTCTACAGCAGTACAATAATAGATGTTGGAAGCCAGCCACTTGCCTCCACAACTTGAAGACATCCACGACAACGGTCATATTAATTTCATCGCCCAGTTCACTACAGACATACGACACATCAAAATAAAAGCAACTTCGTCATTGATTACTCACAACGTTGTGGTGAAGAAAATTCTATAGAAATATTCACTTCTACTCACATCTTACATCTTACAAATTACTGAAGGACGATACACTTAAAAATATTAATTAGTCTTGAGTGTAGGACATACACATAATCAAATATATTACCTTGTGTCTCCGTGTACTTAGCTAGTACCTTTTTGCAAACGGGACCCCACTCCTTAGGACCTACCGAGGCGGTATGCTCCTTCGACCTCTTCTTATACTCAAAGCGCTATCAGCGGTAAGGTAACTTTAGCCTCCTTTTGTTATTTCTATTAGATTTGTTCATTTTATTTTTAACCTAACGAACAAAAGGAAAACAACAGCCCACTTTGTAGAAGCCTGAAATGCAGTAAGGCAGAATTACGCTTGAAGATGGCTTGGTGTCCAAGAGACGTTTGATTCAAGCGCGATCCGTCTTATATGCAGATTGTTTTAACGAATATTTTATCAATGTTTAAGTTTATGCTTAAAAATTAAATTGACTTGGTCAACATAATGAGCTTTACCTAATTGTAATCCTTTTTGGACCCGTTTTATTACACTATTTGCTCTAATATTTTAATTAAACAAAAGCAAGTTAATTCAACCAAACTCTCGACAAACCCAATTTTGAGCAAACTAGAACATAAGAACGATTTACTATTTTAAAGATTAAGTTTAACCACAGATTATATGTCCCAAATTAAAAAAAAATAACTTGTGTCGGCAAATAAAGCAGATACCAAATTGTTTTAAAACACTATATGTACACACTTTATTTTGGTATAAAGATTACGTAAAAAATGAATGTATTTCGATTTATCGATTTAAAGGTATTATCTTTCTTTTTACTCTCTGAGTTTCTTTACATACTGCAAAACACCTACATATATTGTTCATAATAGATAATCTATTTTATATTCAATAATAGACACAATAATCCCTTAATCACGGTTGTTAACTTATTAGTGACTTAACGTTTTCTGACAATAATTAGGAATATTACCCTAAAATTAATATTTTAAAATACGTTAAGTATTATTAACTTTGGTGCATTACTGTATTATATTATTATGAAATCAATTGTTTAACAAACACGTTGAATAAATTTGTAGATCTTTATTTGCCAACAATTGAACTAATGCACTTTTATGTCTCTATACTACATTGATATTTGATTTATAATTAATTACCGATCAACCTTTATAGTTTATAATTAAATGTAAATCGAATAAACTATAAATAACTTTAAATTTATTAATGAACGAACGTTTTAACCTTCTAAATGGTGCGAATCTAATTTAATAAACGAATTGATTTCCTCGTTAATCATACATAAAACATTTACCAAAAATTCAACTTTCTCTGTCGTTTAATAATACGTAATATTGTTTTGTCTGTCATATCTATCTACATATATTGATCAACTATCAAATTATATTTGGTCAGTATAAGACAGGACATTAAATAAATCCAAATCACCCTCTTTAAGTACTAAATTAATAAGAGAGTTACCGTGTCATATTTCCAATAAATAAAACAGAAAAAAACTATACGAGTAGATAAAAATTAATTTGATTACAAGATAATTGAATGTTACGATTATACA
Organism: Diogma glabrata; assembly: GCA_963693315.1. Taxonomy (NCBI): domain Eukaryota; kingdom Metazoa; phylum Arthropoda; class Insecta; order Diptera; family Cylindrotomidae; genus Diogma; species Diogma glabrata. The sequence goes on from OY856186.1 coordinate 419,666,292, forward strand.
GAAAAACGATAATATATTATTTGCTCAATTTTCATTTATTTTGACTTAATTGATGAAAAAGACTTTGAATATACGAAGCCTAATTGAAAAGTTGTGAAATTGGCGATGAACATTTTTTGAAAGTACGTAAAACAAATATGGTTAATTAGCATTAATTAATGGAATCCTTAGTTATTTCCTCCATTTTGAAAAAAGTTTTTATGAAACAAATTTACGTTTTATCTTTACTTCCTTTTCAAACCAGTTCAAACCGAAAGTTGTTTTGTTAATATAGAAGCAATGCGCCAACAGTTGTTATTATGTTTTTATCAACTCACCCTAATTAAAAACAAACGACAAAGAAAACAACTCAATCGCTTTTCTAGATTTGAGATCTCACTCATTTCGCTGTGTATTTTCGAGTTCACGACATTTATCATTCCTGCTGTCCTATATTTTTACTCTTCTGTCTTATATTTTAGTTTATATTTATCTCTTTTACTCTTATAACATCGACCAATATGTCTGCGCATTTATCGATTTTTTTAATGCTCATCAAAACTAACTACAAAAACACACAATAAACGAACTTACAATACTAAAAGCTAAATAAACATACAACCTAATCATGGATATACTTACAAACTATTAGAACATATATTTCTCAAGCAACTTTATGATACACATTTTCACTTAATAGTTTATTCAAACGAAACGAACAACTGAGTTCTTTTATGTCACTTTTTATTCGTTTATTTATATGATTTTTATTTATTTTTTTGTTTTTATAAATTATTTTTTTTTTTATATTTATTTAGAATTTATGAATGCATACATAAATTTTAGTTAGAAAATTTCAATTTAGTGTTAAAACCTGAATAAATTATTTTATTTCAAATTAATTGAAATAAACAATTTGCATTTTAATTAAAAGAATATTTGAAATATGTACGCATGGGTAAAACGAATTAAAAAGATTACAGGGTGGCTTTCATGCAACAAATGTAATATTTTGCTTTGATTTGAATAAGATTGTTCGATTTATTCCACATCATTGGGAAAATATTTAGATGATTTATTGTTAACTTGAATTTATTTACCATAAAATTTAGTTGTTTATTCTGTCTGTACAAGATTCTAGTATTGTAGTTTCGATTAAGTTAATTAAATTATAGTAAGTTTTACTAATTTTTGAGTTGATTCAACGTTCAACGTTTTATAAAATTTTCAAAAATTACAATAAAACACATGCAAATTTAAAATGATTATTTTTTTAACCCATTATCGAGTACATAATATACGTTTTTGTTATTTTTATATAGAAAATTGAATTAAATTATCAATAATTGATATTTAAATATTAATACTATATAATATAGTTGCTATATTTGTGAAGGTATCAAAATAAAATAATTTTGTTCGGTTTAAAAAATAATAACATAAAAATTCAGATCGGATAATAAAATTGATCCTAAAACATTCATTGAATAAAAAGAATAAAAAATTTTTTTATGTAATATAAAATAAAATATAAAAATTTTCGTTTTTGTTATTCGTTGTTCGGTTCGATAGCTAATATATAAAAAAGAAAAAAGAAAAATTTTAAAGCATTGTTTTAAAGCAAAAAGAAAGATGTATGTAAACTTATAATGCATATGTATAGAAAAAGTTTTCCGTATATAATAACTTTTTTATTTATGATCCGAAAAATCCCAAAAATCTTTAAAATCTAGGTTACACTAATATCAGTTAGCAGTGAAAATTTCAAATGAATCAAAATTCGAATAAAAAAGCCTAATGCTCCACAAAGTTTTAATCTAGCGTATTAATTTTGAGCACAGTCTTGATCCCTTTGACGTGTATCATTCCAAACATATAGGTCAAAATCACGAATTTTCAACCAGAAATTCGGTTTTTTTAACACAAATTTTTTATTTGTTTTAACTTTTTTTACAGTGGGAGACAAAAAAAAACAACATTTCATATAGAAGAGAATTTTTTGTAATCGCTAGTGGTTCTCCCCTTAAGCTAGGGCTAATTTTAAAAACCACGAGTTTGAATTTGATGTATTTCACGAACTACTTAACGCCTTTTAATTTTTTTTGTTTTGCTAATAAAAGTCTTTTTTTAGTTAAAATAAATACAATTACAATTTTTGATTAGTTGTTATAATAAAAAGTTATAATAATAAAAAGATTTTGGCGATTTTTTTTAAAACCATGGAAATTTATAAAAACACTCAAAAAAATATTGCCGGTAAAATTTACAAAATCGTTTTGTAAAAGTGCTAACAAAAAATTTTTGTGAATTTACCAAAAAATCCTAAACTTTATAGAAAATTTTGTATACTTTTTTAAATTTGAAAAATATTTGTAAACCTACCAATTGTTTTTGTGATTTGGATTAAAAAAGTACAAAATCATAAATATTTCTTATTACAACTTTTTTTTATAGTTTTAATAAAAATATTGTTAAGATTATATTGATTTTTTAAATTTTAAGTCATAAATCGTGTATCCATAACAAAATAAAAATCAATTGTACAAAATTTGGAAAACAAAAAAATAACATTCTACAATTTTTGTTGTAAAACTTAATACGAATATTGAAGATTTTTTTTTAAACTTTACAAAGGGACTTATGCAATTTAAAAAACCAACAACTATTTTACAAAAAAAAAATTTCTATTTACAAACACTTTTATAAATTGGAATCATAACGAAAATTGATATTAAACATTTTCAGTTTCAATCTGGTTGTTTAAGTAGAAAAGTAAATTTTTTAAAGTTGTGATAATTTAGTGGTCTATCTATATACATATAATAAATAGTGGTCGTGATATAGTCCCTCGTTTAAACAGTATTAATAATTAATATTAATTTGCATCATAAATTAATATTATTTATTATTATTAATAATTAATATCATAATAATTAATATAGTGTGAATTATGAACTTCGTTCAGTTTTAGTGGAGAATAATAAAAATTAAAAAATATGACGACTGGCATAGCAGGACAACTGGCGAATTGTATAACAAATCAGTTCCTTACTGACTGTATGGTAAGATATTTTAACTTAGAGTCTACATATCTATCTTTATATATATGGACGTTTTACCTCAAACGCATCAAGGCTGTGTTCAAAATTCAATCAGTCGTAAAAAATTTGTTTATGGCGCAAATATAAGCTAAGATTATAGAGTTTCTTAAACTGTTTAACTGTTATACTTGTAAAATTCATCGCATCTTTTGATAGAAACCATTTTTTGATGTATATTTGCTTGCTAAATACGAATATAATCTTTTCCTTAGTTAGAAGCTACTTTTTTGTCCGTAATATCCAATAACTTTCCAAAAAACTGTGTTTTGTAATAACAAACGCACAGCGGTTAATTTTATTTTCTAAAAACGTATAACAGATCACATATAACCTATCCCTAAATTAAAATTTTCACATGTCGTCCCTAGTCCCTATCCTATATAAAAACTACCAAAAAGTATTTGCTTTTATAACTGACACCCCATTTATCGTTGGAGTGTTTAAAAAAAACCTTATTTCGATGTAGTTTGGTTTGCTGAGTACGAACCTAGCCAATATTATACTAAAAAGTCCACTTTTCGATCTTGGACCCTAGAAAACTATTAAAAACTGTATTTTGAGTTCCAAGATCACCAAAGTTTTCGCGAAATTTGCATTTTTTTGAACTGATTATATCAAAAAGTAAGGTTATGTTCGTGTTCAGCAAGCAAAGATACATCAGAAAAAGGTTTTAATTAAATGATCTATTGATTTAACAAATCAGAGAGACGTGACCACAATGGTTAAAAAACAACGTTCATCAACACCTCGGAACGCATGTTGTTGTGGAACCTATTTATTTTAAAAGGTATCTAAGTGTTGTTATGACACATATTGTAATTCCTAAACACAACACTTTTAAAAATAACATCAACAAAACTATTCTTTGACGTTGAGGCGTTTGATTTGCAGATTTGCAGCCGCCATATTGATCCGCCATTAAGGACAATGGAACACAGTTTATGAAACTCTCGAATCATAGCTTCAATTTGAGCCATAAACAAACTTTCAACAACTAATAGATTTTGAGCACAGTCTTGATCCCTTTGACGTGTATCATTCCAAACATATAGGTCAAAATCACGAATTTTCAACCAGAAATTCGGTTTTTTTTTAACACAAATTTTTTTATTTGTTTTAACTTTTTTTACAGTGGGAGACAAAAAAAAACAACATTTCATTATAGAAGAGAATTTTTTGTAATCGCTAGTGGTTCTCCCTTAAGCTAGGGCTAATTTTAAAAAACCACGAGTTTGAATTTGATGTATTTCACGAACTACTTAACGCCTTTTAATTTTTTTTGTTTTGCTAATAAAAGTCTTTTTTTAGTTAAAATAAATACAATTACAATTTTTGATTAGTTGTTATAATAAAAAGTTATAATAATAAAAAGATTTGGCGATTTTTTTAAAAACCATGGAAATTTATAAAAAAACTTCATCTTTATAGATTTATTCAAAAATTTCTATAATTTCCAAAAAAATATCGCCAAAACCTAAATTTTATGAATTAATAAAGTTTTAAAATTATAGAAGAAAATATAAAAAACGATCAATGAGGTTTTGCGTAGTTAATTGTTAAAAAATTATAACTTAAAATATTATTATCAAAATCTTTCTTTAACCTTTAAACACAACAAAAAAATTTAAAATCTGTACAGTAGCTTATTAAATTAAACATTTATAGAACTCATGGTTTTTAAAAAGTAACCGTAGTTATAAAAGGAAGAACTGTTCATGACAAAAAAATAATTGTTCATGGGGCAGAACTAAACCAAAGGAGAAATGCTTGTGTTTCAAGACTCAAATTATTTAAATTCAACGCCTCAACGGGAGCTATATTTCTTAATTTACAACAGTAGAGGAAACCATAAGGTTACAAATTGGTAAATATAAACAAGCAGCATGTAAGTTTGGTGAAAAAGTTGATAAATATTTATTTTTTAAATTTTTTTACAGACCGAAAAGATTTAAATTGGCAAAGTAAGATGAAAACTAAGAAACTTCCTCGAAGCCAATGCTCCAAGAAAATGTAAAACCATTGAGTGACGTAGTAATTTTCTCAATATTACAGCAAAAAGGATAATCTGCAATTTTATTTCATTTAATACAAGTTACATTAATATCACATGAAGTGACGAAAAAATGGAAACAGACATGTATTTTTTATTCTTTAGTGTGCCGGATACCCAGAAACGTTTCCTTGTTTTTTGAGTAACTCCTGATAAATTAGAGAAAAAACTGCGATTATAATTAGTAAACAAAAATCCATTCAACATACGAATTCTAAAATATTGTAAAAAATTTTAATTATAAATTGTTTACAAAATATAACAAACGTATGCAAAAAAGGGTTTTATTTATTAACGGGGTTCCCATATGATATATGTGTGTTTATATATATATATATATATATATATATATATATATATATATATATATATATATATATATATATATATATATATATATACATATATATATATATATATTATATATTATATATATATATATATATATATATATATATATATATATATATATATATATATATATATATATATATATATATATATATATATATATATATATATATATATATGTATATATATATATATATATTATATATATATATATATAAATATATATATATATATATATATATATATATATATATATATATATATATATATATATATATATAAATATATATATATATAATATATATATATATATATATATATATATATATATATATATATATATATATATATATATATATATATATACATATATATATACATATATATATATATATACATATAATATATATATATATATATATATATACATATATATATACATATATATATATATATATATATATATATATATATATATATATATATATATATATATATACATATATGTATATATATTACAAAAAAATGTTATTAAATCCATAAATGTTTTTTGTTGATACTATAAAAGGGTTTGTTCTTTTTCTAAAACTTTTGTGAAAACAATTTAATAAATTGCATAAATTTCACAATAGCTCTGATAAACGAAAATATTTAGTTTGATGATTTCACAAAATATTTATTAAGCCAAAAAATGTTTCTGCCATTTTCATAATTTAATTTATAAACCTTACAATCCTTTGTTATATGTGAATAAAAGAATTTGTAGTGCTTATAAATATTTTTTTTCACAATGACAATATATATTGTAAAAATGTAAATTTTACAAAAATTTTTGTGTGTTGTATATTTATAAAAAAATTGTAAAATGTATGTAGAATTTTATTAGTTTCACTTGGTTTTTTTTTTGAGTGTATCAAAAATGATCTCCAATAGTCCAGCACAATAACCTAACCTATCGTTAAGATAAAAGGTCAGCATTTGTTTGATGAACACCGACCACTATATACAAGACACCTAAAAAGCAAATTTGTTCTGTCTCATGTCAACTGAAACATTTATCCAAATATTCGTCAAAAACCCTTCATAGCTGTGGCTGTTGTTGTGATATATTTAAAAGAATTATAGGATAAATCTATTTAACCGAAAGTGACAAACCGGAAGTTGCAAAATTACTATGAACATTACAATAACCTTATGCTCTAAGTTTCAACAAAATTGAAAGTCAGGACTGAGTGTTATTGAAGTTTCAAAAAAAAACAGTTGTTCAACGATCCACAGACATTCTCCCCGACTCCTTTGTCAAATTTTTAAAATAGATCATATTTTCCACATTCAAATAAGCCCGAATGCGTTTGCAGCTCATTTGAATTCAAAAGTTTCATCAAGATCTCATGCGTTTGCGTAACGAAAATAACACCTATTTTTCAAATTTTAATAAAAAACTCAAAAAGTAAGATAGCAATTGTTTATACAAATGTCATTATTGTAATTATTGACATGATGACAAACAAAATGGGAGGCGAATGGTCTTGATAACGTTATTTATTCTCGTAATATTTGCAAGAAATATTTTTCAGTTTTTTGGAAACCACTAAAAACATATGAACTGAGTTCGTTAGAAAAGGACTGGGCTGTAAGCTACGCCAAAATACATCGATTGTGAATTTTGCCGTTGAAATCGGATCATCCGTTGTTGAGAATGCGTTGGACTAATATTTGTCCACATACGACGATACACACGCAAAAATAGCCTAAACAGCTTCAGGAGGTCTTGAAACGTATCATAAAAATTCCGATTTCGAAAATCGACCCAAAACAATGACTTGCCACATTGGGAAGTTAATAAACAGTTGACCACGCGGACGCGATCCACTCACGAACCTCTGACCTTTTTGTAAAAATTAGAAAATATTTTGTCAAAATTAATAAATAAATAAATTGAAGAATAAATATCTTCGATATTCAAGTAAACCCGGATGCGTTTGCAGCTCATTTACATACCAAAATTTCATTCAGATATCATTCGTTTGCTTAACGTAACGTTTGCTTAAAATAACTTCTGTCACATTTTCTTAAAAAACTCAAAAACTACGATAGCAATTGTTTATGCAAATCGCATTATAAATTACTGACATGATGACAAACAATATGGAAGCTTCATGACCTTGATAGCATTATTTAATCTCATTATATTTGCAAGATATGATTTTCAGTTTTTTTGGAAACCACTGAAAAACAAATGATTTAATTTCGCTAGAAAAGGACTCTAAGTTACGTCAAGATACATCGGTTGCGACCATTTTCGTTAAAATCGAGGCATCCGTTGTTGAGAAAGCGTTGGGCAAAAATTAATCCACATACAGCGATACATACACACATTCACACACACATACAGACTGCCAGCTAAAAATAGTTTAAACAGCTTCAGGAGGTTATGAAACGTAAAGATATCATAAAAATTCCGATTTCGAAAATCGACCCAAAAACAATAACTTCCCATATCGGGAAGTTAAAAATTCTAAAATGTGTGAATTTAATTTTATTCTTCTAAAATATAATAATAAAAATAATAATATTCAAAATGAACAAAAATTTCCATAAAAAATTATGTCTCAACTGACGAATGAGAAATTCAACTTAAGTAAGATAACTGATGATGAAGTTTCAACTTAGAAATATCATCGCCTTGGTGGCGGTAGTGGTTAAACGTGTCTGCCAAAGAAATCGAACCCATTGCGTGGCACTGATGAAGTTACGAGTTCGAATCCCAACCGAAACACGTAAAAGAAAAAAAAGAGTTTTTTTTCTGCAATATTTCCAACCATACCTTTGAATTGGAAAAATTCAAATTAATTCCTTAATTACTTGAGTTTAATTGCTCACAAAAATCCCGAATAATAAATTCAATCGTAAAAAGAAATTAACGTAATTCACTGTAACTGGGAATCGCACCGTGGCCGAAATTCAGCCATTGTAAATAAATAGAAATTGCAAATAAACCTCCCAACAAAATAACTACAACACATTATTTCAGAGTTCGATTTATTGATTCAATTGATTTTGATCAATTGTGAAACAAATAACTCGAAAAAACAAAAAAATCGAACAAAAAACACACCTTCTCGTTTTTCTCCTTTTTCTTTTTGCTAACAAAAATCCAAATACCAAAAAATGTGTTTCGCCACATCTACTACTCAAGACCTTTACAACGATATGTTTATTTCTCCACTTTTGTTGGGGTGAATACCTTTAAATGGTACCACCAAAATAGTGCTTACGTATTTGGGACATTTTTTTACAAACCGATTTGGCTGAAGTTTTTTTTACAGGTTTTATATCGAAAAAAGGTAGCGAAATCCGAAATTCGACGTCCACGCCGTGCTGCCTGGGTAATGCTGACAGAATTAGGTTGGTGTATTGGAGACAAGCAGAGTAAAAACTGCTTAGTCAATGACGCTACATCACGGCGAATTGGCGCTCTAAAACCAATGCGACTCAAGCGTCTGTTCCCCATGTCAGGGGCGGCTTGGAGCGGGCATCTGTCTTGAATCAAGCGGCTCGCTATATAAACGTGTAAAAAAGGTTGTTTCTGGTGACCTTAATATGCAGAACGGACCCATTCACGACAATTTGGGTTGGGCCTAAGGCTAACACCCTAACCCCGGAAAAAAACTAATATGTTAAATTTGGTTATCAGAAAGAGAAAAACAGACCCGGATACAACAACAGAATTTTACCTGGACGTGAAAAAGGACCAGACTACCGAATCGGAACGTGGAACGTGCGCAGCCTGAGCGCTCCTGATGCTCTTATAAGTCTAGAAACAGAGGCTAAAAGGTATAGGATGGATATTATTGCTCTACAAGAAATTAGACAGCCGATAATCGGAAAACAAGATTTGGATAGTCACTCTCTATACTGTAGTGGTCATCCTTCTCGAAGAGAATTTGGTACTGGCTTTCTTGTTGGTGCACGCATACAAGAAGCCGTGATGAAATTCATCCCGGTCAATGAGAGGATCTGCTACCTACGTGTACGCGGTACATATAACAATATTTTTCTTATTGCCGTGCATGCACCACTGAAGCTATGACCGTCGACGAGAAGGATAATTTCTATATAGCACTGGAAGAGGTTATGAAACAAACACCAACACGCGACTTCATTATGGTTCTTGGTGACTTTAATGGACAGGTTGGAAGAGATATCTCTTATGGAAATGTGGTGGGTCCCAACAGCTTGCATTTGAATTCGAATGATAATGGTGAGAGAATGACTGAGTTTGCATTATCAAATAATTTGAGAATTGCAAGTACGTTCTTTCCGCATCGATCGATTCATAAGCAAACTTGGGTCTCACCGAATGGAAATACTCGAAATCAAATTGATCACGTTCTAGTAACAACACGTTTCTTTTCGAGCGTTCTGGATGTGCGATCCTTTAGAGGTGCATACATTGGAAGTGACCACTTCCTTGTATGTGCAACGATAAGGTTCCACTTCCCAAATCCAGGCATTCCAAAATTCAATCAACGGAAACGTTTTAACATCTCATCATTAAAGAATGCTGAAACAGAAGAGAGATATGAAATCCATATTGCCGAAACATTGGAGAAATCAGAAACCATTAATGGAGACGTCGATAAGTCATGGTATTTGCTCAAAGATGCTGTTTTAAGCGCTGCTGAGGGAATACTTGGACGACCACAGAACCAATCCCAGAAGCCATGGATGGATCAAGCATGCCTTGATGCTATTCAATACAAAAGAGATTGCTATCTGAAGTGTCTACAAGGACGCAACACCAGGTCCACGAAGGAGAACTATAAACTGGCAAGACAAGCCGTTACAACGCTATGTAGACGAACGAAGAGAAAATGGTGGAAGAGACAGTGTGAGAAGATTGAAAGCTTCAATAAGGAACATTAATCGCGTAACTTCTTTCAACAGGTTAAAACCTTAAAGAAGGGCCCTCAAACTAGATCGACTGCTATTCAAAACGAAGATGGGGAGCTACAAGTAGACCTTAAAAATATTTTAGATACTTGGGCCGCTTATTTTGAGAATATTCTCAACTTAAGTGACCAGCAACAAGTCGGGCGACGAGCAAAGCTTATTCGTACGTCAAAGGTACATGTAGACGAACCAACCAAAGAGGAATTCGAAGCGGCGCTGTCTAAATTAAAACGCAATAAAGCACCTGGTATCGACGATATAACATCCGAAATGATTGTACATGGTAGCGAAACTCTATCCTTAAGATTGTTTGAACTTGTTCAAATGATCTGGAGGACTGAAACCATGCCACAGGACTGGAACACAGCTATGCTGATACCAATCCATAAAAAAGGTAATCGCCTACAATGTGCAAACAACAGAGGAATCGCTCTCCTCTGCACAGCATATAAGATCTTTTCCTACATTTTGCTATCCAAAATCAATCCTTTTGCTGAACAACTGTTTGGAGAATATCAGTGTGGCTTCCGGCGGGGCCGAGGTACTACCGATGCACTTTTCTCGATAAGGATGATTTTGGAAAACTGCCGAGAGCTCAACATACCTGTGCACCAACTTTTCATTGATTTCAGGCAGGCCTACGACTCTCTCGAACGAGAGACTCTATGGTCTGCTCTGGTGTTAATGGGAACTCCTGGTAAACTGCCCGAGCAGAAATTTGTCAGGGCTCAAGTAAGGCCCTGATCAGATTTGCCCCGAGCCGGATCAGGCATTGGTAGGGCTGCCTGATTGGGTCCTGATCATGAGTGTAACGCTTTTGCCCTATCAGGTCCTGATTGGGATTACCAGATCAGACCCTGATTTGGATAATCGGATCAGGCCCTGATTGGGATATCCTGACCAGACCCTGATATATATTTATATATTATATACATAAATTAATCAAATTAAAATAAAAAAATTACAATGGAAAAAATTAAAACATACATACCACCTTAATGACTATTATTATAGTCTTTCAGCCGAGAAGCTATAACTAAAATATACATGAAACGATTTTAACTATATATTTCTAAAATGGATAATACTCTAGTGAATTTTAACCAATTGAAATTTCAGCTAGGGGTCAAATACGAAAAACCTGATCAGGGCCGGATATATTCAAATAAGGTTAACAGTAAAAGGGTATTCTAAATCAGGCCCACATCAGATTGCCCTAATAGGGATTGCCCTTGTAGGACTGACCAGGCCCTGATCACGCCCTGACTGTATTCAGGTTTTCCCTAACTAATTTCTGCTCGGGTGGTATCACTATGCAAAATGACAGTACAGAACTCTCAATGCTGTGTACGAGTAGAGAACGAAATATCAAAGTTTTTTAAAGTCGACTCCGGTTTAAGACAAGGTGATGCTATCTCTCCTATACTTTTTAATTTAGCATTGGAATATGTGTGCCGTCAAAAGAAACTACCGACTAATAACAATATCTTGTCAATAAACTCAGTACAGATGATTGCTTACGCTGATTATGTTGTCATCCTCGGCCGAAGTGAAGCTGTTATGAGTGAGACTTTCAAGTCGCTTGAGAGTGGTGCTAGGAAAATTGGTCTGCAAATTAACTACAATAAAACCAAACATATGAATGTTTCAAGGGAGGCTGAGAAAAAAAAATTTGATGTGCGGCGATGAACGAATTGAGGGAGTTGAATCTTTTAAATATTTGGGATCAATGCTTGACTCAAACAACAGCATACTTACAGATATAAAAGCTCGAATCGCTGCAGGTAATCGAACTTTCTACTCAATTAAACCTCTCCTTGGATCACCGTATGTATCAACTAACACCAAGCTCAAGCTATACAAGACATTGATTAGACCGGTTGTGATGTATGGGTCACAAACGTGGACCCTTACACAAAATGACGAATCGCATTTATCTGTATTTGAGCGTAAGATCCTACGCTACATTTTTGGTCCACTTAAGACAGACGATGGAGAGCATAGAACCCGGTACAACTTTGAGATCAGAGACCTTCTTGAGGGTCCTGATATAATAGGTTGTATCCGTTCTAATAGGATTGCTTGGTTTGGGCATGTTCTACGAGCCGATTCACAATCTGGAATGATTAGAAAAATGTACGTTAGTACCCCAGGGAGTGGGCGACCGCGAGGTAGACCACGACTACAATGGGAGACTGACGTAATAAACGACCTTAAAAAAATCGGCTGCCATGGTAATTATGTCGCTGTTGCGGATGACCGTGGTGAATATTCAAAGCTGATTAACCTGTCAACGCTCCTACATGGAGCATGAACGCCTTAAAAAAAAAAAATATCGAAAAAAAGATGTGTTCGTGTTTGAGGATTTTTTTTGGAAAATATAAAGCAAATAAACAACTTAAAGGTTTTAAAGTAATATACGAAATTTGTCTCTTGTCTCGTCATATTGAAATTTATATAAATTTAATTCATAAATATTTATTCTATAAATTTTATTGTAAAACAATACATTTTCTGATTGTTTTCCACTTTTCATACTTTAAAGCAATAAATTTGCTATCGGTTTGCTTGTAAATCAGAATTAAACTCAATCAAATACCCGGACCGAATACCCGGCCGGGTATTTGTAAAGGAGAAGTAGTTCCATTGGTAAAACAATGGAATGGCTATGGCAGGCCGCGTACCTAGTTCGATTTTGAACCCTAAGCTAACTCTAGCCTGCGGGAACGAGAGATTATACCTGCCGCCTAGTACAAATTGCGGAATTGTACGCGTGTATTGTTTATATATTCGGATCGGAGATCAAAAGAAAAGTGATTAAAAGAAGACCCTGGCGGCCCTGCAGGTCGAAGAAGCCACGACCGTCACGTTAACCCCAGTAATTATTTTCTCATTCACACGCTCTCGCACTTCATACACTCGCGCATACACACATACACTCACGCTTACGCACGTACACACACGCACACCTTCATACAACCATACACATATCCAGGTACATACACACACACCCACACAACCCCTTACCTATTGGTAGGTATAAAAGTACTCACCCCATGCCAGTAGTATATCCCGTTCCGTCTTTCTTTCCGGATTAGCCGATCATCATCACTCTCTCAGCCCAATTATACGGTAATGGCAACGGTCGAATCATGCAATGGTGGATGAATGTATAACAGCTGGTATTTAAAATTGAAACTATTGTTGAATACAGCGAATATAGATGAACGATGCGCGAAAAATTGATAATATCGTTGAATACAGAAATATAGATGAACGATGAGCGAAAAATTGATAATATTGTTGGATACAGTAAATATAGATGAACGATGAGCGACGGTAGTAATGTAAAAAAACTATTGTTTCGTGCAATGGTGAATGGAATGGATGTATAACAGCTGATATGTAAAATTGATAATAATAATAAATAGGTAATAATAATAAAAAAGAAATCCATTTTTTCTGATATTCACGAGAATAATTGAAATCCAATAAGAGAATGTTCATGGGTGGAGTTGGGTATTTTCGGTTTCGACGATAAAAGAAACGATCAGTTTTTTTTATGTTTCCATCGACTACGTGGACCCATCAAAAAAGTTGTTTTGTTTATTTTTTTATTTTTGTTCGTGTGAACTCATTTTACCATAACATATTATGAAATATAAGCCACCCGTTACCCGGCTTTTTGATTTTTTAGGACCCGGTGCATCACTAATTCAAATACTAATCTGATGTGTGAAACTAATTTTTTAGTTTTTAATTAAAGTATGTATTAAAAATTTACTCAAAACTAAAATTAAGGGTTATGAAAAAGACACAATGAATAAAGCATAATAACTTTAAATTTCGAAGTCTTATTTAAGAGAAATAGTTGCGAACTCATAGTGAGAATATCTGAAACGAAAACAACTAATGAGTTAACAAAGAATTCCTTAGAGAAGCTCATATGGTCTCAACCAGCAATTGGTACATCGATAGGAAAGATAAGTTCGCTATAGTAGAACACTTTCTCTTTCGATGCATCAACTCCCAATTGGGGAACAGAATGATGCTATGTCTCCAAGATATCTCAAGACGTAAGCCACCAAATCACCGGCTTTCTGTTAAGTGACTTACTCAGACTGCAGACCACTTGTGCGACTACTGACAGGTTATTACCATGTGAATGGATATTTGAAGTAGGAAATGATCCAACATGCTGATTTTGTTTTCAAGGCAACGAAAAAGACCCTCACATAGTAGGAGAATATTTGGCTCTCTCAGGGCTCAGAAGAGTTAGGAGCAAGCTATCTAAAAATAGAAGATTTCTGCAAAGCAAACCATTCAAATCTATTGGCTTTCTTCAAAAAGATCTTCCACTCAGATCAAACAGGAAAATGGCTTAAAAGTCTTAACAGTCTATATGTTTATGACTATATGGTTGGCTCGTCAAAAAATAATCCTATCATCATTTCATCAATAACGATCTGGTTCTTTCTAAACAATCCACTTATTGGTTAAACGACAAGAAGATAAAATTTAAAAACAGACAATTAAACTCTTAAAACAAAAATGCGATTCTTATCTATTGTTATTGTTTGCTCCAACCCTTAACTTTGATTATCTCCACGTAAATGTTTGTATAGCTTTTAACAAAAGAATAAATATTGCGACGCTGATGCATAGGGTAACTTCACCACAGCTCTGGAAACAAAATGTTCTGGATATATATAGTGAGCTAATATCCATAAAAACTTTAACTAATGGCTAACCAATGTCTTAGATTTCGCCTAGTTCTAATTATATCAATATTATAGAAATCTGTAGTATCCAAACAAATATAAATGCTGTAAAACGAAAAAAAGTACAAACAAAATTTTAACGTCAATGACAAACTGGAAGTTGGGATGCAGAACTGTGGTGAACCGTACTAAATGCTTATGTACCAAGTTTCATCCAATTCGATTATCAGTAACAGATGTTATGAAGCTTTCAAAAACGCAGGTGCTCGGGGGACCATCCAACCACTTTGTTCACTATCGCTCAAAATCTAATTAGTTCCTTGCCATACATATTTGCATCTTTTTCCAAAGTGCCATCAAAATTCACTCACGAACGAATGCTATGTGCTCCCAACAAACATTGAAAAAATTGTGACACAGTAAACAGGTGTTCGGGAGGCCTCCACCACTTATCCCAATATTGCCCAAAACCTAATCAGTTCTTTGTCATTTAAGTCTTCATATTTTTTCAAAGTGTCATTAAAATTGATTAATGAATGAAGTCTGTATGCTCCCAACAAACTTTAAAAACAAAGTGTGAAAAGTCAGCAGTTGTATGGTAGACCCCCGCCACTTTGATCAAAGGATTCCAAAAGGTGATAATTATCTTCTCACGCTAACTGAAACCTTTTTCATAAGTTTCATCATAATCACTTCATTATTGTAGGCTGTAGTGTGCATAAAGACACTGAGAAAAGTTCAAAAAATTGCAAAGAATTTTACCTGAAGTGAAAAACCGGAAATTGGGATGCTTTTTATGTGCCAAGTTTCCTTCAATTCGATTATCAGGTACCGATGTTATTGAGCTTTCAAAAAAGTAGGTGCACGGTGAGGTTGAGACAATTGCATTTCGATTGGAAATAGGACATGTTTTTTTCAGGGTATTTGCATATTTTTTGTGTTAATCAAAATGCATTCACGAAAAACATAAAAAACATGGTGGAAAAAATCCATAGACTGATAAAATCTTTCTCATGTTACTTGAAAGCTTTTACCAACGGTTCATGAAAATCGATCGGTAATGTAGGCTACAGCAGGGATAAACACCTAAAAAAAATGTTTAACCGGAAGTGACAAACCGGAAGTTGGTATGCAGAAATATTGGAAACAGTACTAAAACCTTATGTACTAAGTTTCCATAAGATCATAAGCCGGGATTAGAAGTTATTGAAGATTTAAACTTAGAGGTGTTAGGGAGACCCCGCCATTTGGTCCAAATTTGAAATCAATCCAGATCTTCCATTTTCAAGTGAACCTGGATGATTTGCCAAAGTTTCATCAAGATCCTATGCAGGAATGTCAACCACGACCAAAAACACCCACCCAGACGTACACCAAAAGTTTTCTTGGGTTTTTAGATAGAGGATGGTCCAAAAGAAAAAAAAATTTTGGGGTATATAAGATTTTTTTTTCTCGTGTAGTAAAATTTAGAAAAATTTACAGTTATAGGAAATGTTGTTTAGATTGAATGAAAACTATAGCAGTTGGCTCATCATTTAAAATGTTATTTAGAGCGGGTTGAAAGTGGAAATTTTGGAAAAAAATATTTTTGACCTTGACAAGTGAGGTGTAGCCAAAAAAGTTTTTCACTGGGATTTCACAAAATAAAATAGTCCAGTGTCAATGACCGTTTTCCAGCATAATCTCGCCAAACAGCACCGATTTGCACAAAAATTTTCTACGTATCCTCTACTTCAAAGTTGACCCTATGTGGAGGGTGATTTTATCCTGTGAGTGGCTGCCACTCCTTTTCGGGGTTGAAAAATGTTTCACTGATAATAAGTCCTGGAATAGATAGATTGACTAATTCTGAGCAACTTTTGCTCTATAAAGTTTTTGTGAAAGTCAATACTTTTCGTCTTTTTCGCGAGTGAAAATGTTAATTATTCAATCAAAAAAGATTTCATCCTGGCATATTCTAGTATTACTAATACATCAATGCTGCTTATATGGCAATATATTTGCAACTTGTCAACCCTCGGCACAGGGCCAACATTGGACAACAGAGAGTACGTAGAATCTAAATCCAAATTGGTGCTATTTAAAACAACTATATGTACAGTTTTGCCGTATTTTGCCTTCATTTACTGGATTAAAAACACATGCTACAATTTAGAGATGATCAGTAATTTTTTGTTTCCACACAATGTCTTTGTCCGTCTTCTAAATGTTAATTTTATTTCTTATTAAATCAAAGCAAAAATACCTGATACTGGGATATTTATATTGATATCGCGATTATTATTATTATTCAAAAATTATAAATTTCTTAATAAAAATATATAAAATATTTATTCAAATTCTTTCAAATATATTACATACATATACATAAATTAATCGAATGGAAATTCGATACCCTCATAATCTAATCTATTCTTATCGTTTTGTTTGTTAAATAATTATTTGTTTTTAGGAAGTTCACATAAATATTTTTTTTGACAAATTTTTAAAGCAGTTTCTTGTGGTACGATTTTATTTTCGCAAATTTGCATATCGTGAAATTTGATTTAGAACTTTACTGTGACGATTATAAATTGCCAACAAAAAAAAATGTATTGTTGAAAGTGTTATGACAAGATGAAATGGATAGATAAATGGTGCAATCGTTGATGATTTTTTTTTAACTTTGATTTCGGAATAGAAATGTAATGTTAAAAATGTGGTTAAATTTTTTTTATTACAGTAATTCTTTGGATTTATGGTTCATGCTGTAATAAACAAATGTGACAGTAATTCTGACATTTTTATAATATGTATTATAATTTTATATAAAACATTTTATAAAATGTTATTCGTAATGTGATAAAAATTTTAATTCACACTTATTCCTCTGACCGATTCCTCTGACCGATTCCTCTGACCAAATTTCTTATTTATTTTTCAAGCGATTGATCTCCAATATTAAAGACAAGCCCGGGTCATGACGTTTTTGATAAATTTGATAAGTTACGGAGAATTGATATAAAAAACAAAAGTGGAGTAATTAAATGTTCGCTCACTTTTCGCTCAAAAGACATATTTGCAAGAAAAACTTCTTGCTAAAACCAGTTTTAGTTTTAGTTCGTTAACGATAAAAGTGTGCTACCACAAATTTGTTGTATTGTTATTCTAAATAATCGAGTAGTCAAATGGATAGCCAACTCGACTTGGCCTTGAAGGTAACGATATCGATTTCCAATCAGGTGAAACTTTAAAACCATTAATATCAACCGATAGTTAGTTGACAAAATGTAAAAGTAAATTATGGGTTCATATCCATCTTAGAATAATCGATTGAACATTTTCTTGTTGGCAGCCGAATCTCCACCATGAATATAAACAGTAAAATATATTAAAAACTTATTTTTGTACGTCAGAGAAAACTTAAAAAGTGTTTGGAAAGATAGAAAAATTAGTAAGTTTTTAATGAAAAGTATAGCGAAGTTTCAAAGACTCATAATTATATTTATTAAGGGAGTGAAAGTGAGAAGGGGTAAACACACCATTGAAAAAACAATAATGTCAGATGAAAGAGCTCTTAATGCACGATTTTCATCTCACAGTCGTAAAGTTGATTAAAATTTTTCTAACTGATACATTTCAGTAACTAAGATGGCTTTTCTTTTAGTTAAATCTAATAAACGTTTGTGTATACCGCAGGGCTCAGTTTTGTCCTCTTAATGTCTTTCTTAATTTATATCAATGAACTGCTGAAAATCACCAGTAACCCGATAAATAATACTATATAGTACACTGCACAAGTAGTCATTCCGCATTTGTTCCCTATCTTCAAAGAGTAAAACTCACAAAAGAATAAATCTCCCCTTGAGAGACGCTGTCATAAATGTAAACCAGGACCGAGAAAAGTCGTCGATTGGCATAACAAGATTTTGATCAATTTTAATTCCACCAAAATACAGTTGTTGATTCCAGACAGAATTCCTTAACGACATTTTAATTAATACATATATGAGTATGACGAACAAATATAGACGAAAATGAAAGCATACGTTTATTGGGAGTCACTAGTTCTATCATATAAAGGCGTTATCAAAGAACCCGTCAAGAAAACTTGGCTTCCAAAATAATTTTAAAAAATATTTTAGTCCGTACCGTATCCCTGTATAGAGCATTGTTCTCATGTTTGGAGGTTTACATCCTGACTTTTGTACTCAGTTCAAACGATTCAAAAGTTGGAATTTTAAACAACTAAGTGGGACACTGGACATTTCATATAAAAAGCCTGACGTCCTTCATTCTAAATTTGCAACTTAATATTTAAGTCACATTTCTGACCGGGGTGCGATGTTTTAACATATTAGTTGTTGTTTCAAAAATAATTGCTTGACGATAAAAAAAGCTTAATTGGTTTTAAATATCACAAGTTGAATATAGTTTCAGTAGAATATATAATAATGCAACATTAAAAAAATATAACAAATTTTATTTTGAAATTAAATATTTTTTGTACGATCAAACTTGAAATTGTGAATTTTAAAATTTTTTTAGTTAATTATTGCAGGACGTTGCATTGTTTTTGTTATTGCTATTAATTAAATCGAAACCTGGGTTTCGTAAAAGTAATAAATTTACACGCCAAAAAAATAAACACAAGAATACAAGAATCTTAACATTTATAGAAAAAAAATATATTTCACTTGTAAGGAATATGATTAATTAAAAAAAACAACGAATTAACGCACGAACAACTGCTACTGAAAAATTGGCTTAATAGTCCCTGGGCCCATGCCAATTTCATGTGATGATTACAGATTACCACATATTTTATAATTCATGAGGCGCCTGTTCTTGAAGAGTCCGAAAACTTTTGCTGTGCCATGTTCATCGAATCGGCCGCTTTTTCGTTCGGCAAGCTTCGAAAAATGCCGATTGCCCATGTTCTTGTAAATTTGCTACCATAATTTCTTTTAACTATAGGGGGTGGAAATTTGTTTAAGAACACGAAGGTAACCTTTTCCGACAAAAATGTGTCTGCTATTGTCGAGTCCAACAACCCAAACATGCCAAAATGTTAATATGCAGGAACAAAAAAAAATGTAATTGCCAAAAACCCACTTAGTGGCATATTCCTCGATCAAGCGAATTGATCGATATGAGCCAAATGTGAACTGATTGCGATTTCTTGTAATTTTTTAAGCGTTTTATAAAAAAATGTAAAAACACCAATAATAATAGTCTGGAGATTTTCGCGACCTACGAAATGGGTTCGGACGACCTAATTTTTGCTATATTTACAGTTTGGATTTACAATTAAGTTTTAAAAAGTCATCATCGATATCGTTCTGAACATGTTGTTCAATCAAGTTCACAAAATTCGGTTTATCGCAATATCTTATTTTAATTTTGTCGGACATCACTACAAATTCTTTATAAATAAGTTTTTTGTTTCATCTCACGATACATACTGCATCACAACTTACAGTTGCGGTTGCTTTCGGTGAAATTTTTTTTTCTTTTACCAATCTAAGTCATACAGACGCATCATCACTCATCAGCATCAAAAGAAGAAAAAACATTCAGAATACCGTTAAAAGCGGTCGTTAAGCATATCTCGGTCTTGTGGGATTAGTTAATAGTGCTTTGCGAAGTTTGGATGTACCCCTGTATTTCATTACAATAGTGTCTCCAGAAATTGTTTTTGTATTTCTCTACTCAGATTTGTTAGATTTAGGGTCTGCCTGTAGGATTGCTAGTCCGAAACGACCTGTAGTTTTATTCGCGCTATAAAGAGCTTTTAACATTCCTTGCGGGTCGTCGAGCGTTTCTTTGTCCATCATGGTAGGTATAACCTATTGAGAGACCATGACCCAAATGTGGCTTCAATAATCGATTCGGACATTATGTTTTCAAATTTGTGCAACTCCTGTTTAAGGTTTGGGAGTGGTTTGGACTACTACTGAGAGCTCAGAACTCAGAATAACACTAAAATGGTACCAGTTTGTGCCAAGGTTACCCACTATGATTTTTTAGAGAGCCGATGTTCAATGGAAGTGAAAGCTTCAGGAGTTAAAATTAAAGAACTATATTTTAAACCCCAAACTGTCGAAAAACTGTTAAGGTCAAACATAGACAACGCTTCCGTACTGTACCACATCCCACATATTATTCTAAAAACATTTTCAAAAGAATTTTTATCAACTTCAACCAAAATGTTCCAAAAATTTTATAAATTTGGGTTTCCACTTCGTGCTAATTGGTTAATGTCCAGTTCATCCTCAAAAATGAAATTGAATGTGATATTTCAAATTATACCTGAATAGCCCAAGGCTCAATTTTATCTCTCACTCTGTTTTTAATTTATATCAACAAACTGTTGAAAATCACCAGCAACCCAATAAATAGTTTTGCAGATGATAGTGACAACTGACAAGTAATTCGTTCTCATATTTTCAAAGAGCAAATGCATGAACAAATGAAACGAGAACCAAAAAAATGTCGTCGATTGTAGTGATCAAAATTTGGTCAACTTTAATTCCACCACTAACCAACACACTGGTATATACTAGTTTCCAGATTGTTTGTTTCCAGAACGAAGACCGTGTTAACCAACGATATCTCAATTGGTTTGTGTGACGGATAACTAGGCGAATGCGTAAGCATTTGTTTATTGGGAATCACAATTCCCAATAACTTACTCTGATCTTAAAATAGCAATGAAAAAGAGCGTGTCTAGAAAAATTGGTCTCCTCAAAAGATGTAACAAAAAACCTCAAGTTTGTCAAGTCTGTTTCCATCTTGGCTGTTGAAGACTCCGTTCAAAAACGTGCTTTACGAATTTTAAATGACCGAAAGTTAAGTTCAATTCTTCATTTTCTGCAACATCGTTGCTAATCTCGTTGGTTTTTTTAAATATCCTGCAGTATCCTTTATCCGAACTGCATATAAATGGACTGCTCAAAGAATCAATTTAGAAATAATTAAATTATTATAGTTTTTCACAATACCCGTAGTTCGACCGACCGTCTTTTGCCGTAAATATCATCAAAATGTTTGTGCGTAATCGAAGTAAATTAAAATATGTACTTTAATAGATCAAGAAACATATTGTTACGATTACAGAAAAATCCAGACGATTACAGTCACTTCCAGAAAAATCAAATAGCAACAAAACACAACAACAAATTAACTAAATGAATGGTGTTGTTGTTGTATTTCGTGGAACTTGGGTCAACAATAAATAAGATTGAACGATTTTATCAATCAAATTAACATAACGTAATATCGAATATTCTAATATTTTCTCAAGGTTTCTAAATAGTGACCTCGAATTATCTAGAAATTTTGCAGAATTGTATATAAGCAAATTACCTCTTGTAGTTTTTAATTAGTTTTATTTTAAACGTGTGACAGTTAAGTTAAAATTATAAAAATGATTTTTAAATTAGTTTTTGTGAATAAAGATTTAAGTGTAGAAATATTTTGTGTATTATTTTGAACGTTGTGTTACTGAAAATTTCTACAATCAACCGTTGTTTTTTCTGAAGCTGTTAAAAGAATATTCTAGTCAGGAATATTGTTTGCTGTTTTGTTTTTCTGTTGTTGTAGAAAAATTAAGGTGTTGAATACTTAATAAAACCTGATGTTTTTGTTACTAATCAGTGATCGAATCCAGAAAGTGATTTGGAAATTGTGTTTATCGAATTGTGAGTTAGGCCAGTTCGAAGTAAGGTGGAAAAACGTAACAATATTTTAAATGATATTTCAAAACTTAAAGATCTGAGAATTAAATTCTAAAATTGAAATCTTTAAAATAATAAAACATTCTTGACATTCAAACAAGTCAACCAACATTCCGTTTTCCACTTGTCACTTATAGCACCTCAAAACCCAGAGCAACAAATTTCAGAGAGATCGCAGCGACTTTCGTTTAAAATTCGGTGAATTTTACTATTGGCGTAAATTTTATCAAATTTTTTGGTGGATTACATTCGGAGTTAAGATTGGTACAGAATGAAAACAACGTATTTTCAGTAATATACCAAACCCAAGGAACTTATTTCAAGCTTAATTATTTTTTAATTAAGTGCTGTAAAAAACATGCTAGTGCATAGTTTTTGTTGCCCTAGTCAACAGTGAGCAAAGATGGATTCCTTCAAAAACTTATAATAATATTTTCCGTTTAACGGAAATGCGGCTTTTCACTTATTACAACTTTTGTAAAAAACACAGCATTATGGCTACAACTACTTAATATTGCTCGACGATGCTTTTTATTTATTACACAAAAAATTTCTCAAAAAACATCTCAATAATTACAACTTTTGTAAAAAACGGAATATAATCTGCAACAACCTGTTATTTTCCAGCTTTCCCATTATATGTATTTTGTCAAAAAAAAATTGGGTAACAAAATGTAAGAAAATCATTCTTATACAATTAAAGATTTTTTCAATTAACTCATAAAAAGATGCCGACCATCAAAATATCTCCACATGTGAAGATCATGCAAATATGAAAAGTTACACTAACAAATTAAAGAAATTTGTATAATGTTCAAAACATCTTTGAAAGCTTTTCAAAGATCTCGACTCAGCCAAATCTTATTTCAATCCTAGTAGTAAATAAATGCTCTGTTTGAACTGATCTAGCCTGTATAGTTTAAAGAGTTGCATTCCTTACCTGATCCTGACTGGCTAAAATGTTCTTTATGTACACGGTGCAATTCGGTTATTAATGTGATGTAAGTAATATTGTTTATGCATACGGTTTCCCTTTTCGCCGAATTTACCGCAATATCGTATTACAATATTACATAGTAACAGTTGATGTTAATATGCTGTTTTGTAATAGTTTGCGAATTGACATTTTTATTAATAATTGATTAATATTCTTGAGGTTAAACCAATACCTTTTAGTTGCACATCTCTTCGAATAAAATTCTAACCATCAAAATAATGTGAAGAAACCGCAGACAATCGTTTTTTTGCAAGCACAGTATGAAACTTCGTTTCTGATGTGGTCGATCAAAATTCTAGTGATGTATTGACTGGCATTAATACATCAATAATCTGACAACATAAGCCACTTTCTAATGAACTGTACTACTATATATAAATATTCTTAACAAATTTATTACATCATTCGAAACATTAATTTATGTATCATGTTATTTGTTCTAATTTCAGATTCTCCAGACCCATCATTAAATCAATGATGCTTATCGATTTCAAATTAAAATGAAAACCTTGATTCTTTTATCTATTTGACTAAAGTGGTAAGTTGATTTAGAACTTTTAATATTGTAACTTAATATTATATTTATGTATTTATATCAATTTTGTCAGTATTAAAATATGTAAATATGACAACTTTATAACTATAATTTATTAAACATGATTTATTATTGATGAGCGTAATATGTTTACTTGATTAGTTTATGTATTATTGTTATAGTTTTCATATAATGAGGATTTTTGATTATTGGTTTGAAGTAAATATTTTGTAATCAATATTTTAATTTTATAAATAATTTTTTTAGTGTTATCTCATTAAGATATGCAATATACATTTTTAGTAATTACTTTGTGAGTTGGGATTATTTTATATAAGTAATTTTAATCTGTGCTAGTGAAATACTCATTATCAGATTATATTGTATTATCAGATAAATAAAGTAGACAAGTGTTAGTAGATAAATTTACTTAAATTTATTGACGAATTATCAACAATCACAGAATTCCTTTGAAATTTGTTAAACGAATGCACGATTTGTCATCTATCAATAATAATTAAACAAAGTGTTGCCGGTGTTTGCGTACTTTAGAGAAACATGTGGAGTGGCTGCTGAGAAGATGAAATTTTTTAAAGTGCCCCTAAATGTTGCTAATTATATGAATTTGTTCGTTGTCAAACAATATCAAATTTCGATTCAAGATTTTATCTATACGATAGCAATGGTCATTAAGAAGTTTAGAATCATTAAGCAATCATTAAGTAGTTTAGAATTATAAGTCACTAGAACTCAATTAAATTGAATTAAAAATTGCTTTGAAAAGCTAAAGATCCTTAATAAAATCTTATCTAAATTCCAGAGCCAACGGTTCACCATTTAACACGCTCGACCAGCGACGAGATAAAAATTTGTTTTTAGACAATAGACGATCGACTTAACATCACAATTTTTTGCTTCAATTTTAGTATCATTTTCCATCTTTAACTATCGAAAACTATAGAGATAGTTTATGCGATTGCAATCCCGTCCGTGTGTGTGTGTCTGTTTGTCTGTAGGCAAGATTTCTTAGAAACCACGTGCCCTATTGACTCCAAATACAGGTATCTTATTGCAATACATCCTTTCGCGTTGACAGATCCGCAAGTCATTTATAGGGGTCAAAAGGACAAAATATGTATGTTTCTGTCTGTAAACACGATGTTTCAGAAAATACTTGGCATATTGACCCCAAATTTGGTGCTCGGGTATCTTATGTCAATATCTCCTCAGACCCACAGGATCACAGATCCACAATTGTGACTCATGATATGTGGAAGGAGGGTTGGGGTCAATAGGCGTGTGTGTGTGTGTGTGTTTGTCTGTCTGTGAACACGATATAACAAATACTAATTGACCTATTAGCCACAAATTGGATCAACAAGTATCTTAGGCCAATATATGCTATATGACATTGATTTCAGATTAATTGCAGGTCAATTGCGACCCGAGATATGCGGGTCAAAGGGTGTGTGTCTGCCTGTATAAGGAAACTACTTGACCTATTAATATGTCAGAAACTACTTGACCTATTGACCCCAAATTTGGTATACAGCTATCTTAGGCCAATATCTCTTTTTTTGGTGATATTTTATATTTATACCAATGTTACATCGAAAGCTAAATAGTGAGTTTAAACGATTGCAATATTGTTGGTGTGAGTGGTGTCTGTCTGTGGCTTATACTTGTTTTTATTAATTATCGAAAGCCATAGAGATAGTTTATGCGATTGCAATCGCAGTGTGTGTCTGTCTGTTAACAAGATATCTCAGAAACTAATTGACCTATTGAGTCCAAATTCCGTACACAGGTATCTTAAGCTATTATATGTTGCGGTATTGATTTCTGTGCAGGTCAATTGTGACCCATAATATGAGCTCAAAAGGTGTGTGTCTGTCTATATGTGAACACAATATCTCTACTAATGACTTAATCTATTTTCTAAAATTACTAGATCTATTTTCTCCCCAAATTTCATCTTTGACCGATGTCTTTTTTTCCTGTTTTTGTGATATCTTGTTAATTAAATGATAGTATTCCTCATGCCTTTCGCTAGTTTCGTATCTCGAGTTTACACCGTTTTAGTTTTTTTTACTCTACGAAAACGTTTAACCGTTCGTTATATTTCAACCAAGCTGACTTAATGAAGAACATTATTGATTTACTAATATGGGAGACAAATCCCAAGTAGTGCAGAATGGTCACTAAATAGAATTAAAATCATAAATTCCTAGCATCGTATTTATTCTGTCTGATTTCTGAATGAATGAATTTAAAAGAGCTATATAGACACGTTGGCAGCGATCTAGCCTTGCAATACAACCAAAAATTCAACAGCTTCTAAGGTCAAAGTTTCTTAAAATTAATTTAATACCTCAAAATTCTAAACTCAAAACTAATTAAGATGTGATGATTCACAAACTGACATTTTTTGGACAGCGCTGCGAGGGGAATGGACGCCTAAAACGAATTCATCGTTTTTATGTTCTAAACATTTTGTGATACAAAATAATAATGGCGTTATTATGGTAATTTCAGTAATGTCTTTAATTAATTTTAATTAACAAACTGCCTATAAGCTTTTTGGATAATATTGTGGTCTTGCATTTGTTTAATATTTAAATTTATAAGTAAAAAACCATTATCGAAGTACTTTTCTTGGCTCAATGAACAATTTAGTTGGCTTAATGAACAACTTATTAATATTACGAAAGCTTGCGTAATATTAATAAATTGTTCGAGTCAACGAAACGAAGCTTATTAACCGCTGTTTATTAATACAACGACCAATTTCTTGAAATTTTGTTTGATTTTTGTGCTTTCTTTAAAAGCCTTTCATGACAATTAATAAAAGATGCTCTGAAAGACTTGAACAAAAAATTGTTAATAACACATCACGGATTGGACATGTGTATTTTTTTTGTTCATTTTATAGACTTATGACCCGAAGCAACGAGAAATGCCAAATATTTGGAGTTCTGAAAATTTTCTCATGAATCTATTCCAAACAATAAGAATAATTTATTAATGCCTTTTTTAAAAAGAATTCCTCGGGTTATAGAGCCAAAAAATCATTTAGTTTTACTTGTGTTTTTACTTTCCGCTTAAGACCAAAAAAAATTTAAAAATGCTCGCTAAACAGCAAAGGCCAACTTTCTCTTTTAACCTGACAGATAGAAAACATTATTTTATTTCATACTGATATCTAAAACGACATTTTTCGGATTATTTATGGTACAAAAAGTTGAACTTTGACGTCCTAGGACTTTATAAAATTTTATAAAATCCTAGGACGTTAAAGTTCAACTTTTTGAGCAAAATTTAAAACTCATTTCTTTTTATTCTAATAAATTTCCAGTATGAAATAAAATTTTGTATACACCTCAAACGAAAAGTGCATTTAAAGGTAACTAGTAAACAACTAGCTCGTACTTTAAAGTTTCACTTTTCGTTCTAGATAAATAAATAACTATTCTATGACAGTCGTTAAAAAATTTAAATTAAAACAAAATAAAGTCAATTAAATATCATATCATAACTTTTACGGTTTATTCTAATTTAAAACACAATCTTGCAAAAATGTTTTTACTGTGGATACTTAAGTAACTCGAAACAAGAGATTTCCACCTCTTTCGTAACATAATATTGCATCCTCATATTGTTGTTCTAGATAAGAATAAATTTTGTACGACTTTGGTGAAACCATTATCAAGAAAGCAATTGATTTCATCTACAAACTAATTAGGCTTATATCAAAATAAAAAAAGAAGTAGTTATTAATTTGTCACTTTTTATCGCGAACAATGGCAGTTGAATTTTGTTGATACATAGATTAAGTAAGGGGGTTATAACGATTTGTGATAATAAATCTATCTCAACATCTTTTTCAAGTGCATTTTGTTGAAGATTTTAATTAGTTTAACAATTAAAATTTACAACGAAAAGAAATATTTTTATCTTTTAAGTTGTTTTTTCTGGTATGTATGGTTTGTAATACATGTGATATGGTATTTTTGTTTGATGTATGATTAATCATCAATGAAATATTCATTGTAAGTCACATGTAGAAAATCAAAATTTATTTTTGAGACATAGATAAACTTTGTGAATGAAATTTATTGGTTATTTCATTTTGAATTAAATTAAGGATATCACAGAACTTTTACGAGTACAATAAATATTGCTGGAACTGCAATGCATGGAACTGAATATTGCTGGAACTGAATTAAACAGCAAAAAAATATACGATGAATATTTGTTATTCTCCAACTAGAGCAATGGATAAAAAGCGTATCAAGATGTGTTTCAGTTGGTTAATATGAGTGTAAAATGTACTATGAAATTGGTGCTGGTGTTTAGCCGCATACTTCGCTGGATTGTGAATGAACACAATTGAAGGGTACAGGTGAACTACAACGTAAGTCCATAAAATCAAATTTCGAGAAAATTGAAGTTTTGTGTTTGAAGTCTTTAAAATGCAAGACAATTTGTGAATTCGGATTAAACAATGAATAGACATGGTTCATAAAAGTGTTTTGAACCGGGGCCACCAGAGGCGTTTGTTGGTAAAAAATAGTGAGTTAAATTGATTTATATGGGCTGGATTTGATATTCATCAAAATTGAATATACCAACTGAAAGCTTTTGTATTTCTTTAATAGATAGCAGCACTAACTCGATTTCGGAAAAAATCGGTTTTTCCCCCGTACCCTTCAATTTTATTTTATTTGCTTATTATTTAGATCAATTCTGATTTCTATAGTTTAATCCAGAGGCTGTACTTTGAATTACATGGCCCATTATGTGGAGGGGACTTTTTTAGTTTGTGACACTTTGTGATCAGTCCAATTATTTTATTAATTTAATTAAAGATCAATCAATAAAACCATCAGGCCATTGATGGATTTACAAATTTTATTTGACACGTTTTCATGAATTGAATCATTAAAAAGGGTTTTGATAAAAATGTTTATTTAAAAAAAGAACGTATGCACATTTTGAAATTTGTGTGACGATTGATTGTAACAATTGGTGACATAGGAGAGGTTGAAGGTTCAAAATGATGAAATTTTGCGTTACGTAATTAAGGTTCACTCCTTTAGTGAAAGCACCTCCTCCATTTTGATTTTGTCTGTCGTAATCATGTCTCTTCTTCTGACATCTTTAGTTTGATCTCCAAATCAGGTTTAAATATTAAGCGATAACCTGACGGGATAACGATATTGAACGCAAAAAGTTAAAACATTGGTTAGCGATTAACTTTTAAATCTTATACTTAGACTGTATTCTAAACGACGACTTATTTGAAACTTTTTTATGTTGACTTATTCACCGCCATTTTAAATAAGTATTTAAAAGCTATTCTAAATGATTTAGCATTCTTAATTTGACAGCAACATAAAAGCAAATTCGAAAATAAATTTATTTGATCAACTAAAGAGTTTTCAAAACTATATTTTTCATTTTAAAATATTACATTAATTTTATTAGGGCAAACAAACATAAAAATAATTGACGCTGTTTCAAATAAGTTTTGGCTTAGAATACAGCCGTAATCAAAAAAATAAAATTGTGGTCAAGAATTTGACGTTTTCTACCAATGGCAGGCTTAAACAACACCACATTAAATTAGTTAAACAAGTAAAAACTGAAACAAAAAATGCTATAGAAACATATTACCAGTCACAGTTTAGTCTCGCAAACCGCGGTGATTCAAGACCGAAATAGATATCGATAGATGTAATGTAATCCTATGTACTAAAGCTAAAAGGAATATACAGTTGTAATTTCCCAAGGGCGGTGATAATTCGAAATAATTTTTTGCCAAAAATTTCGAAAGCAAGTATATTATAAAAGCACGAGGCCGTAGGCCGAGGGCTTTTATCAATACCACTTGCTTGAGGAATTTTTCAAAAAATTATGAGAATTCATCAACAAACGAGGGGAATTCGTTTAGAAAATATTTTGCCATTTTTCATTTATTTATATATTTTTTATGAATTATACGTTGGCCTACTTTGATAACAGTGAATTATTTCAACATTATGCAGCCCATCGACTTTGAAACATGTTTCAAAACTTGGTTTGTGTTTATAGAATGTTTTATAGTGTATGGTGAAGTTTGCAAACCAATTTGACGGTTTGCGAATTGGTTTTAGTAAAATCAAAACGCTTTGATTTTAAGTAGGCGGAGCTAATGGTTTGTAAACATGTTTCACTGTGTATGGAAGAGTTTCATAGAAATTGACATTTAATTTGGAGGATTTGAAGTTTGCATATACGGTTTCACCACAAGTCAATTCAATTCAATTATTGTTTTATTGAGGCATTAATAAACAATCAAAAATTTTTTTTTACAGAGTTGTTATTTTATGTTTACCATACATTATTCAACGTGTTTGTTAACTTGGTTGATAAACCTACTATTTAGTTAAATATTTTGACATTTGATGATTGTTTTTGTTTTGATAGCAACTAAAATTAAACTTGTTTATTTGATTGTTTAAATTAAAAACAAAGATAACGTAATTGCGTTAATGGTGATAACCGAATTGTAATGGTGATTACCGAATTACCGATGAACAAATGAACGAATGTGGCTGTCTTGCAGTATGGATTTGATGTTCGAAATTGAGTGGAGTTGAGAATCTAGGAAGTTTTTCAGAAGATGGAGTTTCCGATGTAGATGATGAACCAATGATCTGGATTGGTAATTATTTTACTGCATTCGAATCATCATATGAGTACGGTTGGAATATTGCAGAGGGGTTGGTGTTTGTTGAATACTGTAGAGGAGTTGATGATGTATATGCCTGTATAGTTTCTGACCTAGCTGATGAACCACTAAATGTGGTTTCTGGTGTGGATATAGAGTCCAAATAATCCACATCCCTAGTATTGGGATGTAGTGTATTTTATATTTATTTTATCTGTTGACCTTTTTTAATTTTTTTTGGGCCTAACAGAAAAATCATTTTTATGAAACCCTTGAAGCCGAAAAAAGCCATAATTTTGTTTCAAAAAACTCCATTACTTTTTTTTTGGTGGCAGACCTGGAAATTTCAAACATATACCGATAACTGCAAAAATTGATAACGAAGTTTTGAGTTAGTTTTTTAATTTTAAATTTCTTCAACCATTAAAATATCGACATCAGACTTACTCCCTATCTAAGTGTGTTCTAGAGACAAAAATAAATTTAAATTTAAAAGGCAAAACTGATAAAATAAAAAATGACGATACCAAACAATAAAGAATGGCGGAGTTTACTCGAAAAATTTAAAGAAAAATCAGTGTTATGGCAAAGCAGCAGTGAACACTATAAAAATAAATTCATTAAATTGAAAGCCTGGAAGGAATTATTGGTAGAATACCAAAAAATAGAATCAGATGCAACTGTAGAACAATTAAAGAAGAAAATAAATAATATTAGAATTTGTTACCGAAGAGAAAGAAAAAAGGTTACTGCGAGTGAAAAATCGGGAGCAGGGTTTGATGATATATACATACCATCATTATGGTATTTTGATATTTTAAATTTTTTAAAAGATCAAGAAATACCAGTATCCGGAACATCTTCTATGGATTCTGATACAGAGATTTCTATTTTGGTAATTGAAAAAATTCCCAAAGTAATTATTTAAATATTAATGTCTTCATATATTTGTTTAGTCTGAATCTGCTGCAGAGCCAGAGCCAATACAAAATAAAACACGTCCCAATAATAGAGATCAATTTTTACGCAGAGCTGTGGATTATTTGGACTCTGTCCAAACTTCAAGTAGAAATTTTGAAAGGGACGAAGCTACCATATTTTCAGAAGGATGGGCATGTAGTTTCAGAAAATTAAATGTGGAACAGCAAATGTTTGCAAAAAAAATAATTGATGAAACATTATTACTAGGCCAATTAAATAAGCTGTCTTTCTTAAGCTCTATATCCATACCAGAAACCACATTTAGTGGTTCATCAGCGAGGCCAGAAACCCCATACAAGCATATACTTTCATCAACTCCTCTACAGTATTCAACAAACACCAACTCCTCTGCAATATTCCAACCGTACTCATATGATGATTCGAATGCAGTAAAAGAATTACCAATCCAAATCATTTGTTCATCAACTACATCGAAAACTCCATCTTCTGAAACACTTCCTAGATTCTCAACTCCACTCGATTTCGAACATCAAATCCATACTGGAAGACAGCCACGTTCGTTTGTTTTATCTGAGGATTCGATGATACTGTCGTCAGGAGAAATTACAAATAGAGCATATCGAAGCCTACACGATCTTCTAAATGACGACCAATTTTCTTAAACTTATGTTTTTTAAATAATAAATTATTTGAATCTTTTATTTATTTAACTAAAATAATTTCATGAAATACAAATTGAATATGTATATAAATATTTTTTTATGTATTTAATAATTTTAAAACTTCCATAAATTTATTTCGAATGCACTTTGCTTCTCTGCTTGAATTTCTTGACATATTGCAATTAAGGCCTGAAAGTGTTTCTTCATAGAACGTTGAATTTGATGCTGTATTATTGTCAATGTAAGAAGTTCCCGCTTTCTTTTTTAAATAATTATGAAGATAACAACACGACAATACCACAGTGGTAACTTTTTCTGGACTTAAATTGATTGTTGTATGAAGTAGTCGAAATCGCGATGATAAATTGCCAAAAGTGTTTTCAACTCTTACTCTGGCTGAGCTTAATCTCCTATTGAAATTTAACTCATCATATGTGAGGTTATCATGGGCATATGGCTTCATCAATTCTGGCCTTAGTGAGAATGCATCGTCGGCTACAAAAACAAATGGTAGAATATGCGCATCAAGAAACGGAGCGGAGGGACTTGGCAAACCAAGTTCTCCATTATTTAGTTTTTCGAAAAATTTTGTGTTTGAGAAAACTCCACCGTCAGAAATTCTTCCATTGGTTCCAACGTCGACCATCAGGAACTCACAATCGGCGTTAACTACTGCCATCAGGACTACACTAAATGTCTTTTTATAATTAAAATAAAAAGATCCTGATTTTGACGGCTTTTTAATGTGTATATGTTTGCCATCTATGGCTCCTAGGCAGTTCGGGTACCCAGTTTTTTCAAAAAACTTTCTTGCCTCTACTTTCCATTGTTCTGCAGTTTTTGGTAGCTAAAATAAATGCAAAAATATTGATAACGATAACTAGTCATTTATTTTGTTTCAATACTAACTATTATATATTCTTTTAGCACTAAATTAATTGCCTGACATGTTTCAATAACAATTCTTCCGATAGTTTGTGGTGAAACTGTATATGAAAACTTCATATCTTCGAATGAATTTCCAGTTGCTAAGAATCGCAACGTAATGGAAAGTCGAGTTTCTACCGAAATCGCATCTCGCATGAGGGTGTCTTGTTTTTTTATATAAGGCGAAACCTTTTCCAAAAGGTCATTAAAACAATGTTCATCCATTCGCATAAAATTTTTATAATCAAATGGTTCTGAATCTTTAATTTTTTTTAGCAATTTTGCATTTGAATATTGTTGTTTATCCATAAACCACTCTTTCTGCCACTTTCTTTTTTTTTCCCCATTTTTGTTTTTTTTATCAGACAATTCGGTAATCAATATTAACGCAATTACGTTATCCTTATCCATATTTTTAATAAACAATCACATAAACAACTTTAATTTTCTATCAAAGCGCAAACATATCTGTCAAATGTCAAAAAATTTTATTACATTGTAGGTTTATCAACCAAGTTTGCAAACACGTTTCATAATGTATGGTAAACATGCAAACAAGTTTGCAAACCAAGTTTTGAAACATGTTTCACAGTGGATGGGCCCCTTTAGAATGATAATTAATATCCCAGTAGGCCAGACGTATACATATT
The DNA here is from genome assembly GCA_963693315.1 of Diogma glabrata. NCBI lineage: Eukaryota > Metazoa > Arthropoda > Insecta > Diptera > Cylindrotomidae > Diogma > Diogma glabrata. The sequence goes on from OY856186.1 coordinate 419,700,593, forward strand.
TTTATTAGTATAATTCAAATTTTCTTGGTGAAATTGAATGATGTCATTACATTTTAGAGAATTTCATTGGTTTAAATTAAGATAAAACCAAGGCAAAAAATTTTCGTTAAAATTTACGGTGCACGCACAATGTATGAGGTTTTTCTTCATGAGATTTGAGCAACTTTTTATTACTATTTTTTAATAGAAATACAATGCTTTAAAATGTAGGTAGCTTAATTCTCTATTAATCATGAGGAAAAAAATTTTTAACTTTTTCATTGAGGAAAAAGTATTTTAAAAAAAAAAAATTTTTTTCTCAAAATAAATTTTCATACAAACTTTGATCTCATGAGTAAAAGTATTTTCATTGTGCATGCATTGTTACTATCAAAACACCTTAAACACTGATAAAATAAAGTAGCCGATGAGTTTTACAATTTCTTTATCCAATATAATCAATGACAGTACGATCGTAGTTTACCTGGTAGAACTTATGGTAAAACTTCATTTTAAACTAGTTACTTTACTAAAGAAGAAATAATTACTCGACTTTCTATAAATTCAAAAAGTAAACAATCAGTTGGAGCTGATGGGCTCATTTCTTTGTAAGCGAATTGGTGAATTCCTATATATAGTAGATTTAATCTAAGTTTTGATAATCTAAGCTCTGAAACTATATAGTACCTTTTCTAATAATCTTAAGCTAGTGTTCATGCAGACGTCATACCGATATATGAGAATTGGGAAACAAATCCGAAAAAAATAATTACAGATCTTTCTTTCCACTCTCAAGCTTTTCTAAAATTTTCGAAAAAATTGTAAATGTTCGATTAATTCAATACCTTGATATATAAGATTAAATTTTTGAAAAGAAAACATTTGTATTCCAAAGTGGTATACTGAAGACGTTTTATTGCGTTTTCTTGGTCCGGTGTTTGACTACTACCTTAACCAGGGCTTGCAAGGATCTATTTTTATTGGCTTAACTAAAGTGTTTGACACGGACAACTATTTTGTGCTTTTGACTTCATCATATAGGCGTTCGCATGTTATCTTACTCATGTATATCCAATCCATCCAATCAAATTCATCCATTGATCTACAAGATACTGAGTAAAAATACTAAGTATATGCTATTAGGAGTGGCTCAAGTTATTCCAAGTGTATAGAAATTGAAAAGGTGTTAACGTTTCGCTATTTGGGCTTGTATTTATAGATAGCAAATTAAGCTGGAATGAAGATATACAACGCTTGTCCAAATACATGTTAATAGATCAAGCTCCCACGTCACTTTAGTCTACCTCACATGTAAGTTGTAACTTACCGACTTTTTCATTTACGTTAATTAATTTTTGTAATCACTAATTACAAAAGCCTAGTTATTTGGAATGTAACCTCGCTAAAATGTCTTGATATAATTGAGACTTATTTATAATTTAAGAAAATTTTGGTCTGCCTTGAGATTTTTGTTTTTAAGTACCTGGCAGACCTAATTAAATTGATGAAAAATTATTAGCTTATTTACCTAACATGTAGCCTTCACCAGATGTTTGTAAATAAAAGAGTACATCTTGTCGAATAAGAAAACACGCGTCGGATTCTAAAAAAAAAATTAATAAATATGGCCGGCTTTATTTTTAATAAACGACATCGCGCTGGAGAATAATGCATTACACCCACAGTTTGAGTTTTAAAATGGTTTGGTAACAATTTTCAATCATTATTTTTTGACATTTTATTGTTAATAATTTTAATAAAAATAATATTTTTAATAAAATAATAAAGTTTAATAAAAAGTTCTTATCGGTTCGAAACTAGATTTGTATGGATAGCAAAAAAATTTCATAAATTGAACCCCATATTTTGTTAGATTCAGTCTTATTATTCATGATGGGATAACTTCCATCGGAATGATATTATATCACAAATAATTCATTGAATTAATAGTGTCAATTATGTCAAGAAATTTCAGCGAAGTTACATGTGGGGTAACTATGGCATCAATTTTTCATGTATTCAATTAGGTCTACCAAGTGCCAAGTACTTTAAAACAAAAATCTCAAGGCAGACCAACATTTTTTTAAAATTATAAATAAGTCTCAATTATATCAAAAAATTTCAACGAGGCTACATTCCAAATAAGTAGGCTTTTGTAATTAGTGATTGGAGAGATATTTTCTGATATATAGGTTCTATAAGCTAAACCCAATTTCACAGAGGTTACATGTGAGGTAGACTAAAGTGTCGTGGGAGCTTGGTCCATAATAATAAAATGTAAAATGTATTTATCAGTAATCAGTATTAAGAACCATATACATATACTTTGTCCTTTTCGAATCAAAATTATTATATGTCCTATCTTGTTAGAACTAAATGTATTCTACTAATCTGAAACCGTTTTTCTCACTCAAAAACAATGAGAAATATTTATCACAAAAATCGCAGGACACATGCATACCCTCTATTTATCAAACCGAAGGTTATTCTACTAAGATACATATAGGTAATGAAAATTTAGAATATTTCGAAATATTAGCCGAGTAGGTTTAGGTACATTAAAAAAACCAAATATAAAAATAAAAAAAAAATAAGTATTACTTATATGAGAGTTTTTGCATTAAATTTCTAGACATTACTTTGTGTGAATTCATAGAATTGGTAATATCATCGCCTTGGTAGCGTAGTTGATAGCATCTCTACCTAAAGATTCGAACAAGGCACTGAAGAGGAAGATTTGAATTCATCCGAAACACGTTAAATGAGAAGTGCAGTGTTTAACTGAGAAACTTCCAACCATACATGTGATTTGAAAAAATTCCTCCTTACCTACTTGAACTTGAGTTCTCCAAAATTCCCAATAAGTATTATATGTTAATTTCAATAGATTAAATACATACATCTTTATACTTACTCATTCGGTGTTTAAGCCAAAATAAACCCGAACCAAATTTTAAATGGAATGACAAATGTGTGAAGTATCTTAGGATTTGGAAGAGATTCGTTCCGTCTACTCTATTCGCAGAGTATATATAAATATGGAGAGAACATAACTTTAAAATTGTATGAAGAGAGACATAACAAATGAGGATGCTGATACGACATATTCAATTTCTCTTTTCTCCGTTTTGATTTGCTTTTAATTTTAACCACAAACTTTTTTATTAAATTATAAATTTAAAACAATTTTAAATGTAAAATGTCAAAACAAATGAAATGTTTTCTTTATAGTTGTGCTAATTTTTATAACATGAATGAAAATAATTACGAGAATAATTTAAATTTATTGTTTTATTTCCAGTGATTATTTTACTCAAATATTTTATAATGGACAAGCAATATTTTCTAACGACACGAACAAATATTTAAGTTATGTAAATATTCTCAAAGTATATTATAAAAATTTGCTGGCAAACTTTTTCAATATGGACAAATTTATTTTTCATTGATAAAATATCAAAAATTTTATGTTTTTGGTTATAATAAAAGTCAAAACGTCATTTTCTCATTGCTTTTTATCAGATGGAAACCAAAGATTTTTTTCAGTTGGTTCGGTTTTGGTTTAATAACAAATTTTTATTATGGTTTTTGGTTTGGTTTCGGTTTCTTGATATTTCAAAACTTGGTTTTGGTTTAAAAATTGTATAATTTTTTGGTTTTGGTTTGGTTCAGATTCAGAATCTAGATTTACATTTTTATTCTTAATTGATTCTCGTGTTTCAAATAAAAACAGTTTATTCTACCAATAAGTCGCATTAAAGAGACCGTGGTGGGCACACTTGTCTTATAACACGTAGGCAATGGATTCTAATTCAGTTCCGATAAAACTCGATCCTAAAGATTCACTTGGTGTAGTTACAAAATGCAGTAGTTTTAAAAAAAATGAAGAAAATTTTTTCAATTTTAATGTACAGAATAGAACGAATTTTTTACTATAAAACCGAACCGTGAACCAAACAGAAAAACATTGGTTCATGGTTCGGTTCAACTTTTATTTAAAAAACTGGTTTGGTTTTGGTTTGGTTCAATCAAATAATTTTGAAAATGGTTTGGTTTTGGTCCGGCAAAATTTCGTTGGTTCAGTGGTTTTGGTTTGGTTCAAACGAACCGGTTTCCGTTCCTGCTTTTTATACAGTCGCAGGGAGGGAGAAACTATTATTTTTTGTGTTAGGGTTTTAGACTTAATCTCGCAATAATTGTAGAATTTTGAATTATAAATGAAAATTTACGCACGTCTATCTATGGGAATACATAAATGTTTCATTTTTGAACCAAAGAAAGGAAAACAAACAAATAAAAAAACGGTATGACAGATGTGTATGACCGCTAAATATTAGTTGTGGTGATCGATTCGTTCTAATATATTTGAACTGTCAGTTTATATGTAAAACGGAAATTAAAACACAATGCACGGAGGGAAAAAAAGCGAAACAGACACTTAACACAAATCCTCGTTTCTATCAAAAATTAGGAATATATTGTGATATAATGGTACATTACCTTTTTATTCAAAGTATTGTCCATCACAAGTCATTACCTTTTCCCATTTTTCTGTTAGAATTCAAATACCACGCCGGCAGAACTTTTCATCTTATGTAGCTATCCTCCAATCGACCAAATTTTTAGTTTCTTCATGTGATGTAAAGTTCTGTTTAGATAGGCCATGTGGCCGGAACAAGTGATAATCGGAAGGTACAATGTCTAATGTATATGGCGGGTGGGGTAAGACTTTTCAATTAAGTGTTTCCAAATAGGTTTTGACCGCCACCGCAACCTGCGGACGAACATTCCCATTTAGGAAAATACTTTTGTTGTGTCTAGAGTAATGATAGACGTTTTACCTTGAGTGCTCGAGTAATGGTTTCGCCAGGTTTGATAAACTCATAATACACGAAACCAAGGTGATCTTAACAAATACACAGCATAAAATACTAAACCTATTAGAATTTTCAAAGATATGTTATCATCTTTTAATTTGAACGTAGTTTCAATGCTTCCCACTCATTTTTCTTCAACGCATAATACTGCGTCATTACTAGATCTGTTACTGACCACTGACAAAGCCAAGATATCAACATTTAAGCAAATGAGTCTCTCTATTTTGGATCATGATATCATATTTTTTTCATACACACTTCATACGAACTGTGATGGAAATACAACAATTGCTTATCGTGATTTTAAGCATATTGATCATGAAACTCTAAATAGTGAGTTGCTTACACAGCCATGGGATTGCATTTATGAACTTAGCGATGTAAATGAGTAAGTCAATCCTTCTAACATGTTAACAATCTCTATTCAACAAGTTTGTTCCATTAAAGAAAAAATATGTGAAAGTCAATCATACAGTTCCACCATGGTTCACTCCCGATATTGAAAAAGCGATTGTTAATCGTGATTTATGTTATCAACAATGGAAGACAAATAGAACTGATCAGAATCGGGAGATATTCTGCCACAGTAGAAACCTAGTTAAATATGCAATACGTTCCGCAAAAAGTAAGTTCATTAAAAGTAAACTAAATCCGGATTTGCCATCAAAAAATCTGTGGAATAATATTAAAAGCGCTGGTTTAATGTCTGATGAGCATTCCGTACCAAATCAATTTTCAGCTGAGGAAATAAATACTCATTTCTCCACAACTACATTATTTACTCCTAATGTGCTGTACTCGACTGAATCTGATACACATTCCAGTATGCATTCTTCAAACTCCTCTATTTCATCAGAATTCTCTCTCCGTAATGTAACTCCAGATGAGATTTTTGATGCAATATTTTCAATTAAATCTAACGCTATTGGACATGATGGAATCTCACTTAGATTTTTAAAAATTATACTCACGAATGTACTTCCATACATACAACATATAATGAATTCCTGTCTAACCTCCATTTTTCCTCTGCAATGGAAAATTGCTAAGATTATACCTATGGCTAAATGTTCTAATCCTAAACTATTGAAAGATCTTCGGCCTATCAGTCCTCTACCATGTTTATCAAATGCTTAGAAATTCTCATGCGCAGTCAACTTCTAGAATACATTGATAATAACAAGTTTTTAAACGCAATGCAATCTACTTTTCGTTCCAAACACAACACTGGCACAGTTATTATTAAAGTAACGGATGATATTTTTGAAGCTATAGATAAAGGATTAATCACGATAGCAGTATTTCTTGACTGTTCGAAAGCTTTTGATATGGTCGACCATGAAATATTATTGAGAAAGCTTAAAGAGCAATGTAAGCTTAGTAGCTCGGCTATTAAATTAATTTATAGCTATCTCTCATATAGGAAGCAGTTTGTTTTCCATAATGGTGGTTTTTCCGAAACAACTAATGTTTTGAGAGGAGTACCCCTGGGTTCAATTCTGGGGCCTTTATTGTTCTCTCTGTTCATCAATGATTTCTCATCATTAATTAAATTTTCTAATTTTCATATATATGCGGACGACGTTCTTCTGTACTTAAGTACTAACCCTAGTGATTTATTAAGTTTAACTTCTCGTTTAAACTCAGACCTTGAACAAATCTTTCAATGGACAAATGCGAACAACCTTGTGCTGAATCCGAGTAAAACGGTAGCACTAAAAATATGTAAAGTTACAACCAACCTTAGTGATCCACCACACTTTATTGGCAACTGCTTAATAAACTATGTTCAACGTATCAAATATCTAGGGTTCTGGCTGAATTCAAACTTATCTTGGGACGATCAGGTCAGTCATGTTTGCAGGCTTACATATTATGGTTTAAAAAGATTAAAGTGATTGAATAATCTTATTCCGTTCTTAACTCGTAAAAAGTTAATAATCTCTCTTATATTTAGCCATTTTATTTATGCTGATTTGGTCATCTCAAAACTAACATGTGAACAGATGCGTCGTTTTACGGTTGCTTTCAATGCATGCACAAGATATTTGCACAATTTGTCAAAATTTGATCATGTAAGCCCGTATTCGCACTCTATATTGGGTTGTGCGTTTGAAAGCTATTTAGATTATAGAAAATGTGTATTTATCTATAAATTGATTCATAACAGTGGTCCTGAATATCTAAATAAAAAAATCACTCTTGCACGGTTATCTAGGAACATTACAATTATTCTTCCTCGTCATAAAACTACTTTCAGATCACGAAGCTTGATCATCAACGGAGCTAAAATATGGAATTCTCTGCCATCAGAAAAGTTTCCAAAGTTTCCTTTGACTATTTTGCGGCTTCATAAATTCATAAATAATAACAATCAAACACTTAAATTTTAAGTTTATATTCTTTTCTTTTTTATGTTAGTTTAATAATACTATTAATCACATAATAATTAACCATATAGTCTAAGAGCCAGTGACCGGCAGACTTACGGTATTTTAGCAAACTGCATATTGATGCTAGGTATAGTTTTTCACCTGCCGTAGTTGAAATGGGTATTCACTATCCCCGCCGATGGTTCCTTTGGGCGTGTCCGCAAGTCAAAAAACGTAAAAATTGACTTCAAAAACGTGATTTCAGCAAGTCTGCCGTTTTCATATCTTAAAGTATACAATCTTTTTTTAGTAAAAAATCCAATGGCAGACACCTACTCCGGTTCCGAGTATTTGTTTTTAAATTTCAAAGTTTTAAAATTTCATGAAAATTTATTTTATTGTCCAGTAACTTTATACATCACAGTATGCGTCAAATCCGGTAGTTCTGATTTTTTGCAGACTTGTGTATGATGTTGGCCTAATCAATAATCCAAGTTTGTGACCTCGAGCGCCGAACGCATCTTTGTCAAAAATCGAAAAAACCGCGAAAAAATCGTTATTTTTTCAAATTTTGGCGATTATAACCCTAAAGGACTAGTTTTTTCTTTATACTTTTTAGAACGGTTTAAAAGTAGACTAAATTTGCTACAATATGATACTAAAACTGTCTCTGTAGACCTAATAGTTTCCGAGATTAAGCAGTTCAAAGTTTATCATTTTTCGAACTTCGAAATTTTTTGCGATTCTGTCGTTCTGAATTAATTTTCGAGTGACTAAAATAATGTCTAAAATATTGCAAAATATTGCGAAGTTAAAAAAATTATAAACTTTGAAAGGCTCAATCTCGGAAACTGTTGGGTCTACAGAGACAATTTTAGTATCATATTGTAGCAAATTTAGTCTACTTTTTTTTCAAAACATAGTCTTTTAGGGCCATAATCGCCAAAATTTGAAAAAATAACGATTTTTTCGATTTTTGAGGCTTAATCTCAGAAACTGGTGGGTATACAGAGACAGTTCTAGTATCATATTGTAGCAAATTTAGTCTACTTTAAAATCGTCTTAAAAAGTATAAAGAAAAAACTCGTCCTTTAAGGTTATAATCGCCCAAAATTTGAAAAAATAACGATTTTTTCGCGGTTTTTTCGATTTTTGACAAAGTTGCGTTCGGCGCTCGAGGTCACAAACTTGGATTATTCATTAGGCCAACATCATAAACAAGTCTGCAAAAAATCAGAACTACCGGATTTGACGCATACTGTGATGTATAAAGTTACTGGACAATAAAGTAAATATTCATAAAATTTTAAAACTTTGAAATTTAAAAACAAATACTCGGAACCGGAGTAGGTGTCTGCCATTGGATTTTTTACTAAACAAAGATTGTATACTTTAAGATATTAAAACGGCAGACTTGCTGAAATCACGTTTTTGAAGTCAATTTTTACGTTTTTTGACTTGCGGACACGCCCAAAGGAACCATCGGTGGGGATAGTGAATGCCCATTTCAACTACGGCAGGTGAAAAACTATACCTAGCATCAATATGGAGTTTGCTAAAATACCGTAAGTCTGCCGGTCACTGGCTCTCAGTCTAATAGGTTTAAGGATAAATACGATTTGCATGTATGTTAACTGCTATTTTGTACAAATTATTTACAGACCGATGAGCTTATGTACAAAAATAAAATGAATTGAATAAATTGAATAAATAAATAAATAAATAAATAAAATTTATTCCATGAATGATCGTGTAAGTTCTTGCGGTTGGCACGAATCTTCCTCCAATAATGGTGGAATCCGCCTTCCACGTTAATCTCAGCGTTTTTAATTTGTTTAAATCACTTACGACAACTTCTCTCATTTAATGTAATCTACTCTATGCTTCTACAAGCAATCGATATCCCTCAAGTACAGATTTATCACAAGTACGTACTTTGAATAAAAATTTGACGCTACATTAGTCAATAACTATAAAGGATAAATAAAAAATAGTTCAAAAAAATTTCATTTCAAAAGAACAAAAAATGAAATTAAAAGCTGCTGCAAGAATGCACGTCCTGTGTAGTAACAGTTTCCTAATTTTAGTGCATGTCTATGATTGTTACATAACACGTGTTAATCTGGGCAGCAAACCGCGATTAAAACGGTATTAAGAAAATAGATTACCATAATTGATTAAAATAATAATTCGCTTTAAATTCCCTTTCTCTCATCCGTAAAGCCAAATGTCAGTCTCTTACAATTTGGTGGCACATGGGTGGGGTTATCTCACTACACAGGGTTGTCATACCCGTAAATCAAAAATATGTATGTCCATGATTTTTTCAAATAAATATGAGGAAGTGCACAATGAGGATTATTTCTTGTTATGAAGGAAACTTCATATTTCTTACCATTTCCATGTCTTATTGTGTATTCGATTGAACTATGTATTCTACTCTGCAATCGAATTTAAAAAATTAAAAGCTTTACCGCTCACTTTTATTAAATATCTAATAATTACATACTACGTACCAAAAGAAAATACCATCCAAACCACCCATTTTTACCTTAATTAAATCAAACCATCAAGTTGTTACATTTTCTATTCAATTCAATCTTTTTATTATAAAATCTCATTAATGTTCTTAAGAACAAAAAAAAATAAAAACGAACAACCCGCTAAAGAGTACAAGTTCGACAAAGAAGAGAAGCGAATTAAATCAGAATCAATAAATTCGCATTGATGTTGTTTAGGTTTGTAATGTAAGTAGTATGTAAAATGTTTGTCCAAAGGAAGATCAGAAAACAAAACAAAATTCTCTAATTATTACTTTAATCAATATCAATCATAAATAAACAGTTTTATTAAAAATCAAATTACGATTACATGACATTTTCGTATAAAAATTTGTAATACGATTAAAAAAAAGTTTAATTGAAAAGAAAAACAATAAAAAAATTTCTTTTATATTGAAATACAGTTTAAATTAATTCATTGTCGTCGTCCTCTTTTATCCGTAAAGAATATATATAATGGGTGTGAGTAGCCAGATAGGGTTCTTCTGGTTGTACATACATATATAAAATAAAAAAAATAAGTTCTGTTCTTATAAAAATGTACTTATATATTTTGTTATATTATATATTTCTCTCGTTCTCCCCTATGCACATGAAATTCAACTATCAACAAAATATCGTCATTTGTTTAAGTGAACTTCATTTTTATAAAAACAAAGTTTAACGCGTCACTTTGGGATAATTCTGAATTTTTTTCTTTTAACAAATTAGTGTTTTTATTAAAAAATATAAAACTAAATAATATTACAACTAAAATCAATCATAAAATTTTAAAGTGCATAAACGATAGATAGTGTAGTTATAATCAAATGTAATATTTATTGATTTGTGTTAATTATAATGAAAAAAAAAACAAACTGAAATGTTTGCCGATATATTACTATTTTTTTTCGTTTATAATTTGTTGAAAGAAAGATACACAGGCTGATGATGGAATACATATAGAAAATAGTATATTTATTAAAATGTTTTTGTGTGATAAAAAACTATTAAATAATAAAATCATAATTGTACATATTTATATATAAAATTGTTATAATTCTGTGATAACAAATATTTCAAAGTGAAGTGAACCATTAATTGCGCCTGGATAGTAAATTCGTTATGGATTATAATTTACATTAAATAATTTACCGCGTGCTAAAATTACAAATTATTGTAAGTAACAAAAAGAAGTATATCATGTTTTTTGTTGTAGATCAATTTGTCCATTGTTTAAAATGAATATATAGTTTTAATGCCTATGAGAATGGATTCATATATAAACATATATGTACATACATATTACATACCTACAATTATATTATTTATGTATAGCATGCTAATGATTTTTGTATATTGTAGTACTTGAATGTACATCCATTTACATGTTAATTTACTTATATGTTATTCCAAAGATTTGATTTTATTTACTCGACCGCAATTGAAAATATATTCTATTGTAAACCCAAAATAAAGTGGTTGTGTCATTTTATTGGGAGGCCTATTATTCAGATAATCTAAATATTTTTTAAGGCGAACAGAAAAAATATTCTAGCAATGGAAATTAATCATTTTGAAATAATGTAGCCTACTAATGTACACTACACTAGCACAGTACATACTAGTTCTAAAACAATAATATTATTTCAAAATTGAAGTTAAATTGATATTTTTAATTAAACTGTTATATATCAGGAACTAAGAAACTTTAGTTAACTTTAAGTTAAGAAATATCTTCACACACATAAGTAAATCCATAAATAATACGTGTGTAATATCTTTGATAGGTATGGAAATCTTTGTAATGTTTTTCTCACAATACAATGAGATGAAACCTTGGCGGTTTTGTTCAATGAATTAATCTGCACTATAAATCTAAAAAGGTATCCTTAATCCTGATTCAATAATTACAGTTAAAAAGTTTTACATATTTAACCATAATGTATAGAAGGTTATTTACATGTTTTAAAGGGTCGGAGCTGTAAAATCAATATTATCTATCCATCATCTATGTACGATTAAATTCCCATGAAGAATGATGAATTCCTTTTGAGTGAGTTCAATTTCTAAAAATTTCAATTCAAATTGGTATGTTAAACCGGTTTCATACGTGTCATTATTACTCATTTATAAATACACGTTTAATTCATTTATACACATATGTATTCAAATCTATAAGTCAGATTTTATATGTTTCATTTATGCAAAGGAATCCTTAATAAATTAAATATGATGTTAAAATGTTTGAGCATCGAATCCAATTCTATGTCAAATTTATTCGCTTTAAATTTTATGTGAAAGCTAATTTAAACAATAAGAGATTTTATTTAGCGTATGGTTTTTTTTGCGACATGACACATTAAAAATTAAACTTAAAAATAGGTAGACTCTTCTATGAAATCTACCTAAAAGAAAACATGGATACACATTAAATGAACTTACAATCGATTTGATTGTGACAATAAGAGCTAATCTATACATAAACAAAATTATTTCAGAGGAATGGTGTGTCATGAAAATCCATTCTTAAATATTAATCGTAGCAGATAAAAGTTGACCTAAGCTGTAATTTAATGTCGAATTAAAAAAGAGTGAAACAGTTACCAGTGTAGATAGAGTGATCAAAATTTTAAACAACGTCTATGGATAAACTCATTCTGAAGTGACATCATAGTATGTAGAATTTTTTTAGCAATGAATTTTTGACAGATAGCACGCAGCAAGAGATAAAAGATGAGACAAAAAGTAAAACAGAGATGTACTATTTATTTTGGGATAAATTTGTTTTGAAAACAATTATAGTAGAATTTTTTTGCCAATGAATTTTTGACATATAGCACGCAGCACGAGAAAAAAGATGAGACAAAAAAAAAGTCCGAATGGCAGGATGTCCGCTAGAAATAGGTAGATTTGTACAAGTAGAATCTGATGTATCAGATTAGTTTAAACAAAACAAACTAATTACAAACAGATATCGAACAAATTTTAAAAAGAAAGTTAGCTACATATAAGCAAAACTACATCTATCCAATTTCGCAACAAACAAATATCAGATCTACCACAGAACATATGTGTGACAATTTATGACACTATATGAAAAACAAACGCCAACCTACTCTATATCATATCATATGTCATGCAACTACTGCAAAATATCAGAGTTTATTTCTAAGAAAAAAATGTTTTTTTCTTCTATTCAAATCTTTTTATTTTTTTTCATTGACTTGTAAGGTTTTTGCAAATTGTTTTTCTTAGGGCTTGTTGCAAACTTTTTTGTTGAAGCCGACGAGCCGACTGCAGAGGTTTATGTTTATAAAAAACGGATTAAAATGTTTCCACAGATTCTAAATTTATTAAGTTTTTAAATATATTAGTATCCAAACGGCCGTTATAACGAATTTAAAAAAAACAATTGTTTTTAATATAAAGCCTCTAGTTTCTTAACCATCTGTTGGATTTAGCTGATTTACGAACTTGTCCAAGATATTCATAAAACACACATTTTTAAAAAAAGTGTTTTGATCTGGCTCCATAAATGCGACCGTGAGAGTGCCGGTTGTTTCAAACGCATTTTGTGTTTTACAAGCTTTTTTGTTGGAGCCGATCACTCAGAAACTTCCAACTGCAGAAGTCTATTTTTTGGAAGAAATGGATTAAAAAGATTTCAAAGACTATAAATTTTAGAAGTTTTTAAAAATATTAGTATTCAAACGGTCGTTATAACGAATCTAAAAAACAGACTTTTTTCTAGAATAAAGCCTCTAGTTTCTTACCATGTGTTGGATGTGGCTGATTTACGAACTTGTCCAAGATATTTATAAAACACACAGTTTTAAAAAAAGTGTTTTGATCTGGCTTTACAAATGCGACCGTGAGAATGCCGGTTGTTTAAGAAAAAAACATTTTTTTTACTAACACTTTTGTTGGAGCTGCTCACTCAGGAACCAAACTGCAGAATCCTATTTTTAGAGTAAATTAATAAAAAGGATTCCAAAGATTCTAAATTTGTTAATTTTGTTTTAAAATATTAATATCCAAACGGCCGTTATAACGGTTTTAAAAAATCAATTTTTTTTTAGAAAAAAGGCTCTAGTTTCTTAACCACGTGTCGGATTTTGCTGATTCGCGAACTTGTCCAAGATATTAATAGAAGTACAGAAATTTTTTTTGATCTACCTCAGCAAATACGACCGTGAGAGTGCCGTGCCGGGCGGTACCACAAATCTTCCTTCGTCAAGTTTGTTTCATTTTCAGGACAATTAAATATGTGGTCTACATCGTGTGGCGTGCCCTCACATGCGGGACACTTGTCAATAATTTCAGGATCAATTCTACTCATGTAGTTGTTTAGGATGCGTGACCAACCGGATCTAAGTTGAGCAAGGATGGATCTAGTGCTACGGGGCAATTGGACCTCTTCGGCAGCGACTTTTGGTGGCTTTCTATTTAGAACACGATTTGGAATATAGTTCTTTATTACGTTTTCTACCGTTTTGGTGTGGAGAGTTTTTAAGCCAGTTTTATATGTAGATTCGTCGATGTTACCAGTAACCTGGCTATATCTTGCAGAAAACATCTTGCTGTCTTCCTTATGTCTCTAGGTGGTTCGATCGTAGTTAAGGTGTCATTGCAAGGACAAGGCTCTTGTGACAGGCCAATAGATATGGTTTGGTTAGCATTTCATTATGTTCACGGACTGGCAATATATTACTTTCCTCGTGCAAGTGATCCCGGTGGGCCATCAGGTGACATCCGGTTGCGGTTCGCAAGGCAGCATTTTGTGTTGTTTGTAACTTATTCCAGTGAGTGTTGGCAACTTGGGGGTCTATATGGGTGCAGCATAATTTAAAATAGGTCTTCCTATTGCTTTGTACGTTGTTATGATCGTGTTCTTAACTTTGTTCTATGAACTACCCGCTAGTGCTTTCAATTCGTTATTCCTGTTTTTCAATCTTTAGTTTATTTATTGTGCATGAGCATTGAATTTAAGCAGTGGGTCGAATGTTACACCCAACAGTCTTGAATTTTTTACTGTAGGAATAAGTATGTTGTCTATGCAGATGCTTAGTGTTGAATTTACCTCCTTCGTCCATGTGGTGAAAAGCTTAGAAGTGGACTTTTCAGTGGAAAGTTTTAGTTTTCTGGTTTTGAACCAATCATTCAGAATATTAAGGTAGGTATTCAGGATATTTGTGAGTTGTTGCAGGTTATTTCCTGTTGCAAGCACTGTGCAGTCGTCTGCATATGACGTGATAGTTATTCCTTCTGGTGGGGTAGGCAAACTGCTTAGGTAGAGATTGAATAATGACGGTGAGAGAACTCCGCCTT
The DNA here is from genome assembly GCA_963693315.1 of Diogma glabrata. NCBI lineage: Eukaryota > Metazoa > Arthropoda > Insecta > Diptera > Cylindrotomidae > Diogma > Diogma glabrata. The sequence goes on from OY856186.1 coordinate 419,715,692, forward strand.
GAGGAACTCCTTGTCTTAGCACTCTCATTTTGGACCTGCAATTACGGAACTCAACGTATGTTTGGCGACCTCTGAGGTAATTGCACAACCAGTGCGTCATTAAACCTGGCAAATTAGTATTGAAGATATCATCCAATAGAGCAGCGTGCGACAATGTGTCGAATGCTTTTGACAGGTCAAGTGCAACGAAAATAGTTCTAGCACATGGTTGTTTTTGATTCAGACCATCACTGATCTGATTTTGTATTCTGTGTAGCGCGGTGTTTATACTGTGTGCTCGCCGGGAGCCATGTTGGTGTGGCGTCAAATTGCAGGATCTTGTTAGCTGAGGGAGCAGAAGTGCTTCGATAAGTTTTGCGACCGATAAAAGGATGGATATTGGTCTGTAAGACTCCCTTTTCTTCAGGTGTTCCTGATTTCTGGGGCTGATTCTGGCCGTTTTCCAGTTATTTCGTATCTGTAGAGTATTTAAAGATGTATTTAGTGTAGTAGTGAGGAAGTTCAATCTTTTGGGTCCGATGTGTTTGAGCATGATGGCTGAGATGCCGTCGGGTCCTATAGCTTTTGATGGCTTAATTTTCCTTATTGCATTCTCCACCTCTTCTTCGGAAAATAGAATATCCTCCAAGTTGTCAGTGTTATGTTTGCGCATGTGTCTCAACACTGATCTTTCTCGCGCGCATTTCCTGTGGTTTTCAATTGGAATATTGTCGATGGAGATCATGCAATTATTTTGTGGTTGTCGAAGATGAGTTAGGCCTTAATAACCTTCCAAAGACTTTTACTGGTACCCAGGTTTGATTTGCTCACCAGCTCTCTCCATTTATTTCTTTTATGATCCGTCACCAACTTGTTAATTCGCTTGTTCAGGTCCGGAATTCTGGAGTCGGATGGATCTGCTTTTCGGATGTCATCTCTTTGAGTAGAAAGCACACACGCTTCATGTGGAAAGTTTTGTAATGTAGCGAGCTCTAGCCTTATTAAAAATTTCTCTGAATTGTTTTTCCCCAGAGAGGGCGTGATAAAAATTGCTTACTGAATTCAATTTCGGTAAAATTTGTAAAGTTTTCCCAGTCAGCTTTGTTAAAATTAATATATGTCTTCTTTTCGGAATTTATTTGATTTATGGAACGGCTTAAGGTGATTATGACTGGCACGTGGTCTGATCCCAATGCAATTTCAGTTCTCCATTCTGCAATTGGCATTAGTGACATACTGTCAAGGGAGATATCTGGAGAAGAATATCAGTTGTTTGTTACCCTTGTTGGTTGTGGTTCGTTGAGGACTCCGAAATCGGAGCCGTCAATTTGATCAGCAATGCTTTCACTTCGTGGATTAGTGTTTAGATATGAGTGCCTCCGAGAATTAGACATTCTTTGGTATAAAATAAATGTCCTATGGATGGTTCATAACCTGTATCACAGCTGCTTACTGGTGGAATATAAATATTGACTACCGTTATTTCCGTATTTTATTATAATGCCTTGTTGTTCTAAGTGTTTGTCAGTTGCCGGTACTGCAGGTAGTGTGGTTGTACGGTAAATAACGCTTTTGTGAATGATAAAGGCAAGACCACCACCTTTGTCCTTCCCTCTATCCAACCTTATAATTTTATAATCACAGATATTATCACTAATCTTAGATCTAACATTTAATTTTGTTTTTTTGAAGAAACGTGACTAGAATATTGTTATTGCGCATAAAGTATATTATATTGTCGATCTTATTCGTGAGACCGTTGCAATTTAGTTGCATAATTTTTTACATCACTCGGGGTTTCCGGTAGCGTGTTCATTCGTATTGTGTGTTGTTGTGGACTCGTGTTGGTATTTAAACTTGATGCTTGACAACATGGCGGGATGTAGTTCTTGGTCCATTGCTTATGTGTGACAAGACCTGAGCAGTTCTTGAGGTGGTACTATTCCTTGCAAGTAGTACACTGAATAGATGTTGTGTTTGCCCTTAAGATGTTTTTACATATTGTACAGTGCCAAACTTTAGTTGGTCCCAGATTTGTTTCAATACCAGCCATGACGAGGAGTGTTTGAAGCAGTGAGGCCAGTGACAACTGCTTCTTTGCCAAAAAAATGGAGCGTCGGATTTGCACCTTCCGTCGAAATTTATAATACTTAGGTCTTTCTATTGCTTTGTTTGTTGTGACAATTGTATTTATATCTTTGTCCCATGAACTACCAATTTTCAGCTAGTCATGCTAGTCCTCCAGTCACTGCTAATGTTCTATCTATTTCTGTTTTCTAGTCTAAAATTCATCTGTTGTGCATGACCATCGGATTTGAGTAGTGTGTTAAAGGATATTCCCAATAGTTTCTGATTTTTTACCCTAGGAATGAACATGTCGTCAATGTCGATGTCAAATGCTGTATTAACCTTCTCCGTCGATGGGTGGAAAAGTGAAGCAGTGGACTTTACAGTAGTACTAGTTTTCTGGGTTTAAACCATTCATTTCAGGTGTTGAGGTAGGTATTCAGATTATTTGCGAGTTGTTTCAGGTCGGTTCTTGTTGCAAGTACCATGTAGTCGTCCGCATTTGACTTAATAATTATTCCTTCTGATGGAGATTGAAGAATGATGGTGAGAGAACGACACCTCCGATTTGGAATTACGGCACTCAAAATTTTTGACGATTTCTAACTTTCTAAGGTAAATTGCACAACCAAACCAACCCTTTTATGCCTGACAGATTTAGGCCAAATATATCTTTTGCAAAGTATGTTGTGATAATTGTATTCTTGTCCCATGATCTTCCAGCTAGTGCTATTAATGGATTATGTCTGCTTTTTAGCCTTGAGTTCACCTCTTGTGCATGATCATTGGACCTGAGTAGTGGATCCAATTGTAATCCCAGCAATGTTGGATTTTTAACTGCAGAAAAGAGTATGTTGTTAATGCGAATGTTTAGTTTTGTGTTTACCTCCTTCGTTCACGTGTTGAAAAGTGTAGTGGTGGATTATTCTGACGATAGTATCAGCTTTCTACTGCTAAACCATTCATTAAGGAAGTTTAGGTATTTGTTTAGCTTATTGATAAGTTGTACCAGGTTGCTTCTTGTGGCAAGAGCAGTGCAGTTGTGTGCCATGGGTGGGGCCATATGATGGGTATACCTTTTGTTAAGTTTGGATTCTGTGAAGGGCGCTGGTTGTACTATGTGTTGTCCGGAAACCATGTTGTTGTGAAACGAAGTAGCATGATCTGTCCAGCGAAGGACGCAGAGTGCTGCAATTAGTTTTGCGACCGATGAAAGAATAGAGATCGGTCTGTATGGTTATCCTTTTCGTCAGCTTCTCCACTTGTTTCAGTTTTGAAATGGGGCTGATTTTGGACTTTTCTAAATATTTGGGATCTGGAGAGTATTTAGAGATATGTTGAGTGCAGTAGTAAGGCAGTTCATTCCTTGGATCTAACGTGTTTGAGCATGATAGCTGAGGTGCTATTGGGCCATAGCTTTTGAGAGTTAATATGGCATTCTCAACTTTTTTAGAAAATATGAAACCTCTATGTTATCAACATTAAGTGCGGAGATGTTTTAACACTGATCTTGTTTCTTCTCGTGTTTATGTAGTTTGTCTGTAAACTGTGTGTTAAACTTTCTTGCGCATTTTTGGCAAGCGTACATACCAGGTGCTGACGCTGCCTGTGCAAAATTTGGTTTAACGTTTTGATTTCTACCGGGTAGGATGTAGCGAATTCTAGCTTTATTAAAAATGTATCTGAATTTTTTTCCAATAGTAGGTTTCAAGTGGTAAAAATTGTTTACTGATTTCAATTTTAGTAAAATTGGTAAAATTATCCCAGTGGTTGCCCGATAGATAACGGTTTTACTAAAAATAAAAACAAGGTCACCGCGTTTGTCACTGCCTCTATCCTGTCCTAAAATTTTATAATCAGAGATACTATCACTAATCTTAGATTAGAATATTATTATTGCACATATATTTTATTATATCCTCGCTCTTGTTAATTTATTTATGCAGTTTATTTGAATTATGTTAATAACACTTAGGGTGGTCGAATGCGTGCTCATTACCTTGTGTTGTTCCGCGAGCTCATGCAGGTGTGTTGACTGGATGTTTGACCACATGGTGCTATTTAGTTTGGAGTCCATTGCTTATGTATGGTAAGACCTGCGCAGTTCTTGCGGGCACAACATTCCTTACAAATGCACACAACATCCATCCGTATTTGCACCTCAAATATTTTGACATATTGGACAATGGCCTGTTTTTGTTGGTTTCGGATTTTCAATACAGTGAGAGTAGTAGTCGATACTTCTTTACCGAAAAACGAAGCATCAAAATTGCACCTATTGTCGAAAATGTTGCGACGTGTAAGTTCTTGACCCCCAGCAATTGGTGATTTCTATATAAATTTGTGCTTCAAGTCTCTTTGATGCCATGAGCGTTGTAAGCTGATGCAGTCCTCGACACCATTTACAAAAAAATATATAACAAAAGTATTAAATATTTATCAATTAAAGAACACCAATTAATTTAAATGTTCACAATAAAACTTTATTAACAATTTATTTAAGTATTTAATTTTGTTTATAGAATCAAACAAGTTTAATTATATATATATTATTTTTAATTAATTATTTATTTGAAATATTTGTATAATGATTATTTACCGAATCCCAGTTGAATGCTTCACAGTCAAAAACCAAAATCGAAGTGATAAAGTAAATCAAATTACAAGATGATGTTTTATTTTTAATTGAATTGAAACTTTATATAAAAAATATTGCCCGATAAGCAAACAAAACAATTCAACGAAACACCAAAAATTAGAACGACGTGTGATGCAATCAACTGTGTTTACATAATTTATTACGTTCCCGAACATTCTCCCATCCATTAAGAAATTAATTTCTTAATCATCCAGTGGTAGAACACATAATTTGGAAGTGGGCCGTTTGAGTGTTGACGTTGATGTTCGAATCGTAGCTACACGAACGAGGCCATCTGACCCAGGATGAGTTTGAACCACACGACCTAATGTCCATTTACATGGTAGGACATTATCTTCTTTAATGATCACCAAATCATCAGTTTTCAGGTTGGTCTGCGTTGTCTTCCATTTACATTTTTGTTGGAGTGATGTAATGTATTCTAATTGAAACTGTTTCCAAAAAGTACCAACTTGGTGTTGGATATGTTGCCATCGAGAAAGAGATGAAAGTGAACAATTTTCCAAACATTGTTCTGGTATTTCAGCCGGTGATTTAAGTATTAAAAAATGTCCGGGTGTTATGGCATTCAGGTTTGAAACATCATTATTATTTTCAGGACACAGTGGTCTTGAGTTCAAGATCGCTTCAATTCTGCACAATAGTGTTGACAACTCCTGGAACGTGGGATGGATATGATACGATATTCTTGTCAAATGGTGCTTAGTTGATTTCACAGCAGCCTCCCAAAGACCACCGAAATTTGGAGCGGCTGGTGGAATAAAATTCCATTGAATTTGGCTGTTGGTTAGAAACTCTGAAACTTTATTGATATGATTAGTATTAGCATGTAATTTATATATCTCAGAAATTCTTCTCTGTGCTCCGATAAAATTGGTTCCGTTATCGGAATAAATAACAGTTGGAACCCCTCTACGAGCAATAAAACGTTGCAACGCAGCAATAAAATCATCAGTAGTCAAGGAAGCGACTGGTTCCAAATGCACAGCCTTAGTGCACAGACAAACAAAAACAGCAATGTATCCTTTAATCAATTTTGAACCACGACCCGCCCTTGTAGCAAGTTGAATTGGACCAGCAAAATCAACACCAGTTGTCGTGAATGGATTAGCAGGTGTGACCCGAGGATTAGGAAGCTGACCCATTAATTGATTGTTGGTTGACGTTTTATGTCGAAAACAAATTATACATTGATTAACAACTTTTCTGGCTAGTCTTCGGCCATCAATAATCCAATATTTTTGACGTAATAGGTGGGAAAGTAAGGATGGACCAGGATGGATAAATTTGACATGGTACCAAGTAGAGATCAATTTACTTAGAATATGATCTTTTTGCAAAACTACAGGGTGTTTAACGTTGTATGACAACAGAGAATTTTGCAAACGACCTCCCACTCTAATAAGTCCTACTGGATCTAGGAACGGAGTGAGAGATAGTAATCGACTTTTTGGTGGTAGTACGTTTCCTTGTTTCAGAACCTTTAGTTCCATTGGAAACATACTTTGTTGTGCCCATTTTAGACATATTTCTTCTGCTTCTACAATCTCGGCTGACGTCAGAAACGGTTGATATTTACAGCTGCTGTTTTTCAAACAAATGATTTTAATAAATCGTCGACAATAAGACAGGACCCTTAGAATTTTCATGTATGATGAAATATTATTGAACAATTTGAGAAGCACATCCTGATTATCTGACTCGGATTCAACAGCAACTAACGTTTCAAACGGTGATGATCTTTCTTCAAGGATTTTGAAATCCATGTTGGTGTTACTGGACAGTTCAATATTTGGCCAATGTTCTGGAGATTTTACAAGCCAGGAAGGACCGAACCACCACTGATGTAAATTACGTAGTTCACTTGGTAAAACTCCTCTGGAGGCGTGATCAGCTGGATTGTCAGCAGATCTTACATGACCCCAATTCTGTCGTGGTAGAATATCCAAAATCTCAGATGTTCGATTGGCTATATACGTCTTCCATCGTCTTGGATAATCAGATAACCAGTGTAAAACGATGGTAGCATCAGTCCAAGCAAAAATTGAAATTTTGTGATTGTGAAATATTTTTAACAATGATTTAATAAGTGTAGCTAATAAATGCGCACCACACAATTCGAGACGAGGTAACGAAACCTGTTTTATCGGCGCAACCTTGGTCTTTGACGTAATCAGGCTAACTTGACTATCTCCATTTGATGATATTGTTCGACAGTAGACTACGGCAGCAAAGGCCATTTCGCTAGCATCACAGAATCCGTGTAGCTCAAATCTACCACCTGTTGTTGGCATATATCTTGGAATAGAGATGCTTTCAAATTCTGTAAACTGTGACCTCAACCGAATCCATTTACATGCTATACCTGGAGGAAGTTCATCGTGCCAATTTAGTTTTTCAATCCATGTTTCTTGAAACAATAATTTAACAAGAATTATTGATGGTGCTAACCAACCTACAGGGTCGAAAATACGAGAAGCTTCAGAGAGCATTGTTCTCTTGGTGTATATTTGCTCACTTGGTGACTTTACCGTAAATGAAAACTGATCCTTAGTTGGATTCCAATGAATGCCCAGTATACGGATTGTATTAGTGTCCTCGATAAATTCCATTAACGAAGATTCTCTCAACTCTTCTGGGATTATTTTCATTAATTCAGCGGAGTTTGACATCCATTTTTTTAAAGCAAAACCTCCAGACCTTAACATATCAATTGTTTGTTTAACTGCAATCATAGCATTTTCCAGAGTATCTGAGCCACTAAGTAAATCGTCCATATAAAAATGTTCACGAACAATTGGTGCAGCTATTGGAAACTGTGGCTCGGCATCAAAGGATAGTTGATGGAGCGAACGAACTGCTAGAAAAGGAGCAGATGAAGTTCCATAAGTTATCGTTTTAAGTTGATAATGTAGAATGGGTAAGTTCGGATTCTCACGCCATAATATCCTTTGGTAGCGATAATAATGTGGGTCAACTTGAATCTGCCGATACATCTTCTCAATATCCGCTACAAAGGCTATTTTATGCAAACGAAAACCCATCAATAAGGCACTTAGATCTGACTGAATGGTCGGCCCGACTAACATCTTATCGTTCAATGAGATTGAATTGGAAGTCTTCGCCGATGCGTCAAAAACAACTCTCACCTTTGTTGTTGTACTGCTGTCTTTGAGTACAGCGTGATGAGGAATATAATAATGTTCCGGATCATCAACTTCCCTCGGTGGAACGAGTTCCATGTGTCCCAGGCTAAGATATTCTCGCATGAATTTCACATAGTCCTGATGCAAATTTGGGTTAACCTTGAATTTTCGTTCGATAGAGAATAACCTTCGTGTCGCCGAACTTAGCGAACTACCTAGTTTGATATTACTATTTTTAAATGCGAGGTGGACGACATATCTTCCTGTCGAGTCTCTATAGTGAGTACTCTTGAAATGAGTCTCACATAATTCTTCATCTGGAGTATGAAGTTTTGGTGCAGTTGGCTCCTCTTGTTCCCAAAATCTTCGAAGAGTTGAATCAATATCAATTCCGCTGTGAAGGCTATTTATTGATTGTTCTTCGTTGTACCCTGCAGATATATCGCAAGAAAGAGTGGAGCCAGCTATAACCCAGCCAAAGATAGTATTGTGGGCTATAACCGATCCGATTTGTGAATATACTCTCCCATCCGTGAGCACTGTGAAAAAGTGGTCACTTCCAACTATGATGTCTACAGGTTGTGATTCGTTAAAGCACGGATCGGCTAATTGAAGATCACGAATGAAATCCCACATAGTGACGTCAAATGAAGACGTGGGTAATTGTGACGTTAATTTGTCCAAAATTAATAGCTCACAAAAAATTTCATCCTTCGGGTTGAAACGAGAAGTTAATTTAACGGTTGTTATTCCTTTGGTGAAAGTCTTTGATGAGGAAATGCCGCTAATTGCCAATTTTGAATTTCGCCGTCTTAAATTTAATTTTTGCATACACGCTTCGCTTATAAATGACGTTTGCGACCCGGAGTCTAATAATATGCGGCATAATTGGTTGGTGCCAAAATTGTCTTTGATATAGACCACAGCCGTTGGTAAAATAGACTGGTGAAAACGATTTGCTGAAGTCATTGTCTGAATTGTATTTGTTGACGGTGAAATTGATTCTTGTATATTCATATTGTGCATACAAGTGGTATTACAACTTGTGTTTGGTTGTATATTGTTATTGGGATTTGAAGATGGTTTTAAGTTCGAGTTTGAATCAGTCGAATTTGGTAGTAATGACTTTAAAGACTGTGAAGCATTGGATTGTGAAGCATTTGATTGCAAAGTATTGGAACAATTATTTGAAAGTAATTCCGATGTTTCCAAATGTAGCGATGTCCAAATGTAGCGATGAATGATACCGCTTACGACAACTATGGCATGAGAGATTAGAACTACATGAGGTGATAGTATGGTCATCCTGCAGGCAGTTATAGCATAATCCTCTATCCTTAACAAATTTGCGACGGGTTTGAATATCCAGTGCTTTAAATTTGAAACATTTGTATAACGGATGTCTGCCTTTGCATTTCGTACATTTTTTGGATACGTGAACAACAGATAATGAGTTGATGTTTGATTTCGATGTTGTTGCACGACTAGAACTTATTTTTCTAGTCATCATTGTACATTGTTCTAGTGTATCTGCACGTTTATTGAGGAATTCTAAAAAATTGTCAATCGTTTGAAAATTATCGGGATCGACCTTTGACCACCATAATTCCGATGTTTCAGAATCACATTGTTCCAATAATATTTTAATTAACCAGGGGTCTCTTTTCGCAGCATCAGGCCCAAGAACACGTAGACCTCTTAATACTTCATCCGAAATTTCTCTAAGTTGTCTAATATTTTTTGAATTTGCTTGACTTATAGAGGATTGTTGCATGAACATGCACATAAATGAATTCATAATTGGATTTTTTTTGTCATACCGGATTAATATTTTTTGCCATGTCTCATCGTAATTAGCCTCAGTGACTGGTATATGTCGTACTAAGGCTGCAGCTTCATCTTTCAATAAGCTCTTGAGATACTGAAATTTATGAATTTTTGGAACTGATTGGTTATTATGAACCGAACTTTCATATAAGTCCTTAAATGAATGAAACTCGCAGTAATTTCCAGAAAAATTAGGAATCTGCAGCGATGGCAGACGGATATCTGATGGTTTGTTTGTTTTGTTAAGCTCAATAATTTGTTGGACAAAACTTTTTTGATGATCTAACAATTCCTCTTTGAGTGTAGCCGTTGTATCCGGCTTAGCATGACTGGCCAACAGTTGCCTAAGTGACACTTTAACCTTATAGTAAAAATCTTCAAGGGCCTTAATAGAGTTAGCTATTGTAAATTTATCATCGTCTTTATCTTCTGTACCGTCCATTTCTTTATCATATACGCGATATTCTTTCCAAATATCATCCAGATTCTCCAAATAAACCAATATGGCTTCCTTAGTTGGCATTGTGTTACCAAGACTTTTGATAGCCGCATCAATTACTTTAATACGTTGCTGATATTTATTATATTGCCTCGCAATGCGATCAGCCATTGTAACACGACAAATTAATTTTTTTTTAATATACAATTAAACCGTAATATTTATTTAACTTGAATGATCTTCAACTTATTTAATCGTTCATACACTTATTTGTGAATTATTAATTAATCGATTAACCGTAAAAAATATTTAAAACTTTTTTCAAAAATAATAATAATGTTCATATAATAAATTTAAAGGACTCACGTGATTTAAAAACTGTTCCAATGACCGTAATGATGATACGTTGTTGTATAAATAAAACTCTTCAAATTAGATGAAACAAATTTTGACCAACAACCTCCAATTAAGTTGATATAATTCCCAAATGTTGCTTAATAAACGCTGTTCCTATTACAGTTGATTTACTAAAGTTGTCAATGAATAAATGTTGGCATAAATTAAATATATACAGAATACAATTTCCCACGAGGTCCAACTATTTTGTTTCCCAAATGAAAGATGTTTTATTACGTAGCGGTCTGGATCCTGTTTGAAGCCTGTTTTAGCGCCAAATGTAAGCTGATGCAGTCCTCGACACCATTTACAAAAAAATATATAACAAAAGTATTAAATATTTATCAATTAAAGAACACCAATTAATTTAAATGTTCACAATAAAACTTTATTAACAATTTATTTAAGTATTTAATTTTGTTTATAGAATCAAACAAGTTTAATTATATATATATTATTTTTAATTAATTATTTATTTGAAATATTTGTATAATGATTATTTACCGAATCCCAGTTGAATGCTTCACAGTCAAAAACCAAAATCGAAGTGATAAAGTAAATCAAATTACAAGATGATGTTTTATTTTTAATTGAATTGAAACTTTATATAAAAAATATTGCCCGATAAGCAAACAAAACAATTCAACGAAACACCAAAAATTAGAACGACGTGTGATGCAATCAACTGTGTTTACATAATTTATTACGTTCCCGAACAAGCGTTCTTGAACGAAAATCAATGAAGATCAGGAGGATTACACACCTTATCACACCAACTACGTAAGGAAATGTATGAACATGCAATTCCAGAAAATCGACTGTTGTACAGCTTATGCATTTGTTTTGTTGTTGTTGTTGTAGCGACGTTGATAAAGTGCTACTTGTTCGATTCCGTTTCTAAATTCAGAAGCTCTGCTCACTGTCCTTAGGCGTTACCACAGTTCCTTCTTCGTCAGGTCCGTCGCATTCTCTGGACATGTAAATAAGTGGTCAACATCAACATTTGTTGAAAAATAATTCTTGCTTCTTTAAACCGTTTGGAAAAAATTTGTCAACTTTAGGTGGAGTTCTTGTCTTAAGCTTATGGGAATAACAACTCATTAAAATACGGAATGACTAATGAAATTGAAATAATCAGGTTTATTTAATTAAAACGCAACCTTGAAAAATGTTGTTCGATGAAATGTTCAACGGTATAATTAATAAAATTAGACAATTGTTCTTCAATTATATCATAATTAATGAATATTCAACGAAAACAAATCAACATATTGAAGTTTAAAATAAATTGTACGGATAAATTACTCAGTTAACGCAAATGTAACAGATTTTGATTGTACATTAAAATAGAAGTGCTATTAAAATGATGACTAAATGAATGTTATTTTTATAATTTAATTTAAATTCAATTGGAAAAACGATTGATACTTAGTTATATATGTTCTTTATTGGTAAGTACCACTTTGCAACGTCATGAAGTCGATTAATTTAAGAATTTTTTCCGAAATTGACTTCCAAATTATCAGGACGAGCTGGGACGTTCTGTTGTGTAAAGAGGGTCCTGAAAAAAAACCAGTATAGCATAACATAACATTTTGATATCCATCTTCTGACAGAGTTCTCCTCCGGCAATTTAAATTTAGGGTGTTTTTACGGAGAAGCTACTGATAAGATTTATTGTGCTTTCATATCTTGCGTAAGACTCCATTAGTTCTCGTCTATGCTGGTATTAAAACGCGTGGTTGACTATGCCAATAATAATAAAAACGAGGATGTCATGGTCGGCTGTGATGCCATGTCCCATCATGTAGACTGGAGAAGCACCAAAACTAACAGTAGAGATCAGTCTATTTTAGAAAACTTTACTAATGCTAATTTGGAAATACATATTAAATACCGTAGACGAGCACATTTTTGTTAACTCTCTACAGCAAGAAACCATAGACTTCATCTTATGATCCAGGACTCTTCTAGATGATATCAAGAACTGAAGAGGTCGAAATTTCTATGAACGAATTAAAAAATATAACTTGTGAATGAAATTTTATGAAGTGCAAGAGCGCCGGAATACAAAGATTGTAAACTCTGCTTTTTTTTAATGTTTTTTTTTCTACTTTACTTAACTTAATCAATATTATCTATATTTTTACAGTTTGTTGGAGTTATTTAGGATTTCTTTGTCTGTGCCGAAATTATTATTTTACCTAACTAGGATTCATTTTATTAATCAATAATATTCATTTTCTCAATCAATAATGTTCGTGTTACGATTGAACTAACTTACAGTTGAAATAGCACTTTGGAGTTGTGGATATAATTAAGATTAATTGGTAATTGTTATTCTTGATGATTTGCAATCGTGCACTTTTCAACATAAAATTCTTGGCGTTACTCTCAAGGTGAAAATCTAACCCTCAAATTTTAGTTTTTTCAAGTCTCAACATAAACGAATTGAATTTTAAAAGCTAATGAATTCAATTTGAAGGAAATTAAATTTCATTGTAAAGATTTGTAACAATTTTGAAAATTTAAATGTTTTTGTATGATAAAAGAATAACCTGCTGTTGTAATTTTCGCAAACTGATATTATTCTTGTTCTGAGATGGACTCTTGTAAAGACTTGTATGTGTTTTTTTGACATCGTTCGATCTGTAAATGAATTTTACGGGCGGTCTATATTTTGTAAATGCCTCACAATGTGAATAAAACTACATGACCTTCAATATTTGTATCTTCATCTTGATTGGTTTCCTCCATAGCTTTGTTATGGATACATAAATTGAAAAATTAATAATAATTTGAAAATGATGTAGTTGAAAAACTTTAAATTTTAAAATTTTTTCTTCTCTTAAGTTTCATTATAATTATTCCTATAAATTATAAAATATCCAGTAATCAAATTCTTATTCACAATTAAATCAATCAAATATTGTTTCAATTCATCTTTTTTTGTTAATACTAAAATCTTGTAACATATTATTACTGTAAAAACTCATCACATTATTAGCATTAAAAACAAGATACTCCATAATTTTTTATTTAAATTAAAACAAAACGTTGAAATATCTATAAATAAATTTTAATTTAATTACAAACAAAAATAAATTTGTTAAGAATCACTATACGGAACCAAACAAATTATATCTCTACATTGTATTCATAAATAATTAATCAACCAATTAATGTTTATTAAATGGATTTTTATTACTATTATATAATAGAAAGAAAATATAGTAGATTTATTTTAGTTTAGCGAAGTGTAGTAAAATAATATTTATATTTTATGATAGAAAAAAATACCAATAAGAGGAATAACAAAGACATTTAATTAAGAAAATGAAGGTAGATTGATAGAATGAGTTAAAGTAATTTATTAGAAAATGATTTGTAGTTACTTTTTGTTTTTGAATTTTTTTTTCGCTTTTCTTATTCGTATGTGGTATAGCATATGTATGTTGATATAGCACAACTGAACAGTAATACGAACTAATATATTTAATAAAAGTAGCACTGTTTTCAGAAATGTATACAAAATTTGAAACTAAAAACAAAGTTACAGTTTTTGTTTAATCTGCTATTTTGGTAGTATTAAATTTAGACCGTAAAAAGAAATAAGAATTGATTGTTAATTTTTTCATGCTCGAAACACAGATGCAACTTTGTAATCGGTTAAAGGTATGAAATTTTCATTCCAAATTAATAACTCAAAATTCGACAAACGTATAGTAGATTTTTTTTGCCAGTCAATATTTGACAGATAGGACGCAGCAAGAGATAAAAGATGAGACAAAAAGTAAAACAGAGATGTATTATTTATTTTGGGATAAATTTGTTTTCAAAACAATTATATTAGTTAAATTTCTACTTCTAGTTCGTACCATTTGTTTGTTGTGATATTTGTTTCCATAGGCGTCGTATTTTTATTAGAATTATTTTTAATTATCAAAATTTTGTTACATTGCCTACAAAATCATTAATATTTTTACTAGTTTTTGGTTTTCGATTATAATTGGTTGAATTTCAATAGTCAATTTTATGCGTTTTTTGTCCATTTAATGGGACCCTAATAGTTTTTTTTAATATTTTAATCGAGACACTGAATGTGCAAACAATATGCGCATGTGCAAACAATATGCGCATAACAAACAAATTTCGTGTTCGCTGGCAAAAAAATTCTACTATATGTTCTTCTTATTCAATTTCCGATTCAACAACTATATTTTAATTTTTTAATTGAAATAAAACACTTTTTGTTGTTTTGCAAATAGTATTTGTTAAGTTTAATATAAAATATAAATAACTAAAAATAATTATAACATGATTGATTGATTGATTCACAAATTAACTTGACATTTATGTCGTAAAATTGATTTCAAATTGATTGGAAACAGTCAATAATAACTACACAAGTGAATTAGGATTGTACGGGGTAAAATATCCCTACAAACTTTCGAAATAAATAGTGAGGTTAAGGAATTAAATATCTCCTATGAATTTAACTATTGAATATTGATTTATTGTTTTATTGATGAACTACATATTTTCTAAGTCTTAATCTGAAATAGGGTTTAACCAGGTTGTCAAAAATTGTTAGGAATGGCATTTTATCAATTACAAATCATAATTATCGGGATAATGATTTTAAGAATGAAAGTAAAGTAGCGAACAAAAGGATTACCATCTGTTGTTGCTGATAAAAGTGTTATTTGAAACAAAAGTGTCCATTTTTAATAAAATAAATCAGGTCTGGTTAATGGGGAGAATTTATTATCAGTCTGGGCATTTAGAACGTGTTTACTAAAATATAGGGCCTTGTGGATTTCGAACGATTCTATTGCGTCTAATTTGAGACCTTTCTTTTCTTGGTGCAGGATTTTTAAATTATTATTGTTAAAGAAACAACTGATATGATATTTTCAGCTATTAAATGGTTGGAGAATGTGGAAGTTGGATTACCGAGTCTAAAGGCTCGAAAATGTTCGGAACATCTCATGAAAGCTACGACCAGTTTGTCGAATGTAGATAGCATCACAACTATCACAAGAAAGGTAAACTCCAGAACCTGACGTTAAACTGCGTTTTGGTTTGTTGTTTACGAGTAGATTTTGAATTGTGTGTTTGTTGTAAAATGCACAGCTAATGTCGGTAGTTTTAGAGATAATATTACCAACTTTTTGACTAAGTCTCCCTAAATAATTGATCTTACGCCATTTCTTGGGATCTCGTTCGACAGAATATGGGTGTAAAAAAATTTATAAGATTTATTTTTAAGTTTATTGCGGAGGATTTTGTGAAATACTTTTGGGTCGAAACCGTTGTTACTTGTAATTTTAAGAATTATGTTAAACTCGTTTTCAAAATTGGTGGGTGATAATGGAACTTTGGAAGCGAATGGATTGCTAAATGTTTTATATTAATGGGGTGGTTTGAAGATGAGTGGATAACCGTATCAGTACACGTCGGTTTACGAAAGATATTGAATTCAAACATGGAGCATGTGTGACTTAAATACGCTCCGATTGATAGCAATGTTCAGAGATCGACAATTATGCTGGTCAAGACTTTAACAAGATAAGACTTAGAAAATATGTAGTTCATCAATAAAACAATAAATCAATATTCAATAGTTGAATTCATGTACTTATTTCAATAATTTTGCCGGGATAGGATACTTTGATAGTTTATGTATTTTGTATGTTTAATCACGTGTAAGTTGTAATTATATTATTTGTATTTAATATTAAAATAAATTAAATTTCTTTAGTAGTTCGTAAGCTCCCGTGGATGGTGTAACAACCGAAATCGATTGAGCGGTTAAGGTTAATTTAAATATTATAATTATTTTTAGTTATTTATAATTAAACTTTATTAAACTTTATTTTATATTAAACTTAACAAATACTATTTGCAAAACAACAACAAGTGTTTTATTTCAATTAAATTATTAATCATGTTTTGCCAAGTGCCGTCAGTGATTACAGTAAAGTAAACTATATTTTACGAGGAGACACCCGATTTGATTAAGTATATAACCTGATCACCCAATTTACAACTGATCGTCTCCCGTACACAATTATTTTCCTTAAACTTTTAATAACTGGGCTATTATTTTGAAAACTTACATCGAAAAAAAAACAACTATTTTTTAAAAATCTGAAATTTTTATATTTTGTTGGTATTGAGGAAAGGAAAAAAGTAATTTCTGCTTTTATTTTTTGTGTACTCTGAATCGGAGTTGAATTTTGAGGCTTTTTCACGTAGTTTTTGGTAATGGTGGCAATGTTTTGTGAATAGGTGCCACAAATTTCATCCGACTTACGTATATTTTTGCAAATAAAAAGGAAAATAATTGAATAATTGAAATAAGTAAGTTTAAAATTAATAACTTTTCTCTTTTCCGCTAGGTGGCGCGTAAAACCTTGGTTTACTTCAAAGCTCATATCTCAAAAAGTAGGCTTTTTTTTTTGTTTTTCACAAATTTTAAAGTAAACATATGCAGCTATGAAATTGAGAAATAAAAAGTCAGCAATTCAATATGGATTTTTTCTTACAATTTTTTAAAGTTTGGTATATGAAAAATTCACATGTGTTTTTTTATTAAGTTAATAATCCTGTACTAAATGTGGATCTAATAAATTAAACATTTCATATTTTAACACCTGCAATAAATCTGAACCATTTTTTGTGTATTTCTGATTGAGAAACAGGTTTTTATTCAGAATAAGAATTGGAGATCCCAATGATCGAAGATTTGGTTATAATTTCAACATCATCAACACTAACATTAGAAAAAAACATTAAAAAAATATTTTTCCTATAAACATTACAATTTAATCAATATTATAAATAAATACATTAAAAATTAATTTATATATTTTTTTTTGCCTTTAAATTGAAATATTTATAAGCATCAGAAAAAGAAAACATTTTGGCAATTATTTTATCGGGTGTAGTGTTATCCGGTAAAAAACAGTGGAATCCTTGAGTTCTTTGTTTTCTTCCAAGAACATTTCGTAGATGTCGGTGAGGATCCATAACACCAACCGCTTTGATTTCTTAATTTTTGTCGATCCTTCTGTAATAGTAACAACATCTTTAAGGCTAGGCATTGTTCTACTAATTTCCTCTGATAAGAAGTATGTTTGAATTTGTTTTACTATATTTTGTGACAAACTGTGCACCCGTTTGCTTTGAGGCCAACTGTAAGGACCTACTGTTTCCAACAGATCCATGGCGAATTCTACCAGTCGTCTTGATGCATTAAATTCATCCTGGATACGTTGATTTGACCAAAATTTACGTGGTAGAGTTGTCAACAAAAACACTTGTTTTGATTTACAGCTGGCATCTTTAAACTCTTTTTTAAGGTTCATAAGCCATGATGTATATTCACATTCCTCGTTTGGTGATAACACTTTAACTGAATCTACTTGAAATATTCTTTGACTTATTGCCGATGTGACACTTGCAATTTTTTTATAACTTCCTGTTGTAATATGATTTTGTTTGATAGGAGATTCGTCTAACCTTCCAAGAACATTGTTAATATCTTCTAAAATGTCATTAAGTAGTTCAGGAACTGGTGGAGATATAGTATCAACCGAAACTGGTGATGGATCTAAAGATGCTGGAGGTATTTGAATATTTTCGTTCCTTGGAACATTTTCAACATCCTGATTTATAGAAATAATTTCACTATCGATAGTTTCCGAACATGAAAGCTGCTGTATAGAAAATATTAGTTGCATATGAATTTTTATTCATTTTAATAAAATAATTAAATTTACCTTATTTTTATAGATATAAGTGCGACATGTTTCACATAAAAACTGGTCATCACGCAAAGTAAAATTTAGGGTCGCAGCTTTTTGAATAACAGCTGGTGTGACCAGTTTCACATTTTTTGATGTCCGCTGATGATTTTTGAGACCGTACAAGTTACAGCACAATTTGAAAGGCATTTCTATTATTATCTTTTCTAAACGTTATGTCTTCTAAATATTGAATATAATTGATTATAAGGCAATCCAATCAATATATATATACCCTTGAAATAGTTTTGACATAGGTAGAATCAGGTAAAATTAGGTAGGTACAATTTAATATATTTTGATTGGATGCAAGCATAATTTGGTCAAAAACCGTTTGTGGGCGTCATTAGAAATTTTAAGTGTTAAAATTATGAGCCTCTAATGAGATTTTAATTAGTAAAAAGGGGCTGAATAGACATTTTTTAAAATGAATAAACATTTTACACACCCTTTTAATAATTTAAATTCCTTTATTTTACCACTTAACTTAAATTAATTTTTAATAAGTTTTTAACCATTTAACCGCACAGAAAATGGTGCAAATTTATTGCAGGTGTTAAAATATGAAATGTTTAATTTATTAGATCCACATTTAGTACAGGATTATTAACTTAATAAAAAAACACATGTGAATTTTTCATATACCAAACTTTAAAAAATCGTAAGAAAAAATCCATATTGAATTGCTGACTTTTTATTTCTCAATTTCATAGCTGCATATGTTTACTTTAAAATTTGTGAAAAACAAAAAAAAAAGCCTACTTTTTGAGATATGAGCTTTGAAGTAAACCAAAGCTTTACGCGCCGCCTAGCGGAAAAGAGAAAAGTTATTAATTTTAAACTTACTTATTTCAATTATTCAATTATTTTCCTTTTTACTTGCAAAAATATACGTAAGTCGGATGAAATTTGTGGCACCTATTCACAAAACATTGCCACCATTACCAAAAACTACGTGAAAAAGCCTCAAAATTCAACCGCGCATAACTCCGATTCAGAGTACTCAAAAAATAAAAGCAAAAATTACTTTTTTCCTTTTGTCAATGCCAACAATATATCAAAATTTCAGATTTTTTAAAAATCAAAAATTTAAAAATCAACAAAAAAACGTACGTTTTCAAAATAATAGCCCAACTATATTATAATATTGTTATTTAAAAAACTGTTTCCCATTCGAGGATCGATCTGATCTGTTTTATGTAAAATGTCCTGCTATTTCCATAAAATATTATATTGCTGTATTACATTCTGTATTCTTATTATTTTTATGTAACGAATATCCTTCCAAATTACTTTTTGCTCTCGTCGTAATTTTTTTTTGAAGAGATTGACTTGTATGTTCATGCTGTGTACCTTGCGTTTGTTCAATTCATGTTTTTAATTTTATTCTATATTCAAGGAGAATCGTTTCGGTGTGTTATGATTTTAATGCTGCTAAATGTCAAAAAAATTAAACGATTCTCTCAAACGATTCTGCTATAAACGTCAACTTTCCTTGTTGACGTTTATAGCAGTGTACTCCAGGCGAAGATGGAAAAGAATAACTGGTGCAGCTATCGTCTGCAAATCTATTTATTGAGCTGTTGGTAAATTCCAACAGAAACAGAATGCGAACAAAACTGAGCCTCTGGATACACTAGAGTTAATTAACTTGGATTCAAAAGTAAAACCATCTTTGGAAACCGAAATGTATTGTAGGGAGAAAATTTTGAATCTACTGCACTTATTAAAAAGATTTTTTGGGGGGAGATAAAATTCCATACCATTTTCAATGCTGCATCACTGAAACTTAAGTTATACTAAGATACAAAGTCTTCATTTTTATAATTCATTTTTGTTAACTAAACTTTTTGATGATAATTTACCCTTTTAGTCCCTCGGCCCACGCCGATTTCACTTGGTGATTATCACATATTTTATACTTCGTGAGGCGCCTGTCCTGGACGAGTCTGAAAACTTTTGTTCTGTCATTTTCTTTTTCCGAAAAATGCCGATTGCCCGGGATTTTGTAAATTTGCTACCATAATTTTTTTTAACTATGAGGGGAGTGGACATTTATTTTAGAACACGAGGGTAACTTTGTCCAACAAAAACTTGTCTGCTATACCAAAATGTCAATTGTCGGACTCGAAAATACTGCCGTGCTAAGCACAGAAGTGGTAACTTGTATTTTTCACATATCGAGATATTAACAATTTTTAATTTTCAATTTTCAAAGTCAATCAAAACTATATTTATATTAAAAAAAATTCAAATTTGGTTTGAATCAGAGAGATAGAAGGATATATTATTTGTTAATGTTAATAAAATATTAATTATTGGATAATTTAATAGTAAATTTGATATTTTTAAAGAAGATACTGCATATTTAATAGAGTAATTTTTGAATGAAAAAATTAATTAAATGGTTTAATTGTATGATAAAGATATCCATCGACTGTTATTATATCATCTTAGATAACTCAGTTTTGATAAAAAAGCAAGTTACCACCTTTGTGATTCGCACGGCTGAATAGCAGACACATTTTTGTTGGACAAGGTTACCCTTGTGTTCTAAAACAAATTTCCACCCCCCATTGTTAAAAAAAAAATTGTGGTAGCAAATTTACAAAAGCCCGGCAATCGGCATTTTTCGGAGCTTGCCGAACGAAAAAGCGGCCAAATCGAGGGAAATGGGGGAGCATAAGCTTTCGGACTCGTCAAGGAAAGACGCCTCACGAAATATAAAATATGTGGTAATCTTTAAAGAAAATCGGCGTGGGGCCAGGACTGTTTGACTATAAAACGTTTTTACCTGAATTTATTTTTACAGAATTTGATTGAACTAAAACTTGTCTTTTGTGATTTATTATAATTTGCAATATTAGAAACGCATTAATAAAGCAAAATCTGTTTCATTTGATTGATGCTAACAGTAAATACGATGGTTTGATTGAAGTATCTTTTTCTTATTAAGTAAATTTTTAATATACTCACTGTTGATTGAATAAATCTGTTATGGATTAATAAGTGTCGCATCGTTGATAAAGCAAATTCGGTTCATTGGTACTAATAATAAAAAGTATTTTTTTGAAAATCAAATTAAATGTTTTGTTGAAGATACAAATTGAACTATATAATTTCTATATTATTTTTGCATTTAAGGCATTTCTTAAGTCTACATCCATAAAACAATTTGATATATATTATTAACATTAAATCTCATCGCATATTTTATTTTTATTTCCAGTTCTAAAATGATTGGTTTGGCCCAAGGGCCGCGGCCCTCTGAATTCCGCCGCAGTATTTATCAAAAAAATATTACAAGCGTTTCAAAAATTCATTTAAATTCATTTGTTGAAAATATCAATATTATATTTGATAAAGACGTCTTAATTTCTAAATTTTCTTCTTCGTGTTTATTGGACAACAAGAAGAAAGTGTTGAGATTTGAGGGCCCGCTTAAAGCGTTGGCCCCATTTTTATCGTCTGCATGGAGTCAATGAGACGTGGTGAGGCGAACACAAGCCACCACCAGAATAAGGTAAATTTATGTTTAATGTTTTAAGAAGTTGTATCTACAGAATCTCTTTGTTAAGTAAAAACTATATATTCATTTTATAGGAGAATCCATTAAATAATTTCCTAACAAATTCATTTGAAATTTTAGGTGGCCCTTAACAGCCTAGGAACGGATAGCAATAAACAAACTAATAGTAGTAGTAATATAAATAAACAATCGGCTTCAACACAATCATCAGAAATTAAAGAAACTAATTTTGAGTACGACGACAACGAATGGGACGTAGGTGGAATAGGTGATTTATTAATTGACTTGGATGCAGATATAGCAAAATCTTCTGGAACTTCAACTCATCAGTCATCCATAAGTAATAATAATAATACGATATCATCATCTTCCAGTTCGGTATCATCAGCTTCATCTAGTAATAGTAGTCAACACGGTGGTGGTAGTTCAAATTTTTCATCGAAACAAAATACATTATCATCCTCAATAAGACATCAACATCAATTTGGTAGTAAATCAAGTGCATTTGCACCCATTGGAATAGACAGATCTCAATCTGGAACGGGTGGAAGTGGATTAGCAAGAGCACAAATCTCTTCTAAACAACTGGTGTCGAACTTACAAGGCAATTATTCAAAACAATCAACGACTCCGTCGACATTAATTGCTCAGTTAAATAGTAGCACCAAACAAATTAATATTCCTGAAAATCAAATCGGAAATAATCCGAAGCTAGTTCATAGTCAATTAGACAGTGATAAAGGTGAAGAAATATAATTAATAAAAAAATGTGGATAACTTTAATATTTTTGATATTTATAGCACAAAATTTTGCCAATTTGCTAGCAATGTCTTCAACGCCAGGTAGTGGTGGAACTGGAAAAGCAGCCACAAAAATATCCATGGATCACCAGGTAAAATATGTAAATTTTTAATTTCACCCGAGGTAAATTTTAAAATCTATTTAACATTTTTCTTAACTTTTGCAAACCAATAGGCTACATTAGATAAAGGCCTTAAAATGAAAATCAAAAGAACGAAACCCGGAACAAAAACTTCAGAAGCAAAACATGAGATAGTTAAGGCCGAACAAAATGGCACCTCTTCTAGTGCAGATGATAGTAATAGTTCTAATTCTGGTAGTAAAAAACATCCGCAAACAACAACAGCACCAGTTGCAAATGTTGCAACACCACAAGGTACAAAAAGAGGAAACAGCAGTCATAGACGGGATAAAGTAAGAATTCTATATAACAATTAATAATGAAGTACAAACGTTTATTTAACAAAATTTTATTTTATTTAAGACACGTGATAAAACACCCCATTCTCAAAGAGAAAAGAATGATCATAATAGTTCAACACAAAATAATGAAAGGACTTGTAATTGTTCAGTAGATTTACAATTGAATGGTATTCAAACTCCTTGTTCTAGCCTAACATGTATTAGAATAAGAACAACGGATACTAATCCGCCTATAAACCAGCGAATCGTTGGCTCTAATCAAAACAATTCAAAGTAAGGTAGTTTAAACTACAGTACAAATAAATACTATAAAATTTATTTTTTTTTAGCTCAAATAGTGTACCTAGTTCAAATTCGGTCACGTCAACAAATTCCTCTAATAGCATATTTACTTCAAATTCTAATTCGGGACCGACGTTAAATACGGGTGGAGGAACACCGAATGCTCCAGGACCACCAAAAGATAGCACTAAAACACCTCCTGTTGTGAATCATATATCATCTCAAGTTACAGCAGCTCCACAACAGATCTCAAATACAAATCAATCTCAACAACAATCTCTCAGTCAAATTAGTTCATCTGTAAAATCTCAAAATTGTGCAAATTCTAGTTCAATATCATCAGCATCTTCATTGTCATCATCGTCGTCATCATCTTCCAGTTCATCTTCATCAAATGCTTCAAGTATGGATGAAAAAAGTAGTAGTAGTCCTCCTCCAGCAAAAAAAATTAAATGTGATCCAAAGGATATGGTTGACATTTGTGTAGGAACTTCCGTTGGCACAATAACTGAACCAGATTGTTTAGGTCCGTGTGAACCTGGAACATCAGTTACTTTAGAAGGAATTGTTTGGCATGAAACGGAAGGAGGTAAACCAATCAAAATAATTAATCAGTATCGTTACAAAAAAATTTAACCCAAACCAATTTTTTAGGTGTTCTTGTTGTAAATGTAACGTGGCGGGGTAAAACATATGTTGGAACGTTATTAGACTGCACAAGACACGATTGGGCACCCCCTAGGTATGTTCCGTAAATAAAATTTGAAATAGAAAAAAATTGTAGTTCATTTCTTATTATAGATTTTGTGACTCACCAACGGAGGAACTTGATTCAAGAACGCCAAAAGGACGAGGCAAACGTGGTAGAAGTGCAACAACAACTCCTTGTAACGATCTTAGTAATTTTACTGAAACAAGAAGTTCTGTGAGTTTTGTGTAACATTGAATATTTATTTTAAAAACTTAAAATTGTTACCTGTCAGCAAACATATTGTTTTTTAACTTATAGGTTCATAGTAAGCTACGAAACGGTGGTGCAAAAGGCAGAGGAGGTCGAACTACTACAACTGGTGCACCTACATCGACTACCAACACCACAACCACAACAACTTCGACAATAACCAGCTCTAATCAAATATCGAATTCAAGTAGTAACTCTTCTCCAACTCCTTCTTCATCACCCACAGCATTTCTTCCACCAAGACCTGAAAAAAGAAAATCAAAAGAAGACAGCCCTTCACCTCCGGTTAATAGTGATAATGGAACACAAAGTGTTGTTAATCCTGTGACGGGACTAAATGTACAAATTACCACAAAAAAATGTAAGACTGCTTCACCCTGTGCTGTTTCACCGGTGTTATTAGAATGTCCTGAACAAGACTGTAGTAAAAAATATAAACATGCAAACGGCTTAAGATATCATCAAAGTCATGCACATGGTTCCGGTTCAATGGATGAAGATTCTATGCAACCACCTGAATCACCTCAACGAATAGTTCCTTCAACGACACCTTCTCCGGTGCCACCAAATATACCACAAACAACAAGCACTACTCAAACAGTAACTTGTTCTACAAATAGCTTATCAACAATTCAACACCCGCCATCTAGTACAAATGAAATCAATATAGTACAACCTAGTCCAACTATGGGTGTGAATTTAACTACACAACCTCATACTCCAATTGCTTCTAGTAACACAAACATCAATCAACCTCAAAATTTAATAGCCAGTTCTGCGGCAACAATATTAAATCAACAGCAAGAGCATCAGGCGCAAATATCGGTACACCAACAGTCACCGCAGATTACTAGTATTATAAACCAATCTGTGACAACAAACAGTAGTGGAAGTGTATTATCTACAGTAAATAGTAACCAAACTAGTCAGTCTATCGAAAATAGACTGCAACCCGTCGCAGTAGTAACGCCGACAAATCCAATGCCTCAAAATTTAGCTCAAATTCAATCACCAGCGTCTGGCGCAGGGGGTAGTATCACAGCAGGTATGTCGGGACAAATGGTGCAACAACATTTACTTGGAGCATCAGCGATTAATCCAACAAATTCATTAATCAACCAAACAACAACTTCTGGTTTATTGGGACCAATTTTACCAGAAATACCAATTCCACTAACTTCTCAACAAAATCAGCAACAACCTTTAATGAATAATGGAATAACATCAACACCAACTCGAAGTGATCCACAAAGTAAAGTTAAATCCGGCGTTTTGAGATTTGGACCTACACCATCCGAAAACGATCGATTGCAAGGTAAGTTTAACGTTTAAATTTAGGTTCTCAGTATCAAAATTGTTAATTCATTTCAGGCTCTAACCCAAATCAGCCAATTTCAATGAGCAATTTACCGTTGCGACCAACTCCTACTTCAATATCAAATTCCTCCTCAAACCCTACCGATGCATTGCTTCAAACAGGTTATAACCCTAGCCAACCACTACCACAAAATATGTCTCAATCTCCGCCTATTGCAGCATTCAAAGTGAAAACAACAGCATCATTAATGCCATCACAGGGTAAACATCAAATAAAATGTTATGTATAAAATTGAAATATCGAAAAATTATTTTTTACAGTAACAAATGTTGCAACATCTGTTGTAAACAAAACCCAAAGTTTTGGCAAACCAAAAAAGAGTAGAAAGTCACCAACTCCATCGGATTACGAAAACACATCTTCAAATCGCGCTGAAGATGTACAAAGTCCAGCTTACAGTGATATTTCGGATGATTCAACCCCTGTGATAGAACCTGATATAATAGGTAAGTTATCTGCAACCGTTAGTGTACACAATTAATTTGCTTTCTTTATCTTAGATAAATCACAAACAGTCAAACTTCCAGAGGGAAATAAAAAGACACAGGAAACAAATCCTACACAACTAGGACCAGTTAGTAATTATGGGATGTATCCATTTTATCCTCAGCCATCGTATCTGGTGCCACCTGAACATCAACAAAATAAATCTAACTTATCACAGTCGCAGATGTCACAACAATCAACGCCTGGAGATTATAGTAATAAAAATAAAGATCCGCCCTTAGATTTAATAAATAAGCAATCATCTCTAATAAACGATTTAAATATTCCAACTAAAGATGGTAATGGACCAACAACGCAACAACAACAACCACCTAATAAAATACTTCCCCATTTTTATTCCTCGTATAAGTAAGTTACTTTATCAACAAAAAGTATATAAATTTAATAATAAAATATTTACAGTTACATGAATCCCGGTGGCTACCCTCCTTACAACATTGATCCAAATTATGGAGCAGTTTCTATGATATCTGATGAAAGTAAATTAAATTCCTCTGGACAACCAAGTGTGATGACGGTAAACAAAGAAGAACGAATTAAAGAAAATCCAAGTCCCAGCGAACATGGCAAAATTAACCCTCAACTGTTATCATCAAAAATAATAAAGTCTGAACAACAAATGCCAAAAGATATAAAGATGGAATCAATGCATAGTAAAGATAGTATACCACAATCATTAGGTGGTTATTCCGGAATGTATCAGAGACATGGTCTGGGCGTACCTCCTCCTCCTCAGCAACATTTATCACGTGACGAAGAACTTAGAAGATATTATATTTACCCTGATCAAAGAAGGTCAAGTACATCGAGTAACTCATCATCAACTAACTTAACAGTCAATTTAAAAGATGAACCATCATCGCAAAATATGCCTCCTCAAAATTTAAATCAACCGTCTTCTCAGTCTAACTCACAACAAACTTCGTCAAAACAATCAAAAAGTTCCAATATTAATTCTTCCTCACAAAATTTGTCACAAACACAATCACAGAAATCATCCAGCCATATGAAGGAACCTAAAACAGAGGATAAAGAAATGATGACAATTAAACAAGAAGGGCAAAAACCAACAATGGAAACACAGGGACCACCTCCGCCACCGACGTCTCAATATTATTTACATCATTCCTATATGACACCTGCTTCATTTGGATTTGATCCATCACAACACCCTATATATAGAAATATGTTAGTACCTGCAGCACCATATAACCCCGCGCCATATCACCTTCAAATGCCCAGATATCATCCCCCAGAAGATCTATCAAGAAATCAAAACACCAAAGCATTAGATCTATTACAACATCATGCAAGTCAATATTATAATACCCATAAAATTCACGAGCTTAGTGAACGGGCACTGAAAAGTCCAACTAGTAATGTAAAAGTAAGCGTTTCTAGTCCAAATGTACCGCAGCAAAATAATACAAATTCTAGTGTTGGTATGCCACAGCAGAACCCGCCATCTAGTGGACTCTCATTACAACCTCCGCCACCAACAGGGCCCCCGCCAACTGGGCCTGGGGGACCAATAAATCCATCTAAAACAAATGAAAAAACACCAACAGAACCAACAAAAGATGGACAAAATAATGGTCGTAGTCCACCACCTCAACGTCATGTACATACACATCATCATACACATGTTGGTCTAACTTATCCTATGTATCCAGCACCTTATCAAGGTATTTAGAACAAATCAAAAGATAGAACAAAATGATAATCATGGATTATTGTTTGTTTCCAGCTGCTGTATTAGCCAGTCAACAAGCCGCCGCGGTTGCTGTGATAAATCCATTTCCGCCGGCACCACCGACTAAATAAAATTTAATTCTTAACACAATTGCTTCTTTTTAAATTAAAATTATTTTTCTACATAATATGTATATTAATTTAGAAAACAAACAAATTATTTTATAATTTAATTTTATCAAAGAACAAAAAAACAAATCATACAAAAGTGAAGCCAGTGATTTTATTATTAATATTTAAAAAAAAAACTTAAGTGACTGTAGTTTGGATATGTGTCCAAAAAAACAAACAATTATGAATTTGTGATCTACCACGTATTATTTGTGAAAACAAAAGTCAAAAACTATTTGTGGAATTTGAACTATTAGTATTAGTATTTTAATAATAAAAGTGAACAAACATTAAAAACAATTGCAAACAAAAATT
This sequence comes from Diogma glabrata, assembly GCA_963693315.1. Lineage (NCBI taxonomy): Eukaryota > Metazoa > Arthropoda > Insecta > Diptera > Cylindrotomidae > Diogma > Diogma glabrata. The sequence goes on from OY856186.1 coordinate 419,744,076, forward strand.
ATATTTTTATATAATTATTTATTATAATTATTAGACACATTTAAAATAAAAATTAAACAAATTTGTTTTCTTTTTTATTTATTAGAAAAAAATTGTTAATTAATAATAAAAATGAAGGAAAATTTAATATGTAATATATAAAAATAACAATATATGTTATAATTATATTGTGTTCTTTTTTATTTGTACAAAATAAAATTTAGTGTTCAATTTCTAAGAAAAACAAAATAACTAATAAATGCTTTTTTGTTGATATTATGTATAAAAAAAACTGTATAAACAAAATCATTTAACTTATTTATTTAAACAAGGAACAAACAAAAGTAAAGCTTTTTCGTACTTTCATGAATTTCCTTTTAAAACATGCATAATATTGAAAGAGCTTTTAACGAACTAATTCAAAAATCTACTTCTTTTTATCTATTTAAGATCAAATTCTTAATTTGTTATATATATTTTTTATTTTTTAAAATAATATTTTTCAAAATTTTGGAAATCGCTATATTAAAATTCTTTAGTTGGATTAGTATCCAGTAGAAATTCGATAAAACATTTTCAGAAGAGTGAAATTTGTTTCTTAAGATTCTGCTTCGGTTTTGTTCTTCCTTTAAATTGGATGGAATTTATTAAACCCCAGTTATAACAGGCTATTGTGTAAATAAATTTATAAAGCATATGTTTTAAATTCTTCAAACAACCGTTTCGTGTTGTAATTTCAAAAATATTTTTTCGTTTTGTCAAACTATGATCGAATAAACCATGTTCTGCGGGCTAGAATTTCAGTTTAAATGTTATTCAAATTAAATTGAATACCGTTCCAGAGTCGTCGCTCCTTTCTATTCTTTTTCGTTTTGCGTAAAGTATGGATATGAGAATTTCCTTTTTAAAAATTTGTAGCAAAGCTATGTTGTATGCCTCGTCGGGCTAAAAAGTGTAAAAAAATCATTTGGTGATAAGTCTGTTCTACATGGTAACCATAAATCAATATTTCAGCGTGCTCAATACTCAATAATCAATTGTTCGTGAATCGGTATGAGAACTGATTCGAGTTATTTGCACCCCGATTACCGAAGGCAAGTCATGTCACTTTAAGTGACTAAAAGTCACATCGCATCAATTTTCGTATTGTTGAAGTCGTTTTCTACGCCTCAGGTCATTTTATACGACAGATGTCACTTTAAATGACATTTTAGTCGCCTCAATTTTTCATGTGAAAATAGTTTTTTCAAACGTTTTTAATTGTTTTTGTGAAATTAAAGAACGTAAAATGTAAGTTTTTTTTAGTTTTGGAGTTTTTTCGTTTCAGAATTTTTAGTTTTAGTCGTGCCGTTTTTATCGACTTTAATAATACCAATTTTTAAGCGACGTGACATGACTATAGTCATGTCACCTGATCTGACACGACTTCAGTAATCGGGGTGTTGATTTGTTTATTGTATACCAATCAGCATTTACTGTTCTTTAATTTTCCAAAATAACAGTAGCAACATGACCATTTTTCGACAAAAACGTCAATAATTTTTTGGCAACACTTTGTAAAAGAACAACTTTTATTAGTTTTTACTTATTTTGAAACAATCAAATCTTGATTGTTGTTTCGTTTTAGGGTCATAGGACTAAATGTTTCATCTTCAGTTACGATGTAATATAACAAATTTGATCTAATCTAGACTATTAGACGTGGGCTTATTTTTGGTCTTCAGCTTCAAAAAATTGTGTGGAATCCATGTGAAACATAATTTTTTAAGGTTTAAAACATGATGTAACATGTGTTTCATGTCAATGTCCCAAGAAGTTTGAATCGCCCTATATGTGAAATGTCTCAATTATTTAGTGAACAGCATTAACGTTCTCTTCAGTTTTTTATGTCGAAGGACAGGACAAACCAACAATAAATAGTTGTCTTTGATGCAGCGTTATCCTTAAAATCCTCAACCAATCCTCCTGCACACTGTTGTTAAGTGAAACTACTTTGGAAGTCGTGGGAAAATAATTACGTGATAATTTTTTTTTTCAATTTAACTTTTTCCAAACTTCACTGAGACGAAAAGAACAAAATACATGTTTGAACAATAATGTCTATTGTCTAACCAGCAAATTACCATAAAAATTTCAAATTTTACGAAAATGCAGATGACGTCTACCGGTCAATAGTAGAGCTCACAATTGCAGATTAAATGAAATCGTTTACAAATTCAGTGTAACATTTTTCAATTTAAACGAAACCTTTTGGTGAAAAATTTCTCGAACCACACAAGCTTGGAAGTCACGTTAAAATTTAATTTTTTTTCCATATGAAATGTGTTAATTAATTATTAAGGAAATTGGTTCACCCTATTTGGATGAAATTCTGAAAATGGTTTTTCCTCCATCAATGACTCAAATATGATAATGTTGAGTCAACCTGTCGCTCAAAATAACATGAACTGCAATATTTTTTGCTAAACAGTTTCATCCTCAATATAAACCATCCTTTATGAGTAAAATAAATGTGACTCCAGGTGTTGTAACGACACGCTTTTGGGGTGAAAATTTTCATTTTAAATCCTAAACCCAAAATGTTTCCAAAATCAGTTTTACAGTAGGCTTACTTGATATATTTCCAGGAGTTCAAACCAAAGTCTGTATTTCAGTACAAAAAACTAAAATTCACACTACAAAGTTTAGTTTTATTTGGCATATAAACTATTTAAGATTTATGGTGGCTTTTGTGTCACGAGTTAAAAACCAATAGTTATTCATTCAGAAAAAATAATTTTATAGGTATCACAAAACATAGATTTCTTTTACTTTTTTGACGTATAATCAAAGAGGCTGCAAAACAACGCCATGTTTAACATTATTTCACAGCGACAGTAAAGCGACGTCATTTTTTTTTCACGGCAGTTGTAAAATATGACTTACGTTTTAAGATGATGAATTTGTGACCGTTAATCATTAAGGAAGTGCGTCACATGATCAAAGAACATGCTTGTAGCAGGCAACTAAATTCTAGTTTTGTTCCTACAAGTTTTGAAAAAAAAAAACAATCGTGAAACGTGATCATTCAAACAAAAATCACGAATATAAGTCCTATATTCATAACTGTATGGAGTACTGCTGTCAAGTTTGGGGTGCTGCTTCTGTTTCCATCTTGGCCCTCTTGGACTCGTCAAAAGCGGGCTATACGAATTATGGGTGATCGAGTTTTGACATCAAAACTTGATTCCCTACAACATCGTCGCACTATTGCTGACCTCGCTGTTTTTTACAAATATCGTCATCAACAGTGCTCAGATGAAATCAGCGGCATCATGCCTCAAACTTCATCTTACCCCGGTTCCACTCGGCAATCGGCTACCGCAACCAGTGAAACGGTCGAGATCCCGCGTTGTCATACTGGCAGATCGCAGAAAGACTTCTTTGTCCGAACTGCATACAAATGGAATAGTTTGCCGGAATCCTTAGTCTCAGGTGGCTTCAACCCGCAGAGGTTTAAAAAAAAAGTGTTTATCAACACCTTAGAACGCCAGTTGTTGTGGGACCTAGGTCTTCAAAGGCATTTATGTGTTGTTGTGACACATATTCTAAACCCTATTACACAACACTTTTTATTTAAAAAAAGAAAAAAAAATACATACTTTAATTCAGTATTAAAACTGTTAGTCCGTTGTGATACCTCAACGAATCACCAACTTATTCGAAATTTTAAACCACTACTTTATAGACTACCATATTTAAGTACTAAATCGGCTTAATAATTAAAAAAAATTTGAAATCGAACTTTGTACCCTTGAAATGGCATTAAAACTTTTTATTATACTAAATGCTTTTACTAAGAAATTGAAACCAATATAATTCTGAAATCAGCGACTTTTTAAATTAAAAAAGATTCACAAAAAGTTTGAAACAAAATGTCAGAAACAAGGATTAAAAATCTTGTACATAAGATATTTAGAAAATTGAAAAAATATGAAAATCAAAAAAAAAATCTTTTGAAAATAAGGAAAAAGTGAAACTTTGAAAATTCGAAATTTGGATCAAAAGAAAATTTAAAAAATATGAAATTAATAACATAGAAATGTTTAATATTTAAAAATTTTGAAAATTCAAGAATTGTTAAAAATGAAGATTACATTAGAAATTTAGTAACAACAAATTTTAATAACTATCAAATGATGTTTATAATTTTTGATAATTATTATATCACAAAAAATACAAAATCGAAAATTTAAGTTTAGACTATTTAAAGCAGTTCTAAACAAGAAAATTAAAATGATTTGTGTATTTCTAATTTTATCATTTTCTAGTTTCTTGTCTTTTTTATTGTAGCTTCCAAATGTATCAGTTACAATTTCTAAATAATTTATATTTATATATTATATTTTAATTTTCTATTTGCCTCATATTACCATTATCCATAAAATAATTATTTAAGGCAAATCATTTTTAATATATTCATCATTAATTTTTTTTTTTAATTTTTCTGTTGAAATGTTGTATTTTTCAGTTTCTAAACCTTCACATTTTGCTAATATTCCAGAAAATTTTAAGATTTGAATTTTGTATTTTCGTTTCTATTGATTTAAAAATTATATGCGTTTCTATTTATTAAATTTTTCCATTTAATATAAAAAACTAAATGTTATAAATTTAAATTTTTTAAAAATATTGTATGTATTAAGCATCCCATCTTCTGTTCGATTTGTTGGTAATTGTTTGTTCTAATTTGGATGTATAACCTGTAAATACTCAGGGTGATACCTTTAGACAAGCCAACCTCGCAGTTTGCTTTAAAGTTGCATATAAAATTCGAATAAATGTCTGGAAACGCTGTCTGTCCTAAATGTGAACGAACACCTAAAGCAAGTCGTCAAATTAGGTCAATCTTTATTCCATCAAAATATCATCCCGGATTGAAAACCGAGTTCCGCAACAAATAAGTAGAATAATTAGATTGGTTTATTGCTCATCGCAATTTCCAATAACTTTAAAATGATCATATAATGGCAATGACAAAAAACACACTTAGAATACCTCCTGATTAAAAGAACTTACGTTGATCGATTAATTATTAGTTTGGCAATGAAACAAATTGATGTTTGTCAGTGATGATTATTTCTCGAAAATGGCAAGAGATATTTGGTAACGGATTTGAAAAATTAATATCATGATGAGGGTTATTAAATGATAAATTTTTTAAGGGATGCGAATGGAGATTAAAAAATATTTACGACAGTATTGAGCATAGATTTACTTTTGTTATAGTTTTGTTTTTATAAAATGTTGAATGTCTAACAACATGAAAGAAATCAAGCACATGTGGATTATATGATATTAAAGTTTTATTGATACGAAAATATTTAGTTTCGATGAATATATTGTGTTGTACAGAGTTTAAAAATCTCCTTATATTAGTCATTTACTCCGTTCTTTCGGAGCGAGTATCATAAAAAAATTTTTTTTTGTGCCGTTATGTTCCATATAGGAAAGTAGGCTGTCAACAAGTGTTCCCTTCACCTGTATTAATATCATCAATTCACTCAATTTTATGGTTGAGTTTCACTTGAACACTTAATTCAATCGATTAGTTTTATATGGGTGATCAGCCCTTAGTTTTTCCTATTTATCAACTATATCAGTTGACTATCGGTTAATTGGAAAACCGGTGTATTGATGGTTGCTAATGTTTTGCTCAATAACACTTAAAATGCCCAAATACAGGAGTGAAATTAAAAAAAATCGCTCTTACTCCTAAATTGAAATAAATGCTTTGTCATTTGCTCACACATTTAATTTTTGTTTTAGATGCTTTCCTTTGTTTTAAAAATAAAAATATATTATTTCTCTGAATGTTTTGTTCAATTATGCAAGGTATTGTTAAAGAAATAAATACAAAGGATGACGAAAAAGTACTAATTTTCTTTTTCTGCATATGGATTGAAAGAAAATAGACATTTTTCTATGATAGCAGGTGAAAATTCTATTTTGAAGCAGTCTTAATCCCCTGAAAATGGGTTTTTTTCCTCTTGTGTAAAACGAATAACAAAATGTACACCCCGATAACTGAAGTCGTGTCACATCAGGTGACTACAGTCATGTCACGTCGCTTAAAAATTGGTATTATTGAAGTCGATAAAAACGGTCACTACTAAAACTAAAAACTCCAAAACTAAAAAAAACTTACATTTTATGTTCTTCAATTTCACAAAAACAATTAAAGACTTTTGAAAAAATTATTGTCACATGAAAAATTGAGGTGACTAACACCCCGATTACTGAAGTCGTGGCACATCAGGTGACATGACTATAGTCATGTCACGTCGCTTTAAAATAGGTATTATTAAGTCGAAAAAACGGTCACGACTAAAACTAAAAATTCTGAAACGAAATAACTCCAAAACTAAAAAAAACTTACATTTTACGTTCTTCAATTTCACAAAAACAATTTAAAGACGTTTGAAAAAATTATTGTCACATGAAAAATTGAGGCGACTAAAATGTCATTTAAAGTGATGTCTGTCGTATAAAATGACTTGAGGCATTAAAAACGACTTCAACAATACGAAAATTGATGTGATGTGACTTTAGTCATTTAAAGTGACATGACTTGCCTTCGGCAATCGGGGTGGTAGTTGTTATGGTTTGTTCATATAATTTTACAAAGTTTTTAAAACAAAGCAATCATGAATAAATAGAACATGAATTTTGAATGTTATTTTGTCGATTTACTGAAGTCGTGTCACATCAGGTGACATGACTATAGTCATGTCACGTCGCTTAAAAATTGGTATTATTAAGTCGAAAAAACGGTCACGACTAAAACGAAAAAACTCCAAAACTAAAAAAACTTACATTTTACGTTCTTCAATTTCACAAAAACAATTAACGTTGTTGAAGTCGTTTTTTACGCTTCAACTCATTTTATACGACAGATGTCACTTTAAATGACATTTTAGTCGCCTCGATTTTTCATGTGACAATTATTTTTTCAAACGTCTTTAATTGTTTTTGTGAAATTGAAGAACGTAAGATATAATTTTTTTAAGTTTTGGGGTTTTTTGAACCATGAATAAATAGAAGATAAATTTTGAATGTTATTTTGTCGATTTCTAATAAATATCGTTTGTTTATTTACTATCACAGAAAAAATTGTATTTCCTTTGCGAGATAAAAACGTTGTACGTTCGTGAAATTGCCCCACCCGACGCTAACGCATCTCGTGAACAAATTTTCACTCATGAAAAAGCAGCGTTTTCATCTCTTGTAGCTAAATGTACTATTTTCCCGAAAAAACTTGACATTTGTGATCTGATCTGATTTGTATTTCGAAAATTTTAAATAATTGTTATTTCTTTCAAATCAAGATTGTTTTGCGTTGTCTTTAAGTTATTTTATATCATACTGATATCTAAAACGACATTTTTCGGACTTTAAAAAAATTTATAAAGCCTTAGGACGTTAAAGTTCAACTTTTTGAGCAAAATTTAAAACTCATTTCTTTTTATTTTAATAAATTTCCAGTATGAAATAAAATTTTGTATTTACCTCAAACGAAAAGTGTTTTTAAAGGTACTCACTAGTAATTTCGACCTCGGCTAGACGCCGCGGCCGTAAACAACTAGCTCGTACTTTAAAGTTTTACTTTTCGTTCTAGATAAATAAATAACTATTTACTATATTTGCAGTAAATGAGCGCTCGAATAAAATAGTAAACTCTATGGTTTTTGGATTTAGGAGGACCGGTTCCACAAAACGTTCAAAAGCTCAGCTTTCCCTTAACTGTCGGCTTATCTGAAGGATTTCTTATCTAAGGACCAAGACCGCGAACAAATCCTGTAAATAATTCTGTCGTGTTTAGTTAGCTATAATTTCAAATTTCGGTCGTTTTTGGTTGAGAAGTGAGCTATTATTATTGACCGAGAACTTAATTATATCCTAAAGCGCGTAGCGTCGAGGGATATAATGTTCGAGGTCTATACTTGCCTTCTCAACCGAGGTGTATATAGAATTTTTTGAAACAAGGGAATGCAATTATTATTTGTTTGTTTTTTTGTTCATTTGAATTAAAAATAAAAGAAAATTTGTCATTGTTAACAATAGGTAATTTTTTATTATTATTATTCACCTAGGGTGAGAAATAGCACATTATATAACGAGGTTGAGAAGTAAGCTATTACTAACCGAAAACTTTTAGATCCTGAGACGCATAGCGCCGAGGGATATAATGTTAGAGATCTATATTAGTCTTCTCAACCGAGGTATATATAGAATTTTTTTAACTTCTAACACTAATTATCATATTTGCTTTGATTAGATTTTGATATTAGTCATTTGTCATTTCATTTTTTAAATATCTTAAAATATCAAGCAACCTGGAAGTTTAGTTTCATACAATTAAAACGAAACAAAGGAATTCAATTATTTATTTGTTTGTGTTTTTTTGTTAATTACAAATAAAAGAATATTTGTCATTATTAACCTAGGTAATTTTTTGTTATTATTATTGACCTAGGTTGAGAAAATTTACTTCTGACTGGGGGATTCGAGTAAATAATGACGATTTCTCAAGTTTGTAGTTAAAAAAATTAGTTCTCATTAGAGCAATTGAGTAAATAATGGCGATTTATCAGGTTAGTAGTTAAAAAAGATATTTATATATCTTTATTTACCTGTAATCCGGTTTCTCCAAATTTCGATGTTAAAATTCCAACAAAATTGCACTAAATGAGACACCTTGTGCACAAAATGTATAAATCATAGCAAATTATATTGCTGTTGAGTTTAAATCATTTAGATTATGATTAAAAAAAAGTATTTTATAATGTAAATCAAAACCCAAAAGTTTAGCAAAAATTACTGTGGTCTTCATAACTTTGAAAATCAGATTTTTTTCTTCATACCATATTTACAATTGAAATAATTCTGTAAAATGTAATTATTACAAGTACAAAAATTTAGTCAAGTGTGCGGCTATTTGAAACTTACTTTTACCTTGCCTCACTCTCAGAGTCCTCCAAAAAATATAATTAAGAGTATTACTATTAGACACCGCTTTATTTTTTGTTCAAAATTTACCAATTCGCAATCAAGGTTATAAAAGGGGGTGGAGGAACATTGTAACATTATAAATTTAAGAAATCAAGCAAAATATTTAAAAAATTAAGCAAATAAAAATTGTAATATAACTTAACTGTTAACACCACTCGACTGGGAGACAATTAGGTTTATCACTTCTCACTCCCTTTTTTTATTCTTTCTTCCTCCTAGCTCCTGCAAAAAAATATTATCCTAAGCTATCATTTTCTATTACGATACTCTTCTTAAATAATTACAAGGCTACCACACCCGTCTCCAATTCTGTGTCGAGTTGATAGGATTTATATTTAACGAGACAAATAACGACAAGGAATAAATCCCGTTTTTATTATTTTTAAACGGAATCCAAAAACTCTAAAATTTTAATAAAGAAATTACAACACAAATTTAATAAATTCCTATCTACTAATAAATCGTAATAATAATATGACGTTGTAGTATCCGTGCTATGCTTTCTTTCTTTTTCTTTTCAAGTCAACTTAGCGTTGCAATGAAGTTCAATAAATTAAATCAATTTGAAATAAAACAGTATTTTTATCAATAAACAATTTCAATAAAATTCAATTGATTTTTGAATTCATACAAAAAAAAAATTAACAGGCCAAACTTAAACCGATATAAAATACGTTTTGGTGTTAATAATGTTATATTAATTTCTATTTGTTGTACATATTTTTGTTTTATACTTGTAGATTTAAAAAATTAATTTTAAATTAACAATAATTTTTGTTATATAATTTTTATGTAATTAATAGACTAAACTAATAATTAGTAAGAACAATGTATTATAAATTCCAAATCGAATTTCTCTATATAAATATATATATATAAATAAATAAATTGAAGATATTATTATTAAAATAAATAAATAATAAAACAAATAAATTAATTGTACATATTTGAATTTTAAATTTTTTTTTCAATATTCAATGATAATAAATTAAAATATTAATTTAATAAATAGAGTTAAATGCTATTGATTATGAAAATTAAAATTTAATTTAAATTAAAAGAAAAACAATTTATAAATAGTGAAAAAATATTTTTTTCCGATTTAATTCTATTATAAATTTAAAAAACAAAGAAAAACAAACCCGCATGTTTCGTATTTATATGAAAATACACAAACATAGTAACTATATTAAATTATATTAATTAATATTAAAAAAAATCAAATGAACTAAGTATGAATGAAAAAAGTATATATTACATAAATATATTTAAACCAGCTTTAGGTGTTAATATAATTATTATTACCATAATAATTATATACTAATAACAAATTTTTAATATTAATTGATTTAATAAAATACAAGAACAAAAAAAAAATTTTTTTTACACAAATTTTTTGTTTGTTTTGTTTTTTGTTTCTTTAATTCTTTTACAAACACATTCCTTATGAATCAAAGCACAAGGTAAATACATTTTTAATGGGAACCATTACATAAGATTTGTCAATATTTATTTCATTACTTTATAAATAGTGGATTCATTTGTGGTTTGTTATTTTGAGTGTCATGGTTGAGAATAATGATGTCAAAGTTCTAGAAAGACTGTATAGAATTAACAGCTAGACATAGTTTCTGATAAGTTCAGCTGACTTATCCGTTATACTTATCTAGGAGTCTACAATTCGAAACACTATTATTTTTGTGGTTGTTATTGCTCTGGAAAAAAGTCTGAAATCAAATACACTAATTATGTTTCTTAATTTTACAGTTTACTAAAATTGCATTGTTTAAAATTAACTTTATATCACTAATATTAATAATTATTTTCGCGCTTTTAAATACATCAATTATTGTGATCGCTGGAGTGGAGCTCTACGTAATGCTATACATATGCAATGAGATTTTAGACTACACAAGGTTCTGCATGGTTCAACAGATGTTGAAAGATTTGTAGTACCTTTACGATAATCATTATACAAAGATGATACAGCAAGACCATATAACAGTCCTGGCATCTCTTTGAATGTTTCCCAACATGGTAGTTGCACAACTTGTATTAATATTTTATTGTATTTTCTGTTCGCGGCCATAAAATAATTGACGACCGATAGGAATGGGAAAACTTAAGCAGGTCGTTCACAATTCCAACACCCCATTTCAACTTTACTGACTTGAAGCCCCGGCATTGAGATAAGACTTTGTTTCGGCACTTTCGCTTTTCAAAGCAATTTTTCATTAATTCAATTAATTACATTCAGTTCTTGTATACTTATAATTCTACAATAGTTTACATACAATAAAACATCAACTCAAATCTATGTTTTTTGTCATATTTTTACTCTGCGAACATATTTTAACGGTCTCCTGCAACTAAGTTGTTATTGAATGAAGAAATTTATTGCTATACAAATATGGGAAACAAATTCCAACTAGTGGAGAATAACACAATATCTCTGACCAGGAGAACGTAGATTCGTTCTCTCCAAACTGTATTTGGGATAAGAGTTTGTTACGCCGCATCTTTTCCTTTTCTATGCAATTTTTCATTTAATTCAAATAAACACATTCATTTTTAGTGACATATACTTCATGCCATTTAGAGGTCATATGTAAATTTGCAAAAAAAAAAACAATAAATCAATTAAATTGTTTCTTTAATTAAGATAAATTAGTGAATATTCACTATTATAAATATACTTGATGTATATAGTCGGAACTCTAAGACTAAGAATTTTGTATTGACCAAACAATATAATAACTCACGTGGGAAAACCACCTGCAGGAACACCAAGAAGTAGCGCGTTTTAGAATGTTTTATCTAGCTTGTTCTCACGCAGCTCCTAATGTTATAAATTAGTGATCGATAACATGTGTTCTAGAGATTTGCTTGCCCACGTAAGCGAAACTAGTTGTTGATTTTTTTTAAATAATTAACCATCTTTAAAGTAAAGTTCATTTATTACTTCGTTATTCGTGAAATAAACTAAATTTTGTTAAAAATAGTTATAAACTCCAATTTATCTTCTAATTTTATAAGTAGCTGAAAATGGTATGGGTTAAAAAAATCAGGTTAGTTTCATAATAATAATGACAAAGATAGTATCTAAACACTTTAATTTTTATTTATTTTGAACTGCAGACTTACACAGCTTCGAGCAACTTCGGATTTCTTGCAACGTTGAGTGATCGTTTGTGTTAAAGATCGTGATCAGCCATAATGGGTGTATCGCAATAATTTTTGTGTGTTTCAGATTAAAGTAGCATAAACGATGGCCACAAAATGTCATAAAGGTGAGCCAAAAAATGTCAAATAGATATATTATATACATTAAAACTTTGTTGTGTAGTTGACAACTTCTTTGGTTTCGGCTAAAACTTTTTTTCAAATTTTCCATAGTTAATTATCCGTCTTTAGGAGCAAAATCACTGTTGCCTAGTTAACCGACAGAAATTATTACCGGGAACCCATATAAAATCGCTCCCATATTTGTTTACTATAAAAGTATTTGCACTTCACTTTAATTGATATTTAAATAATTTGCTTTGATCTTCTGGAAAATACGTAATTTTAGTATTACAGTCCTTGCCTGAGTTTATTGATAGATTATTGCAAGTGATGTAATGTGTTCAACTTAAAAGCAAAGGAAATTTTCAAGGACAAGTGATGGTCTATCATGAGTTTAATGCTGTTAAATGTTGACAAATTAAACGATTCAGTTAAGAACTAATAATAAACGAAAAAATTAATCGTTCGCCGATAGCTGTAATAATTATAGTAGTTTGTGGAGGATTTGAGTATAGCCAGGCAAATAAAATTTACATCATCACTTACTGTAAAGATTGATGTTGTGGAGAATTGGATTTGCCGAATAATAATATTATCGCAGTGAAGAGTAGAGCAGTCCTTTCATTTAGTCTAGAAACTAGACGTTTTCTAGATTTTTCAGTTTAGAAAATTTTAGCACAGCCCCTTTTTCCTCACCATCACACCGTATCAAACCTGTTTATTATTTGCTAATTAATTTTTTTTCACACTGACTAGTCTAAAAACTTACTGGAACATTCAAAAACCAAAATATTTCAAAAATAAAATAAAATTACAAAACTTTAAAATTTTGTAAAAATTATGCAAATCGAGACAGAAACTTATTTATCATAAAACTGAATCAGCAAAAAATGTATGTAGTTGTAATATTATTAATTAAATATAAAAAACAAAAAGCAAAAACAAATAATATCAACAAAACAAGGAATATTATGTAATTTTGATTAAAAAAAACTGAAAATAATTTAAAAAAATAAAAATTATGCTATAATTATTATTAATCAAAACAATAATTATAAATGTGAATTTAAATGTAAAACTATAAAGAATACCTAAGGTTCGATAGTTTTTTTTTAGAAAATATACGAAAAAATGTTTAGCAAAAGTTTTTTTTTTGATAAGGTCTTAGGATTGCAAAGTTCTAATGTTCTAAGAACAGTATTTTATTCTATTCAAAAAATTGACGAAAGTATGTAAAGTGTGAAACTTGATTATTTCAAAGTTATCCTAGATTCATGATGACTCAAAAAAGGATCTGAATTAATCCCAAATCGTTAGTTTTTTCTTCGCTGCCTCTTAGTCTCGAGAAAATTTAAAGATAATATAACTTCCTTGCATTCTTTAACTGAAAAGTGTAGCTCTAAATGGCTTTTAAGGCAACTTGACTGCTACGGAAAATATAAATAACCTTCACTAACCGCTTTCGCTTTTAATAGTAACATAACATCAAATAACAACATAATATAACAGCGTAGCATAACATAATGTTACCCAACATATTGTTTGTTGTAACAAGTCACAATTCCCAGTATCAAAATTGTGGACTAAAGACCAAAATTTTTTTATAGGACTCAATATCTCTAATACAAACATACACTATTTATCTTACTGAAAAGCTAATGTAACTGGTAGTGGCACAGTATTATCTTGCATATAGTTAAAAAAATGCCATGAATCTAAATTCAAAGATTGAGTCAAAATGCATACAAACCTGGAGATTTAGCAATTTTCTTATACAAGAGAAATGGGACTGGTTGTAGCTACTCGTATAATCCAATCCAGTAATCTTATCTTAAATCTTTTTAAATGATCGTATAGTATGCCATCAACATATTGGCAGACAAGCATTTCTGTTTTAGTTTAGACTTCTTATGATCTAAAATGTAATTCTTTGAAGTCGATCTTTTAAGCCGATGGAACAACGAAGTTAACGAATGATTCAAAATCGAACTCGTGAATTATCTCAATAAAAATAATCTAGTGCGAACTAGAAGTCAATATTATTCTTCTAAGTGAAATAGCCTAGCATTTAGTTTATTCATCTCTATAAAAATATCACATATCTGCTTTACCGACGTCTTGATAATTTCAAGTAGAAGAGACGAAAAATAATTTTTTTAACTGAACTTGTTTGAACTACTTGTTTGATTTGGTGTTTCAATAATATAACGCTGTCTCTATATACAATTACAGTTCATAAGCATGTATATACGAAGTAAGTATTTAATTTCTATATAAGTATACAAAGGTTTTTAATTTTTTCTTTGTTTGTTCTAATTAATGAAAAAACATTGTAAGTTTTCGTATGCCTCTTTGTCTTGTTTGCTTACGTTTGTTTAAATCATACAACAACAATTACAATAATAGCAACGATTAGGAAATATAATGCAAAGTACAATTTGTTTGTTTTACTTTATCATGTTGCAGAAAAGTCTATAAATTTTTGTAGGAATAATGATTATGATAAATTTAAAACAAATATAACTTTAAATGTTATTTTTTTTTTTTTGATAATACAATGACATCTGTTATCAGTCGTTAATAATCGTTATTGTTTAAATCATAAAAAGCTTCAAAATTTTATACAGATATGATTAGAACCAATCAGAACTAAATCAAATTTAATTGAAAATCTATATAAAAGTTGAACAAAGTAAACGAATAAACAACAAAGTAAACAAACACGAAATTTTTTTCAGATTCATTTTACTGGCAATGATCTATTCTTTACGAATTCCACAATAATTATCTTTAAATCTTTATAATTCGCTACTTCTAAATAAATCTAAACTATATATAGTCTTAAAGCAAACACATTTTTGTAAGCAATTAAACTCTATATATAGTTACTATGTAATAAAAATAATTTAAACTTTACTTTTTCCATTCGAAGGTTTATTTGAACTAGGAGGGCCCGGCGTGCTTCGCTACGCTTATAAATAAAGTTTTTGCGTAGACATTTTGTTGACGTAGAAGCAATGATTTCAAAAAGTGGTAATGAGAAATGCTACCATATAATTTTTAATTTTTCTTTTTAAATATATGAATGAAAAATAATCAGAACTCTAGCTGATCAGTTGGGATATATGAAAAATTAGCGATCAAATAAGTTTTCAAGTAAGCTTCGCTAATTTTTCATATATCCGAACTGATCAGCTAGAGTTCTGATTATTTTTCATTCATATATTTAAAAAGAAAAATTAAAAATTATATGGTAGCATTTCTCATTACCACTTTTTGAAATCATTGCTTCTACGTCAACAAAATGTCTACGCAAAAACTTTATTTATAAGCGTAGCGAAGCACGCCGGGCCCTCCTAGTAATTATTGATGCATTATTAATATATGTGCCATGTACACTGTTTGGAGTTATATTTGGCATTGAATTCTCTAATAATGGAATTGGTAATTTGAAAACATTATGCAAAGTTCGCCCCCCAATCAAAAGAGTTGATGCAATACCACTGAAGGCAGTTACAATACACGAAAGATTTAATGAATTAAATTTATGAATGATTGCCGTTTGAACAAAAGTTTTGCCACAACCTGCATGAGCTGTCAAGAAAAAAACATTACTTCCAGTATCATGGAATTGAGCTTCACGCAAAACAATATCAATCACACTACGTTGCTCATTTTCATACATTCATACATTTCATACGTTTCATACATTTCATACATTCTATCGAAAACTATAGCTTCTTCTTCAATATCAAAACGACCTACATCGCCAATCTGTAAGTTATATTGTGGAATCGGAAGACCAAGATCACCACATGAAGTATTATGTGTAAGAAGAATTTCATTAATTTCAATCAAGGCTCGATTAATTGACACATCTTCATCGTAATTTCGTAAAAAGTCTTCAATCATACTATTTCTAAATTCAATCCATAAAGCTAAAGCATTCGGAGGAACATTCAAACCACAGATAAATGCAAATAATTGACGAAACTGTTTTGGTGATTGAATTTCTGAAGCTTCAAGTAAACATTCACGCCATTCATTATCATTTGTTGCAATACCTCGAGCTTCACATGCTGCAACAAAAGTAGGGTACTCAACACCTTCATACATACGTAGATCAGAAAAAGATTTTGGACCACGAACATGCAACAGAAGTAAACGCATATGAAACAATTCTATATCTTTTGGAGAAACCATATATAATCGAGCAACAACTTTATCAGCCCCACGTTGTCTTCTTTTCCACGATTTACTTTGATCATGCCAAACATAATGTAATGGTAATTCTGTATACAAAAACTCATTAGCTAAATTATCAATGGAATTCAAATGGAAAAATGCTAACAATTTTGTTCTTGATACATTTGCGACTGCACCAGCCACATTACCATTCCTGATATAAACATTTTGTCTATTAGGCAAATGACAATCAAGTCGAATAATCGTATGAGATTGAAAATGCATTGGAAATTCAAATATGCGCCAAGCAGCTTCAGTCGAACCAACATACCGTCCATTCAAAAAATCTTGAATTTCATTTCCCACAATCGCATCATCATTATTCACTGCATTCTCTCCATTCACTCTCAATTCAACATTGGCAGAATCATACCCTTTATATACATACTTGTAAACATATTTCACACTTTTAACAGTCGTACATATTTCAACGTTAATATGACAATTGAATTTTGCAAGAAGATAAGGATTATATGGAACAACATATCTATTATCAAGAGATGCACCACGTACATCAACACTCATACCATTATCACGTCGACGATACAAAGGATAACCATTCACAGATTCTTTAGTATTTTCAGAAAAAGGTTTTGGAAAATTCTTACTACATTTACCATCTCTCATACAAACAGAATTGGGATTTAGAGCACCACATGGTCCATGCATCATATGACGTTTCACATATTCATGTAATTTAGGAAAAAGAATGGGATCAGGGATTTCAGTACATACAAATTTATTAATCATTTCATTTCCATCAATTCTATCTTCATCTGATAAATTTAACAAAATATGGGCATGCGGAAGACCACGTTTTTGAAATTCAATGGTATATATAAGTGCTTTGACAGAACCGAAAATCTTTTTTTTCATTAAACAATCTATGAGCTCTTTAAGTTTCACTTTAAACACACGCACAACAATATCAGGACGAAAATTCGAAGACTCATAATTACTCAAATTATCAACAATTTCTGGCCATTGAGGATTACATGTCATTGTTATAAATAAAGAAGGTTTACCGAAATGTTGTACAATAGACATTGCATCCAAGTAATTTTGATACATGTTACGTGGTGAACCGGTGAAAGAAGATGGCAAAATTACTTTACGACCAACTACTTGCATATTATCATCGCCATTGCGATTTTGATGCAAGAAATCTGTTAAATTATTGTACAAATCAGCACGAAGAGCAGATTGATTTGAACGAATGTAATGAAGCCGTGTACCTTCGATACGAACATACATATCAACAATCCATTGAAGAAATAATTTTTGAGAACGATGCAAAAGACTAAAACCATCACGTATAGCAAGGCGATAAGATGCATATTGCAACATTGTAACTTTTGTACGTGACACATTAGCACGTAAAGTTGAAACTAAATTATGTGGAATATTAACGTGCCACCCAGTATCACCATTTGGAAACAACAAAGGATAAGCTAAAGGATCCAAAGAAGAATCAAGGACAGAAACAGAACGAATTTCATTTGCATTTTTTGAAAAAACAATCATATTTCTTTCAAAAGGTGGTTCACCATCATCATTTTTAAAAATAGCAGCCACATCAGTTTGAACAGCATCATTAAAACGACGAATATCACATTCTCTGTTAACTTTTATAACCATTGACACATCAGCAGTAACATTCTCAGGTCTTTCACAAAATTCATGCATTGATTTGAAAGAACGAACAAAAGGATTCACACGATCTAACTCAAAACCTATCTCACGCATAAGAAAAATTTCACATACATTGGTATTTCTATTCATTCTCATATTAGCAGCAGTATCAACATCATAAAAATATAATTGTGCATACATTGGAGGTCGACCATAAGCAGGAATTAAAGCACCAGTACGATGATAAAAAATATTATGAATTTTAAAATGATAAATACCACGTGCAGTAGAATCCGCTATATTACATTCAGAACTGATCATTGCAAATGCCGAACTATAGGAACGAATATTTGAAAGAAAACTTTTAGAACGTTTTTTTATAGCATTATCATTTGAATTCAATCCTTCGAAAATATTAGAGAAAAATGCATTTTCAGAAAGAGGAGGTAAATTGACTTTGCCTTTATGGCAACACAAAGAAAACGCTTCATTATTATTTGAAGTAACTTCTCTTGCAAAATGTTTGGCATGACAAAAATGACAACTCATATCCAAAGCACCACAAACATACGAATCAAAGTTACCTGGAATCACATTCAAAGCACACTTGAACGAATCTCTCAAAATTACAAAGGGAATTTCATCATTCACCACATTCAATTCTAAATCATTCGCAACATTCATGACACCATTCATGACACCGTTCATGACACCATTCATATCATCAACATTCACTTCATCATTCACAACAACATCAGCTTCAGCATTCATTCCATCATTATTACCATTCATTTCATCATTCATAAAATCAACATTATTACGCATATTACGCATATAATCTCTTTTATTCCGACGACTCGATGTACCACTCACATCCAAACGTTTACGACGTAGTCTTGGCATCGAAATAAATAAATATATCAATATATCAAAAATATGAAATAACTCAAATATCAAAATATCTCAAAAATCTTTATATCAATAAAAAACAAAATAATCGAAATAATATCGAAAACCGTCCTTCTTGAAAGATAAAAGACGACTAAAATGAATATAAAATAAATACGACGACTGAAATGAATATAAAATAAATATAAAAATTTTCGTTTTTGTTATTCGTTGTTCGGTTCGATAGCTAATATATAAAAAAGAAAATTGTTTTTGCATGTATGTAAACTTATAATGCATATGTATAGAAAAAGTTTTCCGTATATAATAACTTTTTTATTTATGATCCGATTTGTTTTAATCCGGATCCTACTATAGGTTACACTAATATCAGTTAGCTGTGAAAATTTCAAATGAATCCATCTGCGAATAAAAAAGCCTTATGCTCCACAAAGTTTTAATCTAGCGTATTAATATATAAGAAGATTTTTCTCAAATCTCCATACAATTAATTTTGTGTTTTGAATGATGAATTCATCTCTGAATTGTTGTATTCGATGCTATAATATACTCGCTGTATTTTTATCTGGTGTTCGACATATTTTGTAATATAGTTTATGGAATAATAAATACATACTTATGCACAAGTGCAAAAAATGTATGTTTATTGAACTCGATATGATATTGACGAACGAGACCGTAGGACAATGTCAGAAAATTCAATTTTCACACCTGAAGCTTCAATATAATAGACATAAATTCGACGCAGATTTCCTTTAAAAACTGCTGTCGTCGAATCATAGAACATATTTCTTTTATAAAACCATTCTAAAATATTAAGTCTTGGAAAAGGTAATCAAAGTCTTAAAACAGGTAATGCCACTAAATCTATAGCTATGTGAGCGTTCACAGACTGCAGTTTATAAAAAAAATCAAACCAAGACATCTAAATGGATACCTTAAGAGCCTCTCGGTAGTACAGACTGAAGTTTCAGTCAACCAGCAGAGCTGCCTCATACTAGATAGCTGCTAAAATGAAGTACAACCATATTGGAGTACATAATATTTGAACGCCATGTTGAGATATTAGGGCTTACATTAACGTGGTTTGCCACGCAAGAAGTACAATATAATCTGCATAGTCAAGAATTTGACAAAATTAGGTGAATATGCACTATTTTTCTTGATGCCTACTTTTCATACTCGCAGTTCTAATGTTAGCTTGGGAGGCCGGCTTTTCAAATAGCGTAGTCTTGAACGAAGTCACTTGGCTATATACAGCTTTCAAGTGTAAGTTATACAGTGTTCTGACTTCGATAAACTAATTTTCTGCGTGATATTTGTAGGATTCGTTGCATCAGAAAGAAAGAAGCAGACAAGAGAGTACCCAATGCCGCAATTTGTGAGAATTCATACCACTATGAGAATTTATAGCGAGGTAGTTGGAGAGTCGACCTATTTGTTTTTTGAAGTGGGGTAAAACAGAACACTCAAAAAAATAAAAGTCACTTTTACAAAATTTTTATAAATACAACACAATGATAAAACTACAATGTTTAGGGTTCCGTACTTTGAAAAAGTTAAAACGGTACCATATTGGTGAGACTTCGGTGTCCGTCCGGATTTCTACATAATCAATTTACTCACAAACTATAAGTGCTATCAACTTGAAATTTTCTACAGTTTTTAAACTTGTTTTTCCACGCCTACTGATAACAAAAAAAATTCAAATATTTGTTTTTATCTATATTTTATGAACATAGATAAGGAGATAGTAAACAAAAGTTTTTGGTAAGGAATCGAGTTTGGTCTAGAAAAATCGAAAAACTTCAAAATATTTCAAAAAGAAATTTCATCGATTTTTCGACTGCTTAGTTTTTTAGATATTGCCAAAACGAGTGTTTGTTTTACTGTCCCCCCCCCCCCCCCTTAACTTCGAACATTATAGACAAGAAAAAATTCATGGTTATGGGAAATGTTGTAAAGATTGAACGAAAACTATAACGGTCGGCTCACCATTTCAAATGTTATTTTGAGGGGGTTGAGAGTGAAAATTTTGAAAACAAATTATTTTTGATCTTGTCGAATGGGGTTTCATATTGTAGCGACTCTTCGTTGGTTCTTTTCGATTATTGAGCAAATACGACAGTAAAAAGACAGATCTTTAGTTAACAAAATCTCAAACTTTATTTATCAACCAGTTACAGCAACTTCCGAGTTTAATTGCAATAAATTCCAGGTTATCCAATTTATGCACGATGAACTTCACCGCTTTTCCACAATTTGAATCAATAGTATTCGGAAACGTAAAATCTGTATTTACTATTCCACTAGGTTCAAATTCTTTCACTATTAGTACCCAGGCTCAAGTACCACCGATTATTCCTTATACCTGCGAATATTTATAAACACTTTTAATTGCAAAAGAAAAACTGACTATCTCATATATTGTTCGCTTATTTATATTCAAAAACAAATAAGCAGAATATTCTGGTACTCACTGTAGTTGTTTCTAGAAACAATAGGCCACTCCTCCTTTTAACTCATTAATGTAAACAAATTTAATTTACATTAATTTATGCAACTTGTATTAGTTAAAGGGAGTTAACTTTTAATTCATCTTTGCCATAGAATGTAGAAAACATTTAGGCGGAACGTATTGGTTATTTATGATTAAATTAAATTAACCCATTCTGGACGAAGTTTATTACACTGCCCTTCATTTAGTTTTGTTCGTCCCGAACAATATCAGCTATTGCAATGGTACTGTTACCTTGGTACGGTGCCAACCTTTGCAGATGTATCACATTCATCTTGGTACGGGGTCCCTTTTGGATGCGGTAGATAACATCATTAATTCGTTTGATTATTTTATATGGACCTTCCCAATCTGGCTGCAGCTTGGGTGATCTTCCCTTAGTTCTCCTGGGGTTGTATAGCCATACCAATTCTCCTTCTTGAAAACCGCCACTATTTGCATTTATGTCGTACCTGGTTTTCATTTTGTCACTGGCAATCTTAATGTGGTCTCGAACCTGTTGATGGATTTTATTCATCTTCTCCCTTAGTTGTCCCACATAATCTGTTTTCGTAGATACCATACCTCCAGGGATGCCAAACTCGATGTCACTAGGAAGATGTAGTTCTCTTCCGAACATGATATTCGCTGGCGTTTTACATGTCGTATCGTGGACTGCGCTACGATAGGCCATCAAGAATAACGGAAGATCCTTATCCCAATTTCTTTGGTTGGCTTCCACTACCTTCGACAAATGTTCTTCCATGGTTCGGTTGAATCGTTCTACCATGCCATCCGATTGTGGGTTCATAGGTGTAGCTCGTGTTTTTCTAATGTCGAGTGTTCTGCACAGCTCTTCCATCAGTTGCGATTCAAAATTCCTTCCCTGGTCCGTATGCAACTCAAGCGGTGTTCCATATCTGCAAATCCATTCATTGACTAATGTTTCAGCGACCGTAACTGCTTCCTGGTTCGGTATTGCATAAGCTTCCGGCCATTTTGTAAAGTAATCAATGACCACCATGATGTATTTGTTACCTTTTGTAGTTTCCGGAAATGGCCCTGCGATGTCTATAGCAATTCTCTCCATTGGGGCGCCCACATTGTACTGCTGCATCTCTCCTCGAGTTCTTGTCTTTGGTCCTTTGCTCGCCGCACAAGTATCACATCGCCGACACCATTGCTCTACGTCGGTTCGATACCTTACCCAATAAAACCTCTCCCTTACTTTAGCCAGGGTTTTATTGACTCCCAGGTGTCCTCCAGAAATACTTCCATGCAGCTTTCCCAGTACCTCTTCTACTCGACTTGATGGCAGCACCAGTTGTTCTAACACTTTCGTTCCATCAGCGGACTCCCATTTTCTTTTTAGTATCCCGTTGTCCATAAATAGTGAGTCCCATTGCGCCCAGTAACATTTCATCTCCGTACTTAAAGGTGCTACCTCTTTCCACTCCGGTCGCCTTCCCTCAGTTTTCCATTTCAAAATTGGAGCCATTGCTGGATCTTCTAGCTGCTCTCTTTTCATTGCCTCGGTACACCAATCGTCAGGAGTTTGGAACTTGATTTGATTCACTTTCATTGCCTCCTTTCTCTCAGTCCTGCTACATGACTTGCGCTCCTCAATACAGGGTCTTCTTGAAAGATCATCAGCGTTACAATGTATCCTTCCCTTACGGTGTACAACGCAGAAATCTCTTTCCTTTTGGACATTCACTTGCTTGTTTGAGAGGTTCATCATCTGGACTGGAACTACTTCTTCTTTTGCTGCTACTAGTGTTTTACATTCCCGTCTAATGTGCCCTAACTGTCCACAATTCCAGCATCTTACTCTGCTGGATCTTCTTCGTTGATTTTGTTCAGGCTTATCTTCCAAACTTTTGACACGCATGATCACTTCATCAAGCGCTGCTTTTAGTAGCTCTTCAGCAACTTCCATCTGACGTACTCTATCTGAGCCATACGCTCTTTTTCCGGCTTCCATTTGCAGGGCCAATGCTAAGACTTCCGCAGGTAATTTCTTTCCGCTTAGATACAGCTGATTTCTCATTTGTACATCTCAAAGAGTATTGATGAATGTATCAGCTGCCAGTTCGTCTCGGTTTTCAGCGTTATAGTTCGGGTATGACAGATTTACCAGTCTCACAATGTCAGCCTCTAATTCTTGCAAAGTTTCGCTGACTCCTTGTTTTCGTGTTTTGAGCTGCATGCGATGGAGAGCTTGCATATGACTTTCCCCATATCTTACTTCTAAGGCCTCCATTAGCTTGCAGTAATAACGCTCTGTCGCTGATAGTGTTTGCAAAATTTCAGCAGCAGGTCCCTTCAATGCCAATATAAGCGCGTTTGCTTTTTGCTGGTGATCAACCCCAGTTGTTGCTATTTCAAATTGCATTTTAAATATCTGATACGATGTAGATCCATCAAATGCGGGTGTTTTCACTCTAGCTGGAGCTGAACTAGTTGATGGATTGATCATGTTACCTGACTTCAATTGTGCTATTTCTTGGCGGAATTCACTCGAAAGTTTGCGTAATTTCTCTTCATGTTCCTCGGTAACTTTCCGCAGCTCCTTTTCTATGTTGTTGATTTTAACCTCCGCACTGAATATGCGTCACTCGATTACTTCACGTAGTTTTTGTTGATCTAATTTTTGTTCCGCTGCCAGTTTCTCTTGTCGGGCCATCAGATTGTTTCCTTGTTTGGCAATCATATCAGAATTGTTGTTGTTGGTTGTTTCCTTGTTTGGCCATCATATCAGCAAATTGTTGTTGTTGGTTGTTTCCTTGTTTGGCCATCATATCAGTAAGTTGTTGTTGTTGCTTTGTCATTATTTCTTTCAACAACACCATCATCGGATCAATTGCTGGGGCATTCTGGACTGGAGCTTCCTCCGGCTCTATTTCTATGACCTCTGTGTTTTGGCCTTCTTCTTCTAAAACTTTGCGCAGCCGGAATGCAAGTTCTGCCTTCGTTCCATGGATTGGAGCATTCCTTTTCTTCAACTCATCCTTCAGCTGGGTCTGGCTGAGATCACTAATATTTACTGTCTTGACCATTGTTTCAATAATCCCACTTCTGACACCACTGTAGCGACTCTTCGTTGGTTCTTTTCGATTATTGAGCAAATACGACAGTAAAAAGTCAGATCTTTAGTTAACAAAATCTCAAACTTTATTTATCAACCAGTTACAGCAACTTCCGAGTTTAATTGCAATAAATTCCAGGGTATCCAATTTATGCACGATGAACTTCACCGCTTTTCCACAATTTGAATCAATAGTATTCGGAAACGTAAAATCTGTATTTACTATTCCACTAGGTTCAAATTCTTTCACTATTAGTACCCAGGCTCAAGTACCAACGATTATTCCTTATACCTGCAAATATTTATAAACACTTTTAATTGCAAAAGAAAAACTGACTATCTCATATATTGTTCGGTTATTTATATTCAAAAACAAATAAGCAGAATATTCTGGTACTCACTGTAGTTGTTTCTAGAAACAATAGGCCACTCCTCCTTTTAATTCATTAATGTAAACAAATTTAATTTACATTAATTTATGCAACTTGTATTAGTTAAAGGGAGTTAACTTTTAGTTCATCTTTGCCATAGAATGTAGAAAACATTTAGGCGGAACGTATTGGTTATTTATGATTAAATTAAATTAACCCATTCTGGACGAAGTTTATTACAATATGAAAGATGTATTTTTTTCTAGCCCAAAACAATTTTTTCTATAATTTTTGAAAATGCCGCTTTTGATTCATTTGATTAATATTCTAAAATTGTGTTTTTGTGATTGATTCACGTTAAATAATCGGAGAAGAGAATAAATTTTGCTACGTTGTAGGAAATGTGTATTATAGTAAAGTATTGAGTCAAACGAAATATGGAAATGAACAAACAAGATCAGATTATATCAAACACGTTCAACAAATCAGATGAACTCAACTTCAGGCGAAAGGCGTTAGGTTGAAAAAGTATGCGATAACAAATCTGTTTGCTATTCGATTCGATAGATTATTATTTAATATGGTTGCGTTGCAAATATTCTTTGTGAGGTTGATCACTAATTACAAACATTTTTGAAATTATTGAACTATTGAACTGTTGAACTATAAAATTGTTACAGTCAAGTAAATCGAGGTTGGAGATCTGTTCTTTTCATTAGGTCTGATACAGTAACACTAGTGCAGAAAAATGTAGCCACCATCACTTCGATTTTAGCTCTGCAGGCAGTCATTGTGAATGTTTAACTAGCTGAAGTTGAAATCCTGTTGGTATACCGATTTCCCCAATGTTCCATAGACAAATCACTTGACTCTCTTAACCATGCACTCTTTGGCAATAATTTGACGACACTTTTTCCTCCAGCTATTGTGATAGGTGACTTTAATGTTGGTGTCAATAAAAATCCTCAAAACTGGCTCTCAAACTATTTTCTACAAAAAAATTTACAAAGAAAAATTCATGAGCCAACAACAATTGATAATATATTTTCCAGTATAAATAATTTATAAGCTGGCGTTATTGAAGCTTTCTTTAGCCACCATAACAGCTTTGGGTAAGATTCAACCCAACGTGAAACTATGCTAACAAAAACTGTTGTTTTCTCAAATATTATATACACGGAACCCTCAGCGAGCGAATTATATTCGCACTTGCCTGACTTTTTTTCCTTTAAATCCAAAAATAATTTGTAAATCAAATAAAGTTTTAGATTTTTCAAATAATTTTTTTGTAATCTACAATATTTTTGGTAAAACTTACAAACAAATTTGTGAGTTGTATATTTATAAAAAATTTGTATAATTTTACTTAGTTTTTTTTTAGTGAAGTGGCCTATTATCGGTTGTAAAGGCTACTACGGGCACAAAGCAGGGAGGTGAGTTGCTATGAGAATATCTATCTATCTTCCATATCTCAAAAGTACTGGAGCGATTCCTTTGAAATTTTGACATAATGTGGCATTCGAATACAGGCAGGTTTTTATATATACTTTTTTTTAATTTTTGTTTGTTTTTTTAGCTGCATATTCCGTCACTCCTGTTTTATTCTCATTTCACTCATTTTATGGTCGAGTTTCACTTCATGCTTAATTTAATCGATTAGTTTGTATAGTAATCAGTCCATTGATTACTTTATCTAATTTATCAACCAATAGGATTGCCACGAGTCCTTCTTTTGGATTACTGTATGCCTTAATAATTCATGCAACGCATCGCATTCAAATCAAGTTCGTGTTTTTTTTGCAATCATATGCAATCATTGCAACGGCTTGCTCTCCTGTATCTCCAATAGAGTTATGCGAAAAAATATAAATCATACATGGCTAATAGTAGTTTAATCAATGAGTGAATAATGAAGTAGTTTATTCTCAAGCAAAAGTTTAAAATTCGAGCGAGGCACGAGCGAGAATTTTAATTTGCGAGAGAATAAAATTCATTATTCACGAATCGATTACAATACTTTATTCTCTGACAAAGATTTTATTATAAAAAAGAATTGTGTATTATAAAAAATAAAAACATTTTCTTCAATTAAAACAATAAATCTTTATTGTTTTAATTGATAAATCAAATTTCTTAATAAAAAAACCCTGATGATAAAAAACGCCCTTCTCATACAATCAACCAAGTTCAACTAAACGAAATAAGAGAATTACTCAAAATTTGATTTTTGAACAAAACTTATCAAAGCAAATGTGATTATAATTTGAAAATAATTTTAATGAAATCAAAATAATTTGACCAATTGGAATCATACCAATTGAATAAAAGTTTCATTAGGCACTAGGTTAAGTTCATTAGGCTATAGGTTAAAAAACAATACAATAATACATACTATTATTATCGAAAAAACATACAAATAAAGCTGATATAATTAAATGGAAGAGAATAAAGATATTTTACGTCGTATATCCAAAGAAAACGCCAATATAAACATAGATTTCACAACAGAAATTTACACCGAAGCGTTGAAAATGATTGAAGATTTGTGCTTAGATATCGCGAGCAAAGCTCTCAATCAACTAGGAATGCCATCGCCGAATCGATCAGCTGCTGCATCTTTGTTAGATGTAGAATTGCGTCGTGAACAAAATTACAACACGGATGATCTTCTATCGTATGTGCTTTCAAATATTCCAAAGCGAACGTTTGAACAAAAAGCCATTTACGAACAACTAATCCAAAATGTTAATAACGGGGTTGGAGGCATCTTTTTCTTGGATGGGCCAGGAGGAACTGGCAAAACATTCCTAATCAGATTAATTCTAGCAGCAATTCGACCACAAAATGACATAGTTTTAGTTCTTATGCCGTACGGCATAGCTGCGACGTTGCTATCAGGTGTAAGAACCACTCATTTTGCTTTGAAATCACCATTACACATTCAATTTATTGAAACTCCCACATGCAACATCTCCCAAGGTTCCGGCAGGGGAAAAATATCGTAACAATGTAAACTTATTATTTGGAATGAATGCGCACAATAGCGCACATAAATACGCTTAAAGCTTTTGATCGATTTGCAATGATCGATTTGCTTGGAAATGCCAGACCATTTGGGAATGCATTAATATTGCTTGCAGGAGATTTCAGACAAACATTGCCTGGAGTTCCTCGATCAACACCAGCAGGCAAAATAAATGTTTTCCTGAACTACTTTATTTTGTGGCGACACGTAAAATTAACTACAAATATGCGTGTCCTGCCTCAAAACGATAAATCAGCTGAGATATTCTCACATCAATTGCATGCAGACTGAAAGGTACCGGTTGATCTAGCCTCAGGACGAATTTTATTGTCTCATAACTTCAGCAATTTAGTGTCGTCAAAAGAGGAATTGGTTGAAAAAGTATTTTCCAATATTCAAACTAATCACATGAATCACGATTGGCTGAGTTAACGATCCATTCTATGCGGCCAAAAACAAAGACGTTAATGAATTTAACAGTATAATTCAGTCTTATAGTCAAAGCGAGGCAGTCATTTACAAGTTCGTAGACACTGTCTGTAGACACTGTCTGTTGGAAGCAGATGAAGCGGTTAACTATGCAACAGAATTTTTTAATTCACTTGATCTGCCAGGGATGCCACCGCATGCACTGCAATTGAAAATCGGCATGCAAATTATCATGTTGCGAAATATCAACCAAACTTTGAAATGACACGTCCCTCGCAGCAACAAAAAACAATAAGCAACGTAATAGAATCAACAATCTTGACTTGACCTTTCAAAAGTGAAGATGCCCTCATTCCTTGGATACCTATAATGATGCCGACGGATATGCCATTTCAATTTAAAAGATTGCAATTTCCAATTCGATTAGCATTTGCAATCACCATCAACAGGCTTAGGGCCAAACACTAGAAGTATGTGTTTTAGATCTAGATACCGATTGTTTCTTATATGGACAATTATATGTTGCGTGTTCTAGAGTCGGTAAGCCAGACAATCTCTATATCTGCACAGACAGTGGAACAACAAAAAATATTGTATATTCTCAAGCATTATGAATTTAAACATATTAGAAACGTGTGCGTTCTGTTTTATTTCTTATATTTAACCAGACTGAGCCACTGCAACGCGCGGCCGGGTTCAGCTAGTATTTAATAAAAGAAAACCTGAACATGTTTGACGTTAGGAATGCATCTACTTTGTCACTAAAACAAGACGTCGGATTAAGACATTTCATAAATGCTCAAATGAACCCTTTTTGTCAAATTACAGAATTATAGAACCAACGACAGTTAGAGGGAAAAATAAACAATATATCGCGCTGTAACAAGGGCGAAGAGGAAAATCTGCCCCAGTATCCATTGTAACAAAACATAGTTAGTGGAACTAGAGGGTTTATCCAAATTAATAACAGAATTATAGGCTTTTCAACAGAAGAAACTGAACAATACGGCAACTGGGCAGAATATATACGAGGGTGCAAATTAACTACAACAAAGCAATCAGGGCGACTAAGAGAAGAAGCTTTGGAAGAGGCCACAATATCTGTGGTGGCTAGACTACATAAACCTCTGACGAAAAACGGTGTTGAGATCAAAACTTATCCGGGGAACGTTTGGTATGAATGGTTGAATTAATAGATAAATTGATAAACAATAAACTGTAAATAATTAATTGATAAGAACATTTGATAAAATCAATACATATATTTTGTTACGTTTTTTCATTTATTTTACTATTACATGGCAGAATGAAATTTGTCAGCAATACGCAGACAAAGTTTATACCAGACTTGACAAGTCAAGCAATCCTTTTATTTTGTGTTATTATTCATAACTACGGGGTATCCCGCAGGCTGCGCCCCCCCCCCTTCCCCCGCACGCCAATACACTCTTTGCCTTTTCATCTGGCTTTGATAGAATTACTAAGTACTATCTATCAAAATCCAACCTCTTTTAATCTATTCTGTGTGTACCACCTGCTGCTTAACTATAATTCTACAAAAAAAACCATCGTGAAGTGTACATACTATAAATTTTTATACGTATCAATCACAAATGGCTGAAAATAATAATATGTATTAAGAAAATAATGAAATAGCAGCTTTTGTTTTTCTTTAGTTTATTTACAGAAAATGAAACTATTTCAAAATAATGATGGAAAACAAACTATCTGTCTTATAAATAATTAATTTTCTTATTAATATCGAAATGATATAAATAATAAATTTGAACAAAATTGCTGAAAGACTACATTATCGAGAAATTTAAATGCCGTAAATGGAATTTTTATGAATAAAAGAATAATTTTTATTTGGAAGGGTTTTTTGTGAACAATTAAGCTTAAGTACATATTGGAAATCACTTGAATTTTGCAATTCGAAATAACTTTTCATTTTCTCTAAAATTCCTTCAGAAAAATTTTTTATGTTCGTGCCAGGATTCGAACTAACATTTATCAGAGACTTATGTTCAAATCCCGTTTGTCTTACACAACTTAGTCACAGCGGCGATGACGTACCATATTTTGATTTTCATGTTCAGATAATTTCTAAATTGAAACTTCATCATTTTTCATATTTACTTAAGTTGAATCTTTCATCTATGATTACATATTGGAAATTGCATTTCTTTGGAATTTTTTGTGTTAAATTTCTAAATATTACGATGTATGAATCCATAGGATGAGAGAATATTTCGTCAACACTTAAGTCAACATTCTAATCAACATCCTAAGTCACGAGTGTAAAGTCATTATGGCACGAAACACAAAAAATTTTTCTGAAGGAATTTTAGAGAAAATGAAAAGTTATTTCGAATAGCAAAATTCAAGTGATTTCCAATATGTACTTAAGCTTAATTGTTCACAAAAAACTCTTCCAAATTAAAAATTCCCCTGAAGTTGTCTATATTTCCTAACCAAAAATATAGCAATGAATTGACCATGCATCAGATATTAAGTTTCGCATTGATTGACAACAATCAATAATGACTTTACACTCGTGACTTAGGATATTGATTAGAATGTTGACTTAAGTAAGTGTTGACGAAATATTCTTTCATCCTATGAATACATACATCGTAATATCTAGAAATTTAATACAAATAATCCCAAAGAAATAATTTTTATGTTCTATAAAAAAAATAAACAAAAACAATAAAAAATAAATATAGGGTCCGCGTTGAACACCGAACCTACATCGACAATGACAACGAAATTTTGTACTGAGTTTTTTAAACATCATTTTATTAAATCGGTTTAAATTATTAAATGTTTAAAAATGTATATATTATAACACAAACTGTTTTTTGTCCCAATAATATCAAATATTTGCAACCTACAATGCTTTTAAAAATTGTTAAAAATCTATATTTTTCTATGCTGTTATGTTCGCTGTTCTATAGAACAATTTTCTGGGTCTGACTCCTGCTATAATAGTGCTACAAAGGGGAGTTAAGAAAAGCATTTCAAACATTTATACTGGCTTACATACAAAACACAACTATAATCATTTAAAAAATTATCTCTGTAATTTTTCTCATGTTTTTGCTTTCAACGATTTAAGTTTGTTTGTGAAGTATATTAATTATTATAAATCAAGTACAGTAATACCCCGTTTAACGTCAAGGATGCGTTCCAAAATGCCTTAACGTTATTCAAATCAACGTTAAACGGGGTATGGGTGTCGTGCAAAACGATGAGATAGGTGCTTAATTGTTAATTTTTTGTGAATTTTTCTTCCTTTTCAATAATTCCCAAGTAGCAATTTATGGTGCATACACCGTTATATAACGGTGTTCATACTACAGTGTATTTTCAGTGCTTGGTGTAATCTAGGTGTATATAAGGTCAGTAGCACGTCGTCATATACGTCAATGCACCCGGGTTTTATGACTTTGGTAAATCAAATACGTTTAACACACGTCTGATTTTGGTAATATTGACGTTATAATTACGTCTAAGAATTACTAAGAAGCAATTTTTTTACCGTATTTATGGTGTTAACAACGTGATATAACGGTGTTCACACTACAGTGTATTTTCACTTTTTGGTGTAATCTAGGTGTATAAAACGTCAGTATGACGTAATTTTATGACTGTGGTAAATTAATTACGTTTAACACACGTCTGTTTTTGGTGATTTTGACGTTATAATTATATCTTAGAATCACCAAGAAGTAATTATTTTACCGTATTATTACCGTCTTTTGCCCACCGTATTTTTGCCTTAATTTTATTTCTCAATTTAAATTTCTAAATAAAAGATTTTTGATTTTCAGTTTTATTTTTTATTAGTACTAAAATTTTTATTATTATAAAAATAAGTTAAGTATTAATTTATATTTTTATATTATTTTTAGGGTTCCGTTTTTTATACGGAACACTATTGGTGAGAGCAAAACGAGTTTTTCACATTATATCGATTATTCATTTCAGTATTCCTTAAAAATTTATCTTGGAATTTTACACTTCACTATTTTTTGTATAATTCTGAATAATGACGTTTTTTTCGTGTTTTCTTAACTCGATTAGCTCCGAACCTAACTGATCGAAAACTTTCAAATGTATTTGAAATGATAGAAAAATTAGTACAGTTTTAATAAAAAATATATAAAAGTGTCTTTTTCTCATAATTAGATTTATTAAGGGGGTGGAAATGAGGAGGGGTAAAAACACTATTTAAAATGTGGTCAAGTGGGGTGTCATTTGAAAGAGCACCTAATTGGAGAAATCATTGCAATTTTTTTTAGAATTTTGCAATGCACAGTTTTTGAGTTATTGTCAAAAACAAACCGTTCCCCCCTCCCCCCCCGTTTCGACACTGATTGACAGAAAAATTTGGAAAAATTCACAGAGTTAGGAAATTTGGTAAATTTTGTATGAAAATTATACCGAAGTCTCAAATAATTATATTTCTGTGTGTTTAGGGGACCGGTGTAAAGAGGGTAAAAAAAAAACATTTTGACCCAAGCGAGTGGGATGTCATTTGAAAGAGCACCTAATTTAAAATTTGTTGCAGTTTTTTTTATAATTTTGCGGTGTACAGTTTTTGAGTTATGGACAAAAAAGTGCAAAATTCAAACCGTCCCCCCCCCCTACGTTTCGACACTGATTGACAGAAAAATTTGGAAAAATTCACAGAGTTAGGAAAATTGGTAAATTTTGTATGAAAATTATAGCGAAGTCTCAAATAATTATATTTCTGTGTGTTTAGGGGACCGGGGTAAAGAGGGTAAAAAAAAAACTTTTTTGACCCAAGCGAGTGGGGTGTCATTTAAAAGAGCACTTAATTTAAAATTCGTTGCAATTTTTTTTATAATTTTGCGGTGCACAGTTTTTGAGTTATTGTCAAAATTTATTGTCCGTTCCGCCCCCCCCCCCCCCCTACGTTTCGACACTGATTGACAGAAAAATTTGAAAAAATTTACAGAGCTAGGCAATTTGGTAAATTTTGTATGAAAATTATAGCGAAGTCTCAAATAATTATATTTCTCTATGTTTAGGGGACCGGGGTAAAGAGGGTAAAAAAAAAAACTTTTTTGACCCAAGCGAGTGGGGTGTCATTTAAAAGAGCACTTAATTTAAAATTCGTTGCAATTTTTTTTATAATTTTGCGGTGCACAGTTTTTGAGTTATGAACAAAAAAGTGCAAAATTCAAACCGTTCCCCCCCCCCCCCTACGTTTCGACACTGATTGACAGAAAAATTTGAAAAAATTCACAGAGCTAGGAAATTTGGTAAATTTTGTATGAAAATTATAGCGAAGTCTCAAATAATTATATTTCTGTGTGTTTAGGGCACCGGGGTAGAGAGGGTAAAAAAAGACTTTTTTTGGCCCAAGCGAATGGAGTGTCATTTGAAAGAGCACCTAATTTAAAAATCATTGCAATTTTTTTTAGAATTTTGCGGTGCACAGTTTTTGAGTTATGATCAAAAATGTTCAAAATTCAAACCGTCCCCCCGTGTATCATATTTATTAATCGTTTTGAAAGGGTAGGAATGGTAAGGTGAAATAAAGCTTTTTTAACCCGAATAGCAATATCGAGTGGGGCTGGCGTGTACATTTTTAGTCATGTCATCCTTTATACTGATTCTTAGAGCAATTCTTAATTTTGCAACTCTTTTAGAGTGAATATAACCAGTTATCCAAAAGAAAGAAGACTTTATTTCAAAATTATCACGGTCCTTTACTATCTATTGTATATTGTATTGTATTGTATGCCATAAGTGGGCCCAAAAGGTTATTGCACAGGCCACTGTAGGTGGCTTGGACTTTTATACACAACAATTTTGTTACTTCAAGAAAAAAATAAAAATATAACTAACCTACGGATTGTAACGATCACCCTCACACAAATCTGAATTTAGGAATCTCTTAAAATACTTATTCCTAATCTGACATTTCAATAGTTAAACTTCGGAATTAATTAATAATATATATATATAAAAACAAATAAACTTATCTTCTATGTAATCGATGTGATGCCTTCTATCCTTTCCAGATTGCCTTCGTTGTTTTCTTTCCATTCACCAGCAAAAAATCCATTTGGAAATATAGCTTTTAATTCACTTAACATATGTGAAAAAAACCAGACTTAATTTTGTTAAATTTCTTCGATAGTGAGAATTTTCATCAAACACCTTTTCTTTACCTTCCTTAAATAGTTTTATAGCTTGTTTACATTTTCTCATTAAATTATTTATAAAGATATTAAAATGTTCATTTGTGTGTAATATATACATTTGACCCTCACATTTAGAATAAATCAAACGTAATCTTTGATATGTATCAATTTATTATTTAATTTTTAATTCCAGACACTTATAATTAAAAACACACTATTCAAACTTTCATAAAACATTTTTGTGTTTAAATATAACATTACAAAAATTTGTTTCTGATATAATTATCAATGAACTTATTTTTTTCTAAACATGATTGCATGAACAAACTTTGACTAGATGTCATCTTTTGAAAAACTAAAACCGGAATCAATACTTTTTATATACAATTTTTAACATCGAAAAATAATGAAACAAATCAAAAAAATGTGATTTTTGTTTGACATCTTCTAATCAATCGTGTAATATTGAAAATTCAACAAAGATTAACAACGACAACGACATCTGTTCGCTAGAATTGGAAATAAAATTGAGTACGTTCGTTTGCTTTTTATAGTATATTCAAAATTCAACCAGCAGCCAAGTTTTAGAAAATTTTAAAATTATTATTAATGTAAAAATGAACGGAAACTAATGAAATACATTTCTATTGAATTGAAAACAAAGAGGAATTTGGTTTTATTATTGTTTTGCGATTATTGCGATCGTTACACCATGAATTCAAGGTAAAAATCAAGATTTCTACTCTTGAAATCACAAAAACGTCGCCATCCCCTCCATGACAGAAAACCACCGAACTACTTCCACTTATTAAACTGTATCTGGGATCGAGATACCCACAGTCACTGGCGTCAAGACCGACGACCGGTTCCAACACTCATGAAGTCCTTAAGAACTTCACTGAGTATTGAGACCGACCATCCATCCGAACGTCAGCACCATGGACACCCCGATACAACCAGTAAGTATGACCTGAAGATGTGAACCCCAGAGACGACAATCAGCCAGAGGAACAACCCTACCTAACGAAAAGACATCATTCCCTGATGTCTTTCGCGTGATGGACTCCAAGATTCTTACCGCTCATATCTGTGCACTCGTAGAGTACATTTCCAATCTTAGTCTTAATCATTGCAGGTAAGAACTTCGGAGCCAATTTTGCCGAGAATTTCTTTGTAGCGTCACTCAAATGATGTTGCCGTACAAACACACGTTGTTGTGGTTGAAAAGTCCGTAGTTTAGATCGCAGGTTGTACTGATGTTGCGATTTTTTGAAGGCTGCTTTTAAATTTTGTTGAACCCGGTTCCTAAGCAGAGTCAAATGATCAGTGCGTTCCATTTCCTCACCAGCATCTTCACCAAGCTTGTGTAGTGATCTCAACAAATGGTAAGTATTCCCATCCGATATTGGATGTTGACCAAATAATAAATAGTACGGTGAGTACTTGGTAGCAGAATGTACTGCAGCCCGCAGTGCATATGCGATTTCACCAATTTGTGAATCCCACTTGGTGTGTTGACCTTTAATGAACGCTCGAATTGCTGCTAAAACTGACCTATTGACCCGCTCTGACGCGTTACTTTGAGGACTATAAACACCGGTCCTAATGTGTTTAATGCCGAAATCTGACAAAAGATTTTGAAAGTTCCTACTAGTAAACTGTTTGCCATTGTCACTGTGCAGAAACTCTGGTACCCCATATGTAAGAAACACTTCATTCCTTAGAAAAGCATTCACCTTCGGTGAAGTTGCGTTTCTAAGTGGTTTCAGTAGTACAAACTTCGTAGCATGATCCAGAACTATCAATAACACCGTATTCCCAAGTGTAGAACGAGGATACGGTCCCAAAAAATCTATATAGACTCTCTGCCATGGACGTGCTGTTTCGAATTGATATTGCATCGGAGGACGCAATATCTGATTCGTGGCTTTTGTTTGTTTACATGTGTCGCAGGACACAACATAGTTGTGTACCTGTGACGCCATGCCCGGCCAATAATAAAGACGTCGAAGTAATTCTAAAGTCTTTTTAACACCTCCATGAGCAGCAGTACTATCATCATGATGTTTCTGAATCATGTTTGAAGTCATCGGTTTTGGTACCCAGAGTTTCCACACAGGAACATCGTTGGGTATTGCATCAGGTCTTGGCTCAATACGTATGTATAGCTTATCATCCACGACTTTAACAGATGGAAAGTCCTTGGGTGATGATTGAACTTTAGCTATCATATCCGTATATTCGTGGTGCCGATAACCTTCATTGTCGATTTTAATTTCACTGATGTGATGTACTAATGCTTCCGTCAATTCTTCGTGTGTATCGTCATAAAGACGAGATAGAGCATCAGGGACTATATTTTGGGTACCTTTTTGGTGGACAATGGTAAAATCCATATGTTGGAGTTTTAGGCTCCACCTAGCCAGACGACCACTCAAGTCTTTCTGTGACATAAGCCACTTCAGACTTGAGTGATCAGTCACAATCGTAAATCGGTGACCTTCAACATAGCCCCTGAATTTCTTCACACTCAGAATTGCCGCAAGACATTCCAGCTCAGAAACCGAATAGTTTCGTTGAGCTCTATTTAGTTTTTTCGACATGAAGGCTATCGGACACTCTTGTCCGTCCTCGTCGATCTGATACAGTACACTACCTATCCCTGTCAGACTCGCATCGCATCTAATAAAGAACTCTTTATTATAGTCAGGGTTTACTAATACTGGTGCCGTAGTCAGCAATCGTTTTAAATTTTCGAAAGCAGCTTGAGCTTCTAATGTCCATTTCAATTTCCCAGAACTTTTCTTTAATAAATCCGTAATCGGTGATACCACGCTTGCATAATTTGGTATGAAACGTTGGTACCAACCAGCCATTCCCAATAATCTCCGTATTTGTTTCACTGTTGACGGAGCTGGATACTCAGCAACAGCTCTTACCTTGTCAGGGTCAGTTCGTAGACCATCTTCACCAACCAAAAATCCCAAGTATTTCACCTCTCTCAGAACAAATTTACTTTTCTTGAGGTTTATGGTTAACCCAGCCGCTCTTAACAATGAAGAGACTTTGGACAGCAATTCCATATGTTCCTGGAACGTGGAAGAGACTACCAATAGATCATCTAAATAAACAAAGACATTTTCGTGATATTGATGTGGTATCACTTTGTGCATTAGCCGACACATTGTCTGGGGAGCATTGCACAATCCAAAGGGCATAACCCGGAATTGATACAATGGACGACCAGGCACTGTGAAGGCTGTCTTGTCTCTAGATGCTTCTGCCAGAGGAATCTGCCAGAAAGCATCTTTGAGATCAATACTTGAAATGTACTTTGTGCTATTTAGACGACCTAGTAAGCCATCAATCAAGGGAAGTGGGTAAGCGTCCTTTTTAGTTAGTGAATTGACACGACGGCTATCAATACATAATCTGTTTTTACCAGATTCTTTTTGTACCAGAACCACTGGCGAGCACCAAGAACTGTTACTCTCTTCGATCACGCCCATTTGAAGCATTCGGTCGAGTTCGGCATAAACCTTTAGTTGAACAGCCGGCGACGTGGGATAGTGCCTCTGTTTAACAGGTGCACTATCACCAACATCGATGACATGTTCAACTAAAGAAGTCTTTCCGAGTCCAGACACTTCAAATGACGGGAAAGAATCCTTGATTATATCCAGTTCTCGTTGCTGGTCAGTGGTGAGGTTATGTATATTTAAATTTTGTGGCTCTGTACGAGTCAGTTCACTAACAAATGAAGGAACAATACCAAATTTCTCCCAGAAATCTATGCCCAGGTAGAGCTCTTCTCGTAATCCAGGAACTATATGGAACCGCATTGGTTTAGTGGAGCCATTCACAGTTATTGGAATTTCGATGTAACCCAAAATTTTTGTTGCAGTACCATCTGCCGTACGAATACACGAAGTGTACTTACGGTAAGTTGTACCTGCTGATTCCAATAATTCCAAGGAATTTCTTCCAAGTATTGTGATTGACGCTCCACTATCCAATAGACCTGAAATATGTTTGTCCAAAATCTTGATTGTCAATCGCGGCCGAGGATCCTTTGTTTCTGAAAGGATAGATGAAATACAAGCTTTACGAAATAATTTCCTCATCCTCCAATATCTGATGTTACGTTCCAGACGTCTAAAATACGTTCGATGTAATGATGGGAAATTAAATGTATTCGATGATTTTATTTGGGTTTCGTTGGTGGTTGCCGATCGTCCTGCGTCGCTACATCTCTCGTCGCCTTCTTCGTGCTGTTGTTCGGGCTGTTTTGAATCCATCGTTTCAAAATATCCATCTCGATCTAGTTCCACATCCACCTCATAATCATCCACCTGCTGTAGCTTGCTAATTCTTAAATTTGATGTTCTGGTCGGAACTGGTGTGGACCACAACCGTTCAAACTTCTGACATAAAGTCCGAAGTTCATCAATTGAATGTATTGTTGCAGCTATAGTAGCGTTTTGGAGCTCCACACTCAGTCCCTCCCGAGCAATTTCTAGCATTTCACGGTCAGCAAATGGACGTGCTAAACGACGATTTAACGAACCAATCTCCACTAGATACTCGTATACGCTCTCCTTTGACCTTTGTTTGCGGTTCAGAAGAACGCGCAAGATCGCCTTATCATCAGTGAGCGTACCGAAGGTTTGTAGGAGTCCCTCCCTTAGCACTGGATAGGTCACCACCTCATGTTCATGAGTTAAGTTCAAATAGTATCTGTCGGCAGCCCCCTTGAGATACCGTGGAACGATAGACCTAAGGTCGTCCCGATTCACACGGTCCCTCCTGGCAGCCGCCTCAACTCTATGAATAAACTCATGAACATCAGGAAAGTGACCATCTCCTGTGAAGGTTGGAACCCAATTTGAGTCATAACGACTCAAATTGTTCCCATGAACCCCTCGGTACTCCACTGGTGCTAACGCTGGAGCCGCGTCACGCCATACCTGAGGAGGTTGGTTGTATGGTGGTGGTGCTGTAAGTGGAGCTTGTGGATATAATGGTGGTGGTTGTACCTGTGGTACTGATGGATAATTTAATGATAATTGCTGTTGTACTAATGCTGGACTATTGTGTATGTGTTCAGCTTGGAGTGATGGACCCAATTGTGGTATTGCAAAGTCCTCTGCCCAATTGTTCCCCCTGAAGTTCACACCCCGAACCAGACATTCGATCTGTAGTTCGGTGGGTTCCAAACCATAGAACGGATGGTCAACGTCTAGTTGGTTTGACATTTTGATGGTAAAACCCGAAAAATTATGAACTCGCTGACAACAACACTAAAACCAATTCCCAACAACAAAAATGTAGCTAGTACGCTGTAAAAGTGAAAACAATGAAAAACGCAAAACGAAAAAAAACAACGAACGCCCCAAAAAAAATTTTGTAAAAACAAACTTGTAAAGGAACAAAAAAAAAAACCACTGTCGTACCCAATCTTTGCTGAATCTTTCACAAAAATTCCTAAAATATTGTATATAAAAATATAATTTATTTATTTTAATTTCAGATATGCTGAAATTTCAGAATTAATTATATACCTAAAATTATTTATTGACGATAGCACCCCTAAAAATATTTATTTATTTTTAAAAGAAAATTGAAAAATAAAAATATTTAGAAGAATGTTTATTTATTGGATGCACCGTCCTAACTTTGAAATATTGATTTATTTTTTTTTTAAAAAATAAAAAAATATTTATTTATATCTTGATGTATTGTGTAATTAAAAAAAATTATTTATTTAGTTACCTAAAACTATTTAAATTACGAAAAAAAATTATTTATTTACCTAAAATTATTTTAATTAACGAAAATTTAATTTATTTAATAAAAATTTTATTTATTTAATTTTCAAAAAATTTGTTTTATTTATTTTATTTTTTATTTAATGTAGTAAGAGATTCCCAAAATCAAGATTCGTCTGGAGACAATTTAAAAAGTAAGTATGGTTACAATATCCATTTTGTTCAAATTTGAAATATCGCGTTCGCGAGCCCACTCCAACAATGCATGTGAGAACTGACTAGAAAAGCCCCTAACGACCAGATTCTACAGAACAGATTCTCCCCAACCTAATAAAACAATCACAACTGTCACTATTAGACACTAGGTCCATTTCTACTGACCCAGTTGTGCTTGTTTAATCTACAAATAAATTACACCTAAACCTAATGCGAAAGTTGAAGAACGCTCCCGAGCACCAGACTTCAAACCCTAAACTCTATGAAAATTGTTCTATTGAAAACTAAATGAAAAAATGGAAAAGTTTTTTGAATTTGTATGAGGTGAAGCCTCTGATCCTGAAAGCAAAGTATAATTGGTTCTTCTCCTCATTACACCGAAGAAGCCTCTGAGCAAAGAATGGTACTACTGGTTTGCACCTAAGTACAAACACAGCAATACCACTCCTCGTCCCTGAGGACTCCCTCGCCGAATGAAGAGAAGAAACCAATGTTCTTCGATCGCATAACCCCGATGGCCATAGGCGATCTAAGAACGACATCAATGTTAAAGAGTGAAGCTCTATGGATGGCTTTTTAGGCCTACCGCTGAGAAAGATATTAATTATACATTAACATAAAGT
This sequence comes from Diogma glabrata, assembly GCA_963693315.1. Classification (NCBI taxonomy): domain Eukaryota; kingdom Metazoa; phylum Arthropoda; class Insecta; order Diptera; family Cylindrotomidae; genus Diogma; species Diogma glabrata. Next base: position 419,785,376 of record OY856186.1, read on the forward strand.
AAATAATACATAACTTATCCATAATCTAAATAATTTCTTATTTAAAAATGCTAAATCGAAACATGAAATATATAATATGTGTTAATAAAGTTTTACATGAAATTAATTAAATTTAATCTTCAGACTAGATAATAAATTGGTAATTTATATTATAAAAAAAATTACGATTATTTTAAATTTAAAACTAAGCTTACTAATTTTTAAGTTATTAATTCTAATATATTTGTTCAGGTCAAATTTTCATCGCTTTATTTATTGTATTCAAAACAAAAATAAATGTTAGCTAAAAATAATTATTTCTATATTTATCTTATTTTTTAAATTAATCGCAATAAAAAATAATTTTAAAAATGGTGGTAACTAAAATGGACTCATACGAGATATGTATACGTACGTCAGCGGATCAATATGATGACAAATGTGGAGATATTGATTTGGATCCGGCTCACTCTATAAAGTTAATGGGAATTAATTATTTTCAATTATACTTCTATAAACACAGACCAATAATACTTTGAAAGTAGTGACGAAAGATTTAAACTTATACAAAATTTTTGAAAAACTGTTTGGTCAATGTTAACTTTTATTACGTTAATAACATCCTAAAACTCATAAAAACATGACTTAACCACAAAAAATTCTTTCGCCAAACGAATTGTATTGCAATAGGAAACCTATCCAGACTTTCAGGTTTGACATAAATTATTTTGTATATATATATATATATGAGATACACAAAACAATCCATGTACAAATCATAAAATCTAATAAGGCGTACTGCAATAGAAGTCGTTTTGGCCAAAAATGAACATTATATTAGCCAAATAAAAATATTTCATCATTTCCGTATAAGTTCAAAAGTTTATAGAACTGTAATGAGACATGTTCTATTGACATCCACTCTATAGTGTGAATAATACATAAATCAATACCTCGAAATTGTAACTCACATTAAACCAATGACGAATATGGGGATCGCGTATGAGTGCATTGAAAAAAGCTAGCTAAACATTTACTAAATCTAACCATAATCAAAAAAAACATACAATTAATTTCATGTATAAATTAATTGCATCATCCAAAAATATGTCAACAAAAATAACCAATACTGGTTTTACCCAAAAATTACAAAAATTTATAATAATATTATATGAATATCTTTGCCAAACCAAACCGGTTTGACAACCAACGCCTAAAACTGCGCCAAAAATATACAAAATCATTAATTATTTACTCATATAATTCAAATATAAAAAAAACCCTTACAAAGCCCCAGGTCCCTGTTTCGGCGCCAGTTATTGCACAGGCCACTGTAGGTGGCTTGGACTTTTATACACAACAATTTTGTTACTTCAAGAAAAAAATAAAAATATAACTAACCTACGGATTGTAACGATCACCCTCACACAAATCTGAATTTAGGAATCTCTTAAAATACTTATTCCTAATCTGACATTTCAATAGTTAAACTTCGGAATTAATTAATAATATATATATATAAAAACAAATAAACTTATCTTCTATGTAATCGATGTGATGCCTTCTATCCTTTCCAGATTGCCTTCGTTGTTTTCTTTCCATTCACCAGCAAAAAATCCATTTGGAAATATAGCTTTTAATTCACTTAACATATGTGAAAAAAACCAGACTTAATTTTGTTAAATTTCTTCGATAGTGAGAATTTTCATCAAACACCTTTTCTTTACCTTCCTTAAATAGTTTTATAGCTTGTTTACATTTTCTCATTAAATTATTTATAAAGATATTAAAATGTTCATTTGTGTGTAATATATACATTTGACCCTCACATTTAGAATAAATCAAACGTAATCTTTGATATGTATCAATTTATTATTTTATTTTTAATTCCAGACACTTATAATTAAAAACACACTATTCAAACTTTCATAAAACATTTTTGTGTTTAAATATAACATTACAAAAATTTGTTTCTGATATAATTATCAATGAACTTATTTTTTTCTAAACATGATTGCATGAACAAACTTTGACTAGATGTCATCTTTTGAAAAACTAAAACCGGAATCAATACTTTTTATATACAATTTTTAACATCGAAAAATAATGAAACAAATCAAAAAAATGTGATTTTTGTTTGACATCTTCTAATCAATCGTGTAATATTGAAAATTCAACAAAGATTAACAACGACAACGACATCTGTTCGCTAGAATTGGAAATAAAATTGAGTACGTTCGTTTGCTTTTTATAGTATATTCAAAATTCAACCAGCAGCCAAGTTTTAGAAAATTTTAAAATTATTATTAATGTAAAAATGAACGGAAACTAATGAAATACATTTCTATTGAATTGAAAACAAAGAGGAATTTGGTTTTATTATTGTTTTGCGATTATTGCGATCGTTACAAGGTGACGTAAATTCTCAAGGTTCAAATCAGATTGATGTGATTTGTTAGTTTGTGTTAAGATCCACGTTTGTAATCCATTCATAATTACTGGTTTAATAAATTTCTTGTATAACTTTAGAAAATGTTGAGTTTTAATTGAATGGTAAGTTCGATAACCTGCAATTATTTTAGGGTTAATATTTGTTTAATATGCTATTGTTTAAGTCAAACATTGATCTTTTGTTAATTTTAAATATTGTTAAAATTATACGTTGGTTTTCAAGCACCGACCTAAATGTCGAACTTATGTAATCTAACACAAAAAAATTGTTGCTATAGAAAGAACTAAAAATTGTTGCTATAGAAAGAACTGAACATTTTAGTAAAGCGATGAGCCTATAATTCTATGGAACACGAAAAATATAGCGAAGCTTCAAGTGATTTTATTTCTATGTGTTTAGGGGATGGGAGTGGGGAAGGGTGAAAAATTGTTTTTTGACTCGCATGAGTGGGATGTCAGTTGATAGAGCACCAAAATTAAAAAACAATACAGTTTTTTTAGAATTTTGCGATGCACCGTTTTTGAATTATTCTCAAAAAAGTGCAACAAAAAGTTAGTTTTAAGAAACATTACAATTATTTTAGAATCTTGCGATGCACAGTTTTTGAATTATTGTCAAAAAAGTCCTATTTTTTAATGCGTTAACACCACTCCACCCCTAAATTTCGTCGTTGTTTAACAGAATTGAGTCGTTCCTTAGCTACCATAAATAGCTATGGATATCATTTAACCTAAAGTAATATTTTTCATTTTAAATTTCATTTTATTTCATTTCACAATTTCATTTTAAAGTTATTAAGTTAAAAGGAATTAGCTTAAAATTATTAAGTTTTTATTTTTTCTTTAGAGCTGGCATGAAAATAAATATTTATATTCAAATAATCAAATCAAATTAAACTGTCAGACGCATGTTTTAAATACTCTTTGAAAAAAAATTTGAACCATCATGGTCCGTATAATTGGCATGAAAATTGCTCAAAGTTGAGACAAAACTAATTGAATGTTTGTTTATTACTTGAAAAATTTAGTTTTATGGTTGTTCCAGACCATGAATATTTCTGTAGAAAGAAATCAACAAATAGATAGTTGCAAATATTTCTTCTGGTTGCGTTATGGTTTTTACCACCAAAACGAGAAAGTTTTTGCATCTATAAAAAAATATGATAAAATATTAGTTAAAGAATCTCGAATTCTCTTAAGAAAAATTATTGGGTTAAAAATTTATTGTTCTTCAGTTAAAAGAAAACTTGAGTAAAAATCTTCAAAAATAGTGTATTAAAAATATAAATTTCCATTTGAATGGAAAATTAATATAAAACATTCGTGAAGTTTAACAATTAAAACAAGTGGGAATTCTTTTGAAAAAACGAAACCGCAATCTGTTTTCTTTGACGAAAAAAATTAACAATCACAGAAAAAGAAAAGATTTTTTAATACCTACCTTTTTTACTAACCTTGCGTACCTATTTTAATTAAATAATTTCTTTATCTCACTTTTCACATTTTCACTTTTGCTTTTTGTAATTTATTTTAACATGCTCCTTCCACAATTTACAAAATTACACAAATGAATATATATATAAATATATAAATATATAAATATTCCTGCCTTAGCCGAACTCAAAATTTTATTGTTTTGAACAAAAAAAAAGCCTCCTAATTTCTCGTAAATAACTTCAGTAAATTTTAGTTGTATTCAGTTGCAATGCGGGAAGAAAATTACTAGATTTATAAGATCCATAAATTACTTTTTAGTGTAAGTTATCAAATTACTTTGTTTACACCTAAAAGTATAGGATACACTTGTTCGTTTAATCGAATACAACATTTCGATGGTTTGAACAAACAAGAATGGCTCGTAATTTCTCGTAAATAACTTTTCAGTAATTTTAAGGTGTGTTTTAAACTTTCAGTTGCAATGCGGGAAGAAAATTACTAGATTTATAAGGTCAATAAATTACTTTTTAGTGTAAGTTATAAAATTACTTTGTTTACACCTAAAAGTAAATATTCTATGGTAATTTTATTACTTCGGTTTAGAATTGTTACTTGGGTTATTAACTGATTAAGTAGAATATTTCGTGCATTTTGATCTTAAATTCATATATTAAGCAGATTTTCGATTTTAAGAAACTGTAGAGATGCCGTAGAGTTTGAATTTAGTTGTTGTATCGGAGGCAAGCAGAGTAAAAACTGCTTAGCTTAGTTAATGATGCTACACGACGGCGAATTGGCGCATTAAAACCAATGCGACCCATGCATCTGTTCTCCATGTTATAGAGGCCGCTTGGAGCGGGCGTCTGTCTTGAATCAAGCGGCTTTCTATATGAACGTGTAAAAAGATTATTATGATGACCTGGAACCGAACCCGTTCACGAAAATATGGGTTGAGCCTTAGGTGTGAGTTTGCACGACTGCGAAAGATGTTTTGATCGCAAAAGTTTTGAGTATGCGTAGAAAACTCTGTATGCGGCTGATACACGGGCTTTAATATCTGCCTGCAACTCATTTGACGATGTTATTACAGACCCGAGGTATTTTAAGTTTTCTACACGTTCTACGTCATAGTCGCCCGTATTCAGATTGCCGGGAGGTATATTCCTGGATGTTGTTAAAAGTTTAGTCTTGCCGGTGTTAATGCATAATCCAAGTCGTTTAGCATTTCTTTCAAGCTGTGAGAGACCATCTTTAATATCGCTTGGTCTACGTCCAAGAGGTGCAATATCAGCTGCATAGCCAAGAATTTGACTAGATTTGTTAAATATACAGTTTTGTGTCTCAATTCGGCTTTTTCTTATCGCGTACTCAAGCGCCAAATTAAATAGTACGGGTGCGAGTGCGTCACTTTGTCGAACACCTTATGTTATATCAAAAGAGTCAGAAACTGACCCTTTGATTAATATTCTACAGTTTGATCCCGATGTTGTGAGTTTGCACAGAGAAACAAGTTTTGCTGGAATACCAAGGCATATGAGTGCAGACCAGAGGTTGTCGCGGATGATGCTAGTTATCATATGCTTGCTTGAAATCAACGTAGAGCTGGTGAATACTGATGTTGTACTCCTAACATCCTTCAGGTAAAACATTGATCTGTGGTTGAGCGGTTGGGACAAAAACCACACTGATAGTCGCCGATGATGGATTCGGCGATCGGGATGAGCCGAGCGAGTACGACATTAGCTAGTATTTTATATGCAGTGTTCAACAGTTTGATTCCACGATAATTCGCACACTTTAGGCGGTCACTTTTCTTATGTAGCGGAACAATGAGAGCTGTTTTCCATTCAGCAGGTAGTTCTTCTTGGTCCCAGATTGGGCCCTAAATAGGGCTGCAGGGATTCCATCGATACCTGGTGATTTGGCATTTTTTAATTTTTTGATGGCAGCTTCCACTTTTTCTATTGTTGGGTAAGGACAAAAATCGCCTCACTTGACGAAGCAATTGCTCTAATAGGATGAACTTCGTCCTATTCATTAGGTCTTGAAAGTGGGATCGCGATACTGCCAGCACATCACGTTCACTTGTTGTAAGCTTGATGTTTTCAAAGCACTCTTTCGAATTTCCATTAGCCGCATGTTGGTTGATATTTTCGATACAGCTCTTCATGTGTTCGCGTTTCTTTTTCCGTAGGATTTTAGCTGAGGCTTTTCTGGCGCATAGATAATCAGTTTGGAAGCTTCGGGTGTTCCTTGTTAACCATTTTTCTCGCAGTTTTTGTTTGTGCTCAATGCTTTCGTGGCACTCGTCATCAAACCATTCGTTACGTGATTTCGGAGGTCGTTTTCCGATTGTTGTTTGTGCTGCGGATATGATGGTTGATTGAAGCGTTTGCCATTCTTCTTGTATGTTTAATGGTATCTCAGACGAGATGTCATGCTCTTCTATGTTTCGGGTTACTATTTCCTGATATTTATTCAGTGTTTTCAGGTGTTTAAATGCTTCGACATTCCAGCGCACGGTCGTTTTTGCTTGCCTATTAAATGTAGATGATAATTTGCACTTGTACTTAAAGATGACAAGCATATAATCGGTGTCCGTATCAGCACCTCTGTATGATCGAACGTCAGTTACACTTGTAGAGTGTCTCTAAGAAATCATGACGTGATTGATTTGGTTTTCAGTTCTTCCATCGTTTGATTTCCACGTTACTTTGTGGATTCTCTTATGAGGAAAGAAAGTGCTATAAATTACTAGATCATACATCATAGCCAGTTCAGCTGCGCGAAAGCCGTTATTGTTACTAGTTTGATGCAAGCTGTTAGGGCCGACATGTGTTTTACCGATTTCGATCTATGAGAAAGCCAACTCCAAATTCTCCTCTGTTTGCATGACCGCTATAGTATATAGAGTGTATCCCTTGGCTGTTTCGTGGATTCCACTCCTTGGCCATCTTAGTTCTTGTAACGCCACTATATCCAGTGTATAGCTATCAATTTTGTTTGTAAGTTTTAGTAGATCTCCGGGTCTTTTAAGGCTTAGCACGTTCCAGGTTCCCATTTTTAAATCCGGGTACAGTTTCCGAGTCCGTAGTCCGGGTACAGTTTCCGAGGTCGTTCCAATAATGAATCCGAGATAATCCGAGGCCTGTGTACAGAATTCATGACAAATATTTTTTTACGGAAACGGGGTGTTAGCCCTTCGCCCAACCCAAATTTTCGTGAATGGGTTCGTTCTGCATCTTAAGGTCACCAGAAACAACCTTTTTGCATGTTTATATAGCGAGCCGCTTGATCCAAGACAGACGCCCGCTACAAACCACCCCTAACATGGAGAACAGACGCTTGAGTTGCATTGGTTTTGTGGCGCCAATGACTCGCCATGGTGCAGAATCATTGAGTATAAGCAGTATTTACTCTGCACTCTAAACTACACCCTAATTCTGTTAGCGTTACACAGGTAGCACGGCGTGGACGTAGAATTTCGGATTTCACTACCCAAACATTTACATCGTCAGTATAAAAACAATGACGAATTTAGTTTTAAATAGTAGACGAAACGGTTACACGAGTAGGGAAACTTATAATATATATATATATATATATATATATATATATATATATATATATATATATATATATATATATATATATATATATATATATATATATATATATATATATATATATATATATATAAATATTAATTTTTCTTGTTTTGTTAAACTTTTCAAATTCGCTGATTAACTTAGTCAATTAAAATTAAAAATGTTGATTAAATTCTAAAGAAGAAATAATTTAAGAGAATATTTTGTTTGTTTCTCGGCAATTCGAAAAAAAAAATCATTTCATTTTTTTAAATTTTCAAAAAAAAATTTATAAATTTGGAATAACGTTAAAGTGAATCAACGTTAAACGGGGCAACGTTATACGAGGTCCGACTGTATAATATATAGCATGTTTTTACCTATATAGGTTCAAAAGCAAAATTAAAACATATTACATGTATTGTGACTAATTGAATTGAAAAAAACAGATTTAATTAAAACAACAACAAAAACTATAAATAACTTTTAAAAAAATCCCCCCTCTAAATTTTATTAAAACAATTAAAACAATAACAAAAAAATAATAATTTTAATATTATTTTAAAAAAAATGAAAAAAAAACAATAAAAAATGTACTACATCATCAGCGTTACGACCGTATAGAAGGATAGACTCACGGCTATTATATTAAGGATAGTCCACTATTACTCACAACAGTACCATTAGTTGAAGGACTATATGAGGGAAGCCGTTAAAAATTTGAAACGTGTCTTGCTTATCTTAGGTGCTCGAGCTACACGTAAACCCGTTCTCATGTCTGGCAGGAGCGAATACCTTGATTTAGTCGCCTGAGGTGCACGGCTACAACCTAAGGATACTAATAGATAGTTTTAAAGCACACTGCAGATTAAGAAACACTTACAGACAAATGCGGATTATGTCAATTGGAGGAAGAGGCACAACCAACCGTCTTAAAAGAGAGTGGAGGGTATACATAGAAATCATCTTAAGCGTACTGTATTAATGCGGATGACTTGCATGCATTGAATCCTCTCCATATCCTACAGCTCCTAAAGGTAGCAATGCTGAAAATGATACTCTAGAGTCTAGAGTCTGGATGAGCAGTTACTGAAAGTAAACAGGTGACCTGTAATAGATCTTTTTGGTCGAAGTTCCGGTCGCAGCAAATTTCATCGTTCTTCTAAATTTACTCTACGCTGTAAAAATCAAAAACACTGATCAATCTCTAATTTTTCGAATATGTACATATATGTTTTTATTTTACTTTTGTTACTTTCATTCAACATATAAAAATGTTCGTCATAATTTTGATAACTACCGAATATTTACGAAAAATTTCCAATTGATTTGTAATTGTAAGGTAAAGGTATGCGATTTTATTTTATTCACATTTCACAACTGAGATTGTGGAGTGGAAAAGTTTAGATAGTCTTAATTTGTTTTAGTTTTTTTAGTTAAAAATTAATTTTAACTGTTAATGTTATACGTAATAATCTTAAACGTTTTTGTTTACATAAAAATTGTATATTTAATTCTGTGAAAGTGACATATTTTTAAGATAAAGCGAAATTCTCTTAATTAGAGAATGAAAAAAAGTGCAAATAATTAAAGTTTTTAGTTCTTACAAAGATGTAGTAAGGCAAGAAATGACGTTGTACAATTTTTTGAATTGTTCGTTTGATTCATAATAGTTATTTTTAATCCAAACAAATATATAAATAAAATCAAACGTACTTAAAATGAAACCGGCAGAATATGAACAATTTGAAGATGAAGGCACTCAGGATAGGATATCTGTACAAATAATTGAAAGAAAAAAATTTCGACTACCAATTGAAGTTCCTCTTTTAATTTATTACTTTATTCTGGCTTTTACAGCAGGAGTGTACACAAATCAAGTAAGCTATCAAGTTTGTACGTCTATATTGCATGTAAATCGAACAACTTGTGCAAACTTGGAATTTTCAAGTTTGAGTAACTCTACAAAGGAGTTAGAAACAAAAATACAACCGTATACGTCTATCATAAAAATGGTTCAAACAATTTTAGAAAGTATAATTCCTGCATGTTTAAGTTTTTTCATGGGACCATGGTCAGATAGGTATGGACGTAAACCGTTAATCGTTTGGTCTATACTAGGAAGTATATTTGTCAATATTGTTGCTACTTTGATTACCCATTTATCGACTTATATGGATGTAAGTCCATGGTATTTCTTAATTGGATCATTAGGAATAGCATTAACCGGTGGTATTACGACCCAAATGATTGGAATTTTTTCGTATTTGGCTGATATAACAACTGCAGAAAATCGGGGAAAAAGGTTGGTATTTTTTATGTATCGACTTTAATACGATAAGGGCTTTTTATAAAGGACTGCACGAAATTATGGTTCACCCTGTTCTAAGATATAGTCTTACCCGAAAATATGATATTGCTCTCCAAACCCACTGTTTCGATTTTAATAAAATTACAATCAATGAATTGAGTTAAATTACAAAACGCAATAAGTAATAATTTACGAACTTATCACTTTAAAAAATAACAGTAAATTGCTAAAATGCGAATGTCACAGAAGGCGTTTTTCTTTTTCTTCACATTGTATTAAAAAAAGAAATATCTCATTTTTTGTTCCACTTTTCAACTATTTTTGTAGCATTTTACCATCCCCTTACCTAATTTCTAAAAGCAACTTTCTGAGGCTGAAGGAGAGCTTTTGTGAGAAGTTTTCTGGTTGAATCTAACTAATCACATTCGACTGATAGAGCTAGTTAAATATGTGTAGGTGGTGGTGGTGGATAGATTAAGTTAAGTATGTGTAGGTGGTGGTGCCAGATATTACCTTAAAAACAAACAACTTGAAATATTTGTTTTCATATATTTTTATGGCCATAGATAAGGTGATAGTAAACCCAAATTTATTTTTAAGTTGTTCATATTGGAATTATATGAAATAAAAAAGCGAAGTATTTTAAAAAAGTTTTCAATGAATCGTCTACTGCGCCTTCTCCCTTGACTTTGAACATTATCAGTCAAAGAATTTGGTGAAATTCATAGTTATATCTAATGTTGTAGAGATAAAATATAAATTATAACGATGAACTCATCTCTCAAAATGTGATTTGTAGGAGTTTAGGCGTAGAGATTTTGAAAACAAATTTTTTTCCCGTGCAAATGGCGTATTATAAATGTGATTTTTTCATTTCATGATGATTTTCGAACGTTGTTGGCTTATTTACAGAATGGGTATCTTTTTTTCCCATCCCCTAAAGCTGAACACTTTATTGTAAAGAATTAAGAAGATTCAGTATTACAGGAACAAATGTATAGATTGAACGAAAATTTGGAACCATCATAGAGTAATGATGAAGAACAACACGGTCCTCAAAGACCGCAAGTGACATTAAAATACATAAGAAAAATGCGGATGTAGTTTTGTGATTAAATATAGCTTCGAGATGAAAAGAAATACCTTGAGTGTATATACCATATTATACTATACCTACTCTGGTGCTCGATTCTTATGGAATCGTTTACTTATTTGGCATATAACAGCATTAAAATCTTGATATCCTACAACTTGTCCGTCTTAAAATTATTATAAAATTAACACCATTCACAGGAATGTTGTTTTGTTTATTAACAGAAATATTCGCCACTCGAGATACGAAATACTCTCGATACCTGAAAGAAGTGTCTTAGGACTGGATGAATTCTGAAGAAAACAATTTTATATTGATCTTTATAGTCACAACAGAGATAATGTAATTTTATTTCGGAAAAATAATATTGTGTATAAAATAAACATATTAGAGACAAATGAAAACATTGTGGTGTCATTGTTCACATAACTTTGTCTGGGTTTCGACTGCTGCAATTTCCGGAATTTTATAAAAAGTATTTTAGTTATAAAATATTATTGCTGTTCTGCCTTTTTGTTCTCTGAATTCTAAGGCCAGTGTTTGCTTCATAAAATTTGGTGTTTTGACTTACGATACGATTTATCTAATCAGTAGATTAAGGCTTATCGGTTTCCTATCTAAAATAGAGGGCAACTTTGTTTCAACTCGAAGCAATAATTTCTGTTTCTTAGTTAGTTTTTATTGACCTGTTTACTTCAATTACAGTAAGTTTACATTTTGTTAATTGTAGATTGCACCAAAACTTAGGAATACATTTTGATTCGTTTTATCTTGTAAAAGATAACATATTTCCATCGCAGTGCTTCAAAAATTTTCTTCAACAATATTTAAAATAAACTTTTAAAACCTGTATAAATGGTTGATTGTCAACTAAGTGAAACTCCAAAAATACACCGCGTTTTCAATATGTAAACTCTTAAATACATAATATTGTTACGATTCTTACAGGTTTAATTTGTCTACTTTTATGCAACATCAAAATTATAACATACGACAAGTTCTTCTTCTTTAACGTAGAAATAAATAAAAAACAAATTAACCAAGGTCAACAACATGAAATTACAAAATATAAAACAATATCATTCTTTAATGCAATAAATAAAACAAAACAACAGTCATCGTTTGCCACCGAAGCAAATATTTAAAATTATAGACAAAAATTGTGCGGCTTACAATTCTAAAATACATTTTAAATTATGTATTGTTAAGTGCTCCTCCATATGATTTATAAAATGATATGATTTCGTATCTTAACCCCCTTAAACAAATGGCAACAATTCTATTTATGTTGAACCGTACACCATTCTGAATTTAAATTAATATATTTATTATATTTAATAAATTTTTTTACTACCATACCCGATTCATATATGACTGCCATCAAGTGTAGAGAACCTGTATCCATTTTAACATTTCAATGTTCCGATTGCGTTTCGACTTACTTTAATCGCATATTTTTTTATAGTGGTCCTCACTCCATTAAGTGCTTTCCCAAATTTTCAGTCTTATTAACATGGCTTGTCGGTTAATTGAAAAACTGAGTTGTTGATAGTTATTAAAGGTTCATGTTTAACAAAAGTATATCATTGGTAATTCGTAGAAATACCCAAATCTATTTGTAAATTTAATCGGATAACAACAGTTTCAATGTCCTAATTTTGTATTCTTATTTTTAAACGATCTTTTTGATTGTACACGCATTTATTTGTTTCCACAACGGCTATTGACCTTCATAGACAAAGTATTAACCGTTTTTATTTAAAATACATAAAAAGTTTTGTTTGGAAACATGTTTCCGTAAAATTGATTCCCGTTAATTTATTTAATTATCATTACTATCAACTTTTTAAGTATTAAATGCTGATAACTTTATGTGTATGATGGTTCATCTGAAAAAATATTTGATTTATAAGTTATCAAAACATTGCTAAAACTCAGAACAAACATTCCAATTGATCCTCAAATGTTTACAATATTCATGCATCTGTTAAATGTATCAACAAACTGTTTTTGTATGTATGTAACGTTAACGATCAACGAATCTCGAAAGTAACGAATTTGTACGAAGTGACTTGATTATTATGACTTATGACATTTAATTTAATTATTGTGTTTACAATTGTAATGTAGTCGTAGTGTAGTATTTTGTGGAATAGTTTGTAGTTCAATTAATTTTATTTAACTCTTTAAAATTAATATCAGATATTAGTTTAGTTTTATTTTATTAATTTAATGAGATGAAATTTTATACTGATTCGAAAGTTTTATGAACTAAAAATTTCAATGTTTTTCAAATATACAATGTGATAGTGAAACTAAACTAATTAATTTATATTGGAAAAAATAACTACTACTTAAAAATGACAGAATGCGATAGAAATGAATGTGAAAGTTCTCAAGTTAAAGGGTTGGTTGAGACAACTCGTGTTGTTGCAGTCGCAAAAACCTTCAAATTTCCTATAGAAATTCCAATATTCTTTTACTTCTTTGTTATTACATTTACTCTGGCTATATATACAAATCAAGTAAGCTATCAAGTTTGTACATCTATATTGTATGTAAACCGTTCAATCTGTGCGAACTTAGAATTCTCTGGTTTAAATAGTTCAACAAAAGCATTAGAAACAGAAATACAACCTTACACGTCTAATATAAAATTAGTGCAAACAATTGTAGAAAGTGTGATACCAGCAGGTTTTAGTTTTTTCATTGGACCATGGTCAGATCAATTTGGTCGTAAACCGCTTATGATATGGTCCTTAGTAGGAAATATTTTTTCAAATATTGTTGCTGCTGTAGTTTCATATTTGTCGATGGATAATGAAATTAGTCCATGGTTTTTTTTGATTGGATCATTAGGAATAGCTATAACTGGTGGAATTACAACTCAATTAATTGGAATATTTTCGTATTTGGCCGACATCACCACCTCAGAAAATCGGCCTCGGAGGTTAGTAATTAATAATATATTTAGTTCTAATAAATTTGATTTTGCCAATCTACGAAAAAAATGCTGGTTTTTTTCAAATAAAAATATCGATATTTGCTCTAATTTTTTTCTTTTGTAATTCGATACAGATAAGCAAATATTGTGTATGGTTTACGACTTTACGCATGTAACAACATATATTTAGTCTATCGATTACCAAAAATGATATTTTCTTTTTATTAATTTACGCTTATTTTTGCATAAGTATAATATGAGTGTTGCGTAGCATATAAAAAACCACAAAAATTTCTACATGTGGAATATGGATTTAGCTTGTTTCCTTAAAAAAAATAACGGGCTGATACTCTTTTATGTATAAGGAAACTTCATTGAAACGAAAAAATTGATATTTTTAATTTACAGATTCTTCACACATTAAGTTACTTAAGTTAATTTACAGATTCACTAATTGCTGACATGTAACCAAAATTATGGGATTAATTCAATGCATCCGAAGTCATAAAAGTCTCGTTTTCCTGATCTCTGCGTTAATTATGCTTCCTTCATTTTTATAACTGACATTTCCTTCTGTTAAGAATTATGTTTTTCGTAACGTTTATTTTTTATAGTTTTAAATGTTGAAAGGGAATTAATTATGCAAAATAAACAGGTTGTAGATGTCGTATATTGCTAACCTCACAAGAACACTCGCCGAACATTCGTTCATCTACATTCTGCATCTACAACATTATTGTTGAAAAAAATAAAGATTTGAAGTGAAATTTCGATATTCACGATCCATAGTTCGTACATCACGGTTTAAGCAGGGTCTAACAAGATAAGGACGGAGCTATGTATTCAAATACCTTTTGCAACTCTTGTGTTGACTTTTGTTTTCTGCCGTTGCGACTATTGTTTTCAAGACGTGTTTTTATATTTTGCCGTTATACGATCGTTCAAAATTAAGTAGTTAGAAGTTGTAACTACCAATAAACGAACGCTTTCGTCTTCACTTATTTGTTCATCACACATACTAATTCAAATATGTGTTTGGAAACTCTGTCTTCGAACTGGAAACTAAAGTTGACAAGATTTCGTTTAACGCACTCAACAAAGGATTTTAGATCGTCGATAATATTTATGGCAGCATCTCAATGGCCGGAATTTTTTTGTTTGGAAATTTAACTCTTTGAAGGTAAGGAATGAAGAAATAGGACACAACTGTGTTTTGGCGAATGCCAGAGTTGATTAATTAATTAAAAGACAAACTATCTATGAAGACCGAAATATGTATTAACTCTTTGAAGGTAAGGAATGAAGAAATAGGACACAACTGTGTTTTGGCGAATGCCAGAGTTGATTAATTAATTAAAAGACAAACTATCTATGAAGACCGATATATGTATTAACTATACCAACACTGTATAGTGAAAGTAAACGTTGATCGGTATGGTATCTGGATGTATTCAAACCTATTGAATTGAGCACACGCTTCACGACAAAGAAATTGTGCTACTCTGGACAGCATCTTAGATCTTTTTATAGATTCTAATTACCAAAATCATTTGTGTTTGTAACCAATTATTTGGATCTTTGAAAAATGTCTTAAATTCGGTTCTGAAGGGAGACAAATTGCTGCTGTTTCACCTTTAATGTTTAATGTTGTCTTAGAATTTGTAGGTTGTCGAACAAAGGGACTGCTTTTCTCTTTCTGTAAGATCTTTGAAAAATGTCTTAAATTCGGTTCTGAAGGGAGACAAATTGCTGCTGTTTCACCTTTAATGTTTAATGTTGTCTTAGAATTTGTAGGTTGTCGAACAAAGTTCTTACTAACCATAACAATATATTGTCAATAAACGTTGCCATCGGTGAAAGTGCAGCTTAATTGGTGCTTTCAAGTCACTAATTGAGATTGAAGCTAGACAATTTTGTTTAAAAGTAAGTTATGAGAAAAACAAACATTTGATTGAGGCGATTAAATTGAAAAGTTGAATTCTTTAAATATGTATTTAGAATTAATGTTCAACTCAATCACCAACGTATTAAAGTGAGAATCGGTTGAATAAAACTTGTTAATGTAAATTTTTACTTTTTGTCTTACGTTCAACAAAAACAGATTATAGAGTCCGGAACTTAAGAAAGCCTGGTTTAGGCATGCTCTATATTAACATAATGTCAATCTCTTATTACTTTACGCAAATAACCTATAATCTATATAATAGGTGAAAAAAAAATTGTTCTATGTTCTCAAAAGAATTTTTTGAATGCTAAAAAGGTTAGGCGAGTTGTAAAGTGGAATGTAAATTTGGTAAACCATCTCTAACATTGAACGTCTTCCTAAACGCAATTTCCTATTATCAATTTAAAAGTGCTGGCTGGGTTTCATGTACTTGTTTTAATTTTAAAACCAACCGTAATTCAAATTTTATATTGATTGGTGAGAAAGTATGAATTTTTTCTATTTTTAAGGCGTGGTTCGACCTATCGTTTCAGTTATTCATCTATTTTCAATTTACCATCATAGGTAAAAAAATAATTTATAACCTTCTATAAATAATAAATTATCTAGTTGTAATAGATTAGTTATATCAATCTATCTATAACTCATTCTCGGAATAAAATGATGTATTCGAGATTCAACATCAAAATATATTAAATAAAATATTTAAAAATTTTGATTCAAATTTATTTAAAACTCTCCAAATAGTTGTATAATTTCATAATTCATTAGTTTTATACTGATTTTCATCAACTCAACCTGGACTATGTTCGTATGATCTTCCTCTCGAATGCTAGTTCCCGATTGGTGGAACCCTATTAACTCGAAATTTAAAAGGAATGAATTTAATAAGCTTTCAAGAACGTAGACTAATGAATTCAGTTTTATTTCTCTTTGGATCTTTAAGAGGTAGCATATATTCCGAAAGCTACTTACACTCAATTAACCTTAATATTCCTAATAAGACAACTAGGCAAAATCATCTATTTTATGTTGATTCTTCTAAATCGAACAGAGGACATTTTTCACCCTTAAATATACAATGCTTAGAAATTTTATCGAGGTATCTCAAAAAAACCAAATGATGGATATTTTTCTTAATAGTTCTATTTCCTTTAAAAAAAAGTTACTTAATTTTATCAACTTGTAGCTAAAAACAAAAATTTATATACTAAAAAAAAGAGTAAAATAGTATATTAAGAAACTAGTTTCATAATCGACGATTTTATCGCACGCAATCTGTTTAGGAAACGACCCGCGCAGCGGGGAGTTTTCTAAAGGATAAGTGCGATAAAACGTCTTATGAAACGAGTTTTTTATACTATTTTTTCTATTTTGCATTTTTTGTCTTGAAATTTTAAAAAGTTATTTACAATTGTTGTTGCTTTTTTTATTTATTGCTATGTTATATTTAAGAAAACTAAATATTTATATCGCTTATTTATTTTACTTATTAAAACATTCTATAAACACAAACCAAGTTTTGAAACATGCTTCAAAGTGGATGGGCTCCTTTTTAGTGAATTCTTTTCTACCTGTTGTACAAGTTCCAACACAGAATTAACGAAATTTGTATTCTTTTGTAAAAAAAGCAATACAAAAAAAGAAATTTCTATAATTCGAAGTCGGAAGTTGTACCGACCAAGTAGAAAAGAATTCGCTATTTTTTTGTACGGGGTGTGGGCAAAATAACAATTCTGTTTCCAAAAGAATACGATCGAAATCATAATTCTGTGCTGGTGCAACCCAAAAGAAGACAAATTTCGATAATTCGGTGTTGGAACTTGTACCGAACAGGTAGAAAAGAATTCGCTATACAATTTTCCGTTTTGTATCTAAATTTCATAAATAATTAATATTTCATATTCAATCTTGCATGTTCTAATTGAAGAAAAACGTGCTCTAGACCGAGTGGCGAAAACTTGACCATTTTTGATTTTCCTGAAACTTGCATATAAGTAATATGAACAAAATAAAAAATACAAATTATTTTCCAATTTTTTTAAAGTGCTTAGTTTGAGCATAGAAGTTTCCCCAACATGCCTGAAAATTCTGCCAATCCGATGTAACTTTGAAATTAAATTGCTCTAGAACGGCTATACCGATTTCATCAAACTTTTTTTTGTTTGATAGGTAGGTGATTAGTTAGTCGTTTGAAAAAAATTAATTAATTTTAAAATTAAAGATTTTAGTCCGACTTAAAATTCTAATTTTTCATAATTTTTCAAACAACTTCCATTAATAAAAAATTTTAACTTCTGTTATGTTTTTTGGACGAATAGGAATAGTTGGATTTGAATTGCAAAATATCAGGTCGTCTCTTATTAAATGTCGTTTTTCCACAAAAGTTATAATTATATAATTTCTTAATTCACTAGATTTGAATAATGAAAATTTTGAATTATATACTAGAGATTTTTTGAACACTTGAGTGATTTGCTTGAGTAGCAATTAAGGTATTTTTCAATTCGAGAGTATATTTTGGATTTTTCTCAGAGAAAAACTCAATTTTTCTCTTATACGTGTTTCGGATTGGAATTTAAACTATCCTCATCAGTGCCATGGTTCGAATTCGTTTTGGCAGATTTCAACCTTTTCACCTGAGTAGATCACATTTTTCAGCTATAGCTATAGTTTGTAAAACGAATGGCTAATCTGATTGTAAACGTTTTTTTTTCGATATAATATTTATGAAATGATTATTTTTATTTAAAAACAGTAGTTATTTAAATATTAAGGGCAGTAAGTGTTTTTTTTTTTTCGATTGAGGATATATGTTTTGAGATCGAGACGAAGTCGAGATCTCTAATATATCCGAAATCGGTAATACTCTTAATGCCCAAAATGCTTATCACATTTTTTGCACTACCAATAAAAATTCAATTAATAGTAGTTTATATAACAAGTACGCAAAATATGGTTTTAGCGGACGAATCGTAATGTTTCCGGACGAGGCGCTAGCCGAGTCTGTAATATGAAGATGAGTCTGCTAAAGCCATTTGCGTACGTGTTGCATACAACATTTTTTAGTATTAGCTCTTAGGATTTTTTTTCTAATTTATTGCTTAATTTGTATTCTTGCGTACCTAAAAATTTGATTTTTGAACAAAACTTATCAAAGCAATTGTGATTATAATTTGAAAATAATAATAATATAAAATGAAAACAAATTTTGAATCCGCTAAAGTGTTGTCATAACGACTTTAAGTACTAGGCCGCTAAAATACAATTTTGCGGACTCTAAACAGTTTTAAAAGTAATCATTTTTCGGAGCTAATACTAAAAAACTATTTAAATAATAAAATTCATTCACAAAATTCAAATTTTTGGCACGCTATACACCTGAGCTAAACTATGCGAACTATGTGTTTAAAAAAATAATGTTTTAATGCGAATAATGTTTTTTTAAAAAAAATGTAATGTTTCCGTTTTTATTTTCTTTTTTAAATGTTTTGTTTCCGTAATGTATTTTTCTATAATTACGTTATATGCATTATTTTTTTAAAAAACAGTTCGCATAGTCTAGCTCAGGTGTATGCCTTAATGTTTTAAAGAAAATTTCTTAAAATGTTATTTCAACAGTAAGCTTTGCGTTTCATCGTAATTCTATTGTTTTTTTTGTTGCAAAACTTAATTTCATCGAATATTTTTTCAAAATAAATTGTTTTTAAATCTTTTAATTGCAATATTTTTAAAAGAATATTATTTAAATTTGAAGCTAGTAAATAGACGTACACAATTATTTAACTAAAAATCATTTTTATCCACACCCTAAGGTCTCCCTTACCGGTAAGTAAATACTTACCGCCTGCATGATCGGCAAGTAATTACTTACCGACCTGTGATTAGTGTTCGCAATCTTGGTATCCGGGTACCCGGATACCCGGGTATTTAGGAAGATTTTTCGGGTATTTAATATCCGGATATTTTGGTCGAATACCCGAACAACAAAAGGTCCAGTTTTTTCTCAATAAAATTAACAAAATAAAATTCAGCTCATTCTCATTTCTCATTTATGCTAGTTGTTGACAAATGATTCTATTCTAACCATACAAATTGCAATATGTTCATAAACATTAAACCATAAACAATAAACCAACCACATCCGTAAACATTAAACTGCCCTCTAGTTAGTTATTATTGTTTGGATTACGAAAACAACAGAAAAACGACGAAGAACACATAACAAAATTTATGGAATTTTAGTTTTTATTAAAATTAAGTTATAAAAAATTAAGGATCTTCATTGGTTATTATTTGTTTATATTTAGTTTAAAATAGAAACGGTAAATATATTATGATACGTTTTTATTTAAGATTTAAGCTAATAATTAAAATAAGTGTCATCGAAAGTTTGGGACCAGTTCAAGAAAATGTCATCAGATAAATCTCGGTGCCACGTAGTTGGTTGCGCACGAATAATTTCAACTAAATGGGGAAATACGTTAACAATGAAAAATCAAATCGGATAATGATGCGGCTAATTATAATATTGAAAATTTACAACTACAAAAATGTATTGCTGTCTACCCAAGATCTACTATAGATAACAATGGTACTACAGTTGATAAAGAGCTGAAAATGTTGTATGTAAATAAAGGAAACCAAAAGAAATGATAGAAAATTTAAATCAATCGTTATTGACCGTGAAGCCAACATCCACTTTATCGGAGCGGGTTTTTTCTATTGCAGAAATTTAAAAAAAAAATACGAAATCGGATGAGTACAGCTACCCTAAATGCTTTAATATTTTTGAAATATTATTTTACAATTAAAAAATGATCAATTTTTAGTTTACTACTGTGAGGTTTTTTTATTGCTTTTCATCTTTTGATGAATCCGGGTAATTTGGAAAATACTAATCGAGTAACCGGGTAATTTGAAATCGGGTAATTTGCAATCACTACCTGTGATTTGCAAACGAAACTTACTATGTTTATTTACGAATCAGTAAACATGCAAAATCGCCTGATCGTGCAAAAAAGCTCTTTTCATAGCAAAAACAAGTAAAAAAAGTAAACAAACATTTATCGTAAAATGATATCACAAATAAAAACAAATTTTATTTACTTTAATCTACTTTGTGTCGTTATGAATAGAGCTTGCATAAAGTTGTGCGGAACGAGAAGTTTTTTATTAATTAACATTTGGACTATTTGCTGTTGGCATTTTTCGTAAGTTTTCAAAAAAATATCTTGTCACTTCATGTGTTACTACTCCATATGATGGCTTCAGAACCAAAAAGTAAGTTTCAAAAACATTCATTAAAGGGATTATTTTGAAATATTGTAAAGATTTTAAAAAGAGCGTAAAGAATTTATTCTGAGAGTATATACCTTAGATTATAAAATACACAGGATAAGTAATATCTTTTTTTAAGTTGAAGTTATTTTTATTTACATAAAGTAGTGTGCGATCTTAACGTGATAGTATTTGCACTGAAAAAACACAGTAGCCTAGAAATTTAAATATCATCGAGGTTTTCCCTTGCTTGACCAAATATGCTTACAAAATAACAGACTTATGTAGAAATTTTGTATATAACATTTTTACCGATTGGAGAATGACCAACCTTATTCAATTTTATTTTATGTTTGTCAAAAATATTTCGATTAAAATAAAACTGATAATATTAAAACTGAAAATTTGATCCTAACTAAAATTTTATCATGTACGCTTTGGTTTTGTTTTCATTTAAACTAAATTTAAAATGAAATGGATATTGTTTATATGGTTTACTGTTTCAGGTTTTGTTTTAATTTAGAATGAAATTAATGAAATATATATTATTTGGCAGTTGCTTCTTTCTGGCAATAGAAGAATAATAATATATTTTATTTTATAAATGGAAAGAGATAAAAATGCTGCATGGGACCCTGTATTTTTGTATTTATTTTTACAGGAGCCTTTTCTTTTGTGGAAATTATTTTTAATGCAAAATTTGAATTTAAAAAATAGCTTCAATTTTTTTTATAGTTTTATAGTGTAGATACACAAATATTACTTATCCTGTATATTTTATAATCTATCCCACTATCCCATTGGTTGGAAAGTATTTTGCTTATTGCTTTTTAAAATCTTTGACCGTCAATAAGCTCTTAGTTTTAAAGCTCTTAAAAGGCAATTTCAGGACTTACACATATTGATATTAAATTTCATATTATCTAAGGACAATTTCAACTGTGGTATTTTTGCGATCTAAATTTTATTTATTTGAACGTTTTTGGTGATGAATCTTGATGACATCATAGCTTTTGCTAGTTGTTTTTAAAACAGTTTATTAAATCTTACATATTAAATTCAGCTTCTAAAAACTGAAATTCAACAACACTTGCACACCCCACAATTATCTTTGTTCATTTGTATTATAGAAACTGCCTGTGTTGCGTTTAAAAAAATTTACAAAAAGACAATTTTTATTATTCTCCTTTAACAGATCATCAATTAGTTCATTTTAATTAGGATTGATTTATTAGGGCATTTCATCGCATAAATTTTAATCTAATCAGTTTATTATTTATATAACAAAAATAAAGTAATCTATTCTAGGAATATTAATATTTTTATTTTCCTATCGTTTTATATTTTACAGCTAACGCTTAGGTACAGGTTAACGTTTTAGTACAAATAATAACAATAAATAGTTAACTAAGCTTGGATATGACCGCACTCGATTTTAGATAAAGGTATAATTTATTTCTTGTCTTGCACCGGACGCCAATAGAGATCTGTTTCTATGATTTTAAGCAAAGTTAAAACTTGCAATCGTAATTCTTGAAAATTTATTAATTCCTGACTGGCTAATAGATCCTGATTGGTTAATAGAAAAACGATTGTGTATGGTACTTGACAGTTTGTCTATACTACTGTGAATTGACTGGGAATCAAACATGGATTCGTAGAGTTCAAGACAAGTTGGGTATAACCATTAGGCTACTAAATATACAATGTGTGAGTAGCCTAATGGTTCAACAGTGTGTTGAGAATATATCTAAGCAGTAAACCTGCCTTCAAACTGTCTGTCACAGGAGCTAAGATTTATTTAATGGTTTTATAGAAATTATAATTTAGGATCAAATGTGTATACAGTCAGAAAGGGCATCGTTGTGTAATAATCGATTTCCTACCTAAAGTTATAATTTTTTAAAATTTAGTATTGTACACTTATTTCTCAATGGATTTAGTTCACAAATTCATGTTCCATTCCAATCGAATTGCGAACTCGAAAAAAATATAAATTTAAAACTACTAAATTTAATCAACGGATTTAATCGGTGCCCAATAAGTCTATGACACATATTATCGTAAATGTTATTGATAGCCCTCGTTATCGTTTTAGAAAAACAAATTGTACATATCAATTTTAATTTTTGGTAAATTGTACATATATTTGTGCAAATTCACAAATTAAATTATCACAATTGACCTTCTCTTTTTTCTGTATTTTCCTTGAACCTATATGTATGATATTTTGTTTATTTTTTAAATAAAATTATTTATTTTTTTCCGCTTTAGAAAATTTAATTTATGAATACACTGGTATCGTACTTTTTGCATTTTCTAAATTTTTTTCATTTATTATTAATTTTTTTTTAATTTAATTAGTTAATCTGCCGAATAGTAGCACGTTAACGCGTTCAATACTAAATTTTTGATTCCACGTATATAATACTTTAAACAATTTGGGTTAATTTCAAGTGCCCCATGCATACAAACTTATTTTGTGAGATGACTGCACTTTGTCACATATAAATCTTTGGACGCATTTAAAATACTAAATGATTTTTCCCTTTATCTGCATTTTAAAAGCCTAAGACGTCTACTAGATTGGACCATCTAACTATCTATCTGTTTGGGACAATCGCTTTTAGCTCTCCCATGTCTTGCCAATTTGTTTCGCTTCAGATAGTGCCGTTTTCTTCCAATAGACCGAAAGCTGATCTTCCTTTTTTTGCCTCGTGGATTCCACTCTAGGGACATCGTTGCTGCATCTACGGATGGTTTTCTCAGTGTGTGTTCTATTTATCTCTACTGCCTCTTTCTTATATCGGGCTCAATCTCTGTTTGCTCTGTGTGTCGTAGAAGTTCTTGGTTACTGTTTGTATTATGCCTGAAGCATTTGATCAGTCGTCTTAAGCTTTTGTTCAAAAACGCCTGTAGTTGGTTTGTAATCTTCTGTATATGCTTCCATGTTTCCCATCCATACAGCAATACTGACTTTACATAATTATTGAACATTCGTAGCTTTGTTTTTCTTGAGAGGACTGACGCATTCCAGATCTTACGGAGGATGTTAAATGTATTTCTGGCCTTGGTAATGCGCTGATTGAGTTGATTTGTTGTGTTTCATTGGATGCCATTTGGGCTTGGATGATCAATGTCACTGTCTAGTACTGTGAGGAATAGTATCGGGGATAAAACACAGTTTTATCTCACTCCTCGGTGGTTGTATTGATCGCTTTGTTATTCTTTATATTGAATTCTGTTAACAGCAATCTGGTGCCTTTCTCTGATTAAATCAATCATTTCCTTCGGGCTGCCTATTTCGCGAAATGATTTCCAGATAGCGCTTCTTTTGATGGAATTAAATGTGCGCCCGAAGTCCACGAGAGTCCTTTCAAGAATGATCATTGCTAATACTTACATTGTGGTATTAAGTAGGGAGATGCCTCGCCTTTTATTTACATTCTCTTTGATCACTTTTCTTGGGGATTGTTATCTTTCCATTCCATTCCACCCTCTTTCCATTTAGTTTGTATTTTACCGTTTTTACATACATCAGCTCATAGTGGCGTTAGAACATCAGTAGTTATAGCTGCATATCTCCCTTCAATACTTCTGCTGATCTTGTTTTCTACGGTTTTCAAGGTAATCCGTCTACCTTCTATAACAGTACATTCAATTCTCCTACTGATAATGTAAATCCTTCAATCTAACTATACGAATAAACGTGAGTACTTACATAGCCATGTGATAAAATAGCTATATTACCATTTATTTCATCTCGTTACCAAAACTTTCGCCATATTTTCACTAATTTTTAATATTAAGATATTTAAATTTTTTTCCACTTTTTGGCAGTAAGACCTTCAACTGGTTTCCTTGTCATATAAACCAACAATTTGCTACGCCTTTGCGGTATTACTCTATTTTCCAATATATTCAACACCGAGGAAGATCCGGCGCACTGCTGATTCTGAACCCTATGTGCACTAATTCTTGAGGTACTGCTTTATTAACAGAAGATGGCCGTTTGTTTGCCACTCGTTTTTCCTGTACTTCCACCACTACTAAGATAAAAATTATTCAATCTACTGCGACGTGACGTGAAAAATGAAATCAATGCATTTAAACTCAAATTTCATCTTTGTTAGCAGCCATACTTGTGTTAATCTGAGTTATTTCGCCTCGATTCACAGCCGTTGGTTCACGTCAGGTATGTCTTGATCAATTTTTTATTCATGTTCGTGATTCGTTGATCATTGCCCGAGCTCTTTGACTGCATCATTTGCATTATTTGCACTCAAACATAATAACTGTTTTGTTTTCATAAACGTTGCTTTTAATCAATTTCTTATATTTCTTTTTCCGTTTAAGAAGACAAGTTCAGAGGCCATAATTTGACTGAGTGTTAAATGTTGACAAATTAAAGGATTCTATAAAAATTTGCGCTTTTTCGCAAACATTTGTGTTTATGCAAGCAAGCGTTGAAAATTGTACGATCCGTGAAATTTTTATGTTCCATAGGGGACAACTCCTGAACGTAGCTGCTTTATTTTGCAATTTATTCAATGTTATGGTCGAATCGCACTTGAAGACAATTCAATCGATTATTTTTAAATTGGATGATCAGATGATAGCGTGCTTCTCCAATTTATCAACAATATCGTTCAACTAACTAAAGATTCGATTAAAAACGTTGCGCCCTGACTGAACGTCAAACACGGACTCTCTTCCTAGTCAAGTTAGCTAACCACTAGGTCATACAACACACGGGATACTGTTAGTATCTCGCCATCAATGGAAACGATCAATTTGTAGCTCAAACATAATTGTTACTGAGAGTAAATTAACGCCTTTTTCCATTTGGAAATCATTGATCTCGGAAGTTGAAATACACACAATAAGTCAATCACACAATAAGTGATCAAATTTATAGACATAAATAGTAAAATTGGCTCGCATTTTATTGTCTTTGGTAATAAAATCTTACACGCTATAATTAATCTTCAATATTTTTTTCACTATGATAGTAAACACATTTTATTCTAATTTTAGGATGGCATTATCGGAGGCATCATTATTCCTTGGGCTATTTGCTGGCTGTTTATCAACAAGTTATATTCTAGATTTGACAAGCCCAGCCTTGATGTTTGCTATTGCTAGTATTTTATTGAGTTTCAATTTATTGTATGTTGTGTTTGGACTTGAAGAGAGTATTAAAGTCAACGAAAGTTTACCAAATGGTTTTGTTGTAAATTACAAAAAACTTATATTATTTTTTTAATTTATTAAAAGCTATTATTTATTTCAGGCTAGATTTAAAGAATTATTTAAATTTGAATTAGTTATAGATTTATTTATGACATGCTTTAAACCACGGGAAAAATACAATCGTGCCATTCTTTGGATCGTAATATCGTGTCTATGCATTAGTATTTTTATTTTGGGTAAAATGATATCTATTTGAATTTAAGAAAAGAAAACTATCTTTATGTTTTTATTATGTTTGTGTATTTCAGAGGGTCCAGGCACGGTGTTTTATTTATTTTTCCGAGAACGGCTCGAATGGGGAATTAAGGAGTTTTCACTGTATAACGCATTTAGTATTCTATTACAATTCTTTGGATTATTATTTGGATCGCTTGTTCTATTGAGAATAGGACTACCAGGAATGGTTTTGGCTTTAATTTCAAATATAAGCTTTATAGTTAATTTTATAATCATAGCCTTTGCTTCAACATCGGTTTGGATGTATATCGGTGTGGGAATCACATTTTTAAAACCATTAAATTCACCAATGTTTAGAGCAATGCTTGCCCAAATTGTACAACCAGCTGATGTTGGAAAAGTGTACTCACTTCTTACATGTTTTCAATCAATCACACCAATCATATCAGCACCTTTGTATACATTAGTGTATGACTTAACTTTGGTTAGTTTTCCAGGAGCAATACACTTAATAAGTGCATCATTGTATGGAGTTTGTGTGGTACTAATAATGTAAGTTGAACAAATTCTTATTTATTGTATTTGTTTTACTTCTATACAGTTTAGGATTTAAATATTACGATCATTATTTTTAATTAAATGTGTTGTGTAGTAGGTTTTACAAGAGAGAGACGTACTTACTTTATTGGTTTTGATATAAGGTGACCATTTTTTTTTTCAATCAAAAGGAGGACAAAAAAATTTAAGAAAAAAGTACAATGCAAATATTAGGTTATATAAAAAGTATCCAACGTTTTGTTCAACTTTAAATGCAAGTTTTCCGGTCCGCGTCATAGCATCGAAAAATCAAACCTTCAAATCGAGTTATAGATTATAGAACCGAGAATCAGTAGACCAAAAGTTCAAACCACCGAATTTTATATCATCGAATGGTTTTGAAATTGAAAAACATTAGATCGAAATATCATATCACCGAAAATTCATTCCATCGAGACATCACATCACTGGAAATCATATAATTAAAAATTATTATTAATTATATTAAACCGAATTTTATTTTATTCAAATCAATTTTAATCATATATGTGCCACTAATTATTATATTTACAACCTTTTGCCATTTTATGGACAGTTTCATGATTCCATCGGGGTTGTACTTCTGTGAAGCACAAAACTTGAGCAACTGATTTTTGGTTGGTCTGCTGCCGACCACTTTTTTTCATTATAGGCGTTTTGCAGAGATAAATCGTAGTCAGAATAGTTCCGAACATCAAAATTTCCCAACCCTGTTCATTAATTTTTTAAGGATCATCAAATATGTGTGTGCCATGTGGTCTAAAATTGTCATGATAAACATAATGGAAGAAAACAGTAAAAATACAATAAATTGAATTCATGACTGCGTACTAATAAAAACATCTCTGGACAGATTAGGTTTAAAATATTGAAAAGGAGGACAAAAAGGAGGACACTTTTCGAGGAAGGACATAACCTAGAAAAGGAGACTGTCCTCCCTAAAGGAGGACGGTTGGTCACCTTATTTGATATAGTACAGAAATTAATGTAGAACTAAAAATTATTAATTAGAATTATCTTTTGCTTTCACATACAGATTCCAATTGAATAATATTGTCATTTTTTTTCAGAACTGTGATAATTCTTCAAAAGAAAACCAACAACGAAATCAATTACGGAAGTATTAATTCGTAAAAAAAATGAGATAAGTAAAAAGTATACTTAATAATTTAGAAAAAAAAACATATTTTCCAAATGAATATATTTATTTATACGCAATTGTATTGTATTTTAATATAAAATAATAAAATTGTATATATTTTTTAATCTCAGTGCCTTCTTCTATCTTTGTCCCGTCTTTTATCTTTGTCCCTCTCTTCTTGTCGTTCATGTCGTAAACGCCTTTCCTTCTCACGATCTCTTAGTTCTCTATCTCGGACTTCTCGTTCTCTGATTTCCCGTTCGCGACGATCACGCTCCATTCGTTCACGTTCCTTTTCTCTTTCCCGTTCAATACGTTTTTTATCGTGTCTACTACGTTCGCGATCTCTTTCTCGAGATACAGAACGTTCTCGCTTCGACTTTTGAATTTTATGTGAAACATCTTTTTTCGAATCATTTAATAGTTTTGGTTTCTCGTTTATATTTTCCTCATCACTTTGTGCCTCCTCGTCTAAATCATCATCAAGAGCTGAAACTTTTGGTTCTATTTCACTATTCTCTTCAAGAACATGTCGTTTTTGTACTCTTGGTAAAATTATGTCACAAACACGATCACTTCTAAGGAGTTCGTCGATAAACTCATCCATGTGTATAATTTCAAATTGCGCTGAACGATTTTGTCGTCGTAATTTCCGATTGTCATTGTATAATGGTTCTAAATACTTGTAACAATCCAATGATGTACCTGTTAATCGTAAATAGTACGCGCCTAAAGCGCGGACATATTTAAACTCTTCGTTTTTTATAAATTCTACAACGATATCTTTTTCTGGTTGAATTTGTAACATTTTTAAAATTAAACACAAAAATGGGGTGGGTTTTATGTTACCACCAAAAACACCTCCAATAAACCGAAGTTCCATTGCTTTATCCACCAGCAACTCAGCAGTTAAAGCGAAACATTGCTCTTTCCAGAATTTTGAATCGTATATACGGGATCTTATAATTTTTTCCACTAAGTACTGTGGATTTGTTCCATGAATATTTTTAGCATCTTTTACAGTTCGATTTGCCATTTACTTTTTTTTCAATAATAATTGTAGACACCACAATTGTCAAAAAAATGGTTTTTAACAAACGTCAAATCAAATGTCAAAACCGTTTTAAATTCAGCTGTTTTCTCGTCGTTATCAGCTGAATAAAAAATATAGTGGGCAATTTAATGTGTATGTAAATATAAAACTTAGTTGAATCTAAAGTTAAGTATAATGTTGATTGAAATTTTAATCTTATTTTATCAATTATGTAATGAAATTTTGAGAAATAACTAATAACACATTCGATATTTGCTTTCTTTTAACTATTAAAATAATTGACCAATAATTGACCTAAATTGATAAAATATAATTTGACACAGGAAATTTCCTAAGTTATTGTGAATGGTTTTTATTACATTATTACAATAATTTTTAATAAAATTGAATGACGCATAGTAGTCTTAAAATTTTTGTCCATTTCCAATTTCATTTACGCAAAATATTGCATATTATTAAAGAGTAAAATCGCGTATAATTAATATTTGATAGTTGTTTTAAATTAGAATATATATATCTCTCAAAAATGAGTTTCTTTGGGAAATTTTTTGGTGGTAAAAAAGATTCCGCTATTACAACTGGAGAGGCTATCCAAAAACTACGAGAAACCGAAAATATGCTAATTAAGAAACAGGAATTTTTAGAGAAAAAAATAGATTTGGAATTAGACACAGCTAAGAAAAATGGTACCAAAAATAAAAGAGGTATAAACAAAGATAATATTAGTCACAATACAAATGACATTTTAAATATTGAAGAGTCAATTTACTCGTAATTTTCAGCTGCAATTCAAGCATTGAAACGAAAGAAGAGATACGAAAAACAATTACAACAAATCGATGGAACTTTATCAACAATTGAAATGCAACGTGAGGCGCTGGAAGGTGCTAATACAAATACAGCAGTATTGACAACAATGAAAAGTGCTGCTGATGCATTAAAAGAAGCACATAAACATATGTATAATTTGTATATGCGTGTGGGAAGAATGTCGACTAATTTTAACTAATTTTTTAGGAATGTTGATCAAGTTCATGATATGATGGATGATATAGCAGAACAGCAAGATGTAGCTAAAGAAATTTCAGATGCTATTTCAAATCCAGTTGCCTTTGGACAAGATGTTGATGAAGATGAGCTAGAAAAGGAATTAGAAGAATTAGAACAAGAGGAATTGGATAAACAATTGATTGATGTCGGTCCAGCGGCTAATGAATTACCCGATGTGCCTAGTGAAGAACTTAAAGATAAAGTTAAGGAGAAAAAGAAAACCGTGGTTGCCGCTACAGCTGCCGATGATGATGAGGATATGAAAACGTTGATGTCATGGGCCCAATAGATTCGATCTCTGAACCATGGTTTAAGCTTAAAAGAAATTAAAATATGAATTATTATTTTTTTTAAATTTTATCTATTTAATCGCACTATACAAGTTTAATATTAAAATTGTATTGGTTAGAGATTTTTACAGAAGCCCCAATCAAAAACCAATATTAGTTAACTAAGCAAGAAAATAAACAAAAAAAATGCTGGACATCGTTCAATGGATAAATTATAAAAGTATATGAGTTATCTTCAGTGAATAAATGCTTTATGATTAGCAATTTTATACGGTTGTAATGAATCGAATAAATTTGACAAATTATTAAATCAAAAATTAATTTTTGTAGAGAAAACAATTTATTTCTAACGTTTTGTTTAATAAAAAATTATGTACATAGATAACATGTTAATATTTTGAACAAGAAATTATAAACGTTTGCCTTCTCAAGCAGGTGACGAGGAGGAGCAGACCCTCATCTTTGTGCTCTCTGTAAGCTAGATTTTAGAAGGTGAAAATGTGTAGACACGAGGCCAGTAAATGACAGATACTAATGTACATTAAGCCAACAATAAATATCTAAGGACCAGACAAGTTGTTTTATAACTTAAATCTTTCTATATAATATGTATAACTACAATTTTAATCAAATATTGGTACATGTTTCCGATCAAACCACTCCTACAAACCAGCAACAAATTTATTGATTATACAAAAATTAAAGCTACTGCATTGATTGATTTGATTCAATAGGGAAAATAGAGTAAAATCAATCCACTTGGGAACTCTTCAGTTCAGTATCGAAAATTTTTTCATGTCGACCGAATACGTATATCCTTGAAAGACAAATTAAAACTCTGAATAAACGACCGCATGCTGCATCTATCGAATCATAACGAAGAGCGTGAACTACACAAAGAGCTCTAAAATATTCTAGATATATGTATCTCATATTTTAAAAATACTTAATGTAAGTGGTTCACAAGAACTCGGAGCAATGTCTAAACTTGAAAGTAACGGCTGTTATCGCAAGATATTTTATCTTTTTAAAGTTATCGTCCTTAAATTTCTTAAAGAAGCTTAATTTATTCAAACTTAATCCCAATCCCTACTAGTTGGCATGGAATCTTTGGATATTCAGAGACGTTAACTGATAATTTATTATAATTAACACTAAACATGCCTATAACTTTGAAAAAAATATCGTCGATATATAGCTGATTGGGGTAGATTCTTGAGCAGTAGTTTGATGCTTATTTAAATACCATACATTAGAAAGATTTCTTATTGTTCTTTTGATGAATTAAATTTCCAATCAACTTTTTTTAATGTTCTTTTAATTAGTAATGATATCTGCTTTGATAGTTAGTTCCATCAATTTTCCATAAATATTGAAAGACTTGTTATAATTTTATTTAATTAAATTCTGTAGTACGCACTATTTATCAAACAGTTTTTCAAGTGCAGAAAATTCCAATTCATTAACACATTACAATACAAACATGGTTAACTCCATTAATAATAATTGTTATTTGTATTTTTGTTAGACAGAAAATTTACAATTTTAATTCAAATATAATTCATGAATAATCTTCTTGTTCATTAAAAACTTTAACATTATTTTTGGTTAATTTAATATGAATTCTGAATCAAAGATTATTAAAATTATCGAATATTTTTTATGTGCTGTAAAAGAAATTTTTTTATTGGAAAACCGCCGTTTAAAATTTTTATATATATATGTCTAATGATTAATTTGTTTTTTCACGCATTCATGGATTTTTTTAATAATAAAATATAAGTAAAGAAGGTGCGATTGAATAAAAAAAATTTGTTAAAATACTTTTCAGTGTTCGCCACAACACTCCCCCCCTAGTGCCATCGCAGATGGGACGATATGAAAAATAAAAAGAAAGGGGATTTAATATGCCGTAGCATTAAGAAAGCGAGCAGGAGTTCTGGTAGTTCGACCTGCTCGGGTTGTTGCAGCGGAAGGGTTAAAGGTGAACGTTTGCGGTGTTAGATTAAATTGTACCTTTTTAGCCGTTCTAGTTGCGTTTGCGTTGTGCTTTCCAAGTTCTGTTGAAGTGGAAGGTAAAGACTTGAAGGTGTCCGAAGAAGAAGATTGGACGTTATCTTTAAAAGACGGCATTTCGTCTGCGCGATTAAGATTTTTGCTAGAAGACAATGGAGGTTGAGTCGAGATATCTTCAGATTCTGACCTAAAACAAGGTTTTAATCTGTCGATTGAGACTCGCATATGTTGACCTTTGCGATCAATGACGAAGTTCTTTTCATCGCGACTAATGACGAAGGTCCATTCGTATGGAGGCTGAAGCGACTTACGTACTAAGTCAGTGCGTAAGAAGACATGTGAGCAAGAATCAAGGGCTTTGAAAACGAAAACTTTGTCAGAAGAATGCCTTGATGCATTAATGGGACGAAGGTGATTGAAGTGTTGTTTCAATTGTGAAACGAAATCAGATTGAGGAATTAACTTGGTATTATTGCTGAAAAATTCTCCAGGAAGACGAATTTGCGTACCATAAACAAGTTCCGCAGATGAAGATTGGAAATCTTCACGAAAAGTGGTTCGTAAACCAAGTAGGATTGAAGGTAATATCCTTGTCCAGTCTGTCCTGTCGTAAGCCATGATAGCAGATTTTAGTGTCCGATGCCAACGTTCAATGAGACCGTTACATTTAGGATTGTAACTAGTAGTGCGTTTGCGTTCGAAACCTATGAGTTTAGACAACTCAGAAAAGAGATTGGATTCGAATTGGGAGCCCTGATCAGTTACGATTACTGAAGGTACTCCGAAACGAGCGATCCAATTAGAGTAGAGTGCTGAGGCTACCGTTTCAGCAGTGATATCCGAGATGGGGATGGCCTCAGGCCAGCGAGAATAGCGGTCAATAATTGTGACACAATATCGTTTGTCCTCAGAAGTAGGAAGTGGACCAATTATGTCCATATGTATCTCGGAAAATCGTTGTGAAGTTGGGGCATAGTTACCCAAAGGAGATTGTGTGTGCCTAGAAACTTTTGCCTTTTGGCAAGCCAGGCAGTTCTGTGCCATTTGTTTAACGTCCTTTTTAATGGATGGCCAAATGACCTTATCCGTAAGGAGTTTGACGGAACTGTTAACCTCTGGATGGGATAAATTATGTAGGCTATTGAAAACAGACTGACGAAATTGCTTTGGTATAAATGGGCGAGCGTTACCAGAAG
The DNA here is from genome assembly GCA_963693315.1 of Diogma glabrata. Taxonomy (NCBI): domain Eukaryota; kingdom Metazoa; phylum Arthropoda; class Insecta; order Diptera; family Cylindrotomidae; genus Diogma; species Diogma glabrata. The sequence continues at coordinate 419,819,156 of OY856186.1, forward strand.
AAGTATCGCATAAAATTGTTTTCGACGAAGATTGTCCGAAAGTTAACGGAAAAGATCGGAATTGTAGTGTGGGACTAGTGTCCACTAATTCCTTTAGTTCGCAGTCGTCGAACTGAGCATCAGCAATTTCGTTATAATTAATACATTCTGGTATTGATAGTTGATCGATACGAGAAAGTGTATCTGCAACTACGTTTTCAATCCCAGAGATGTGTTGAATATCAGTCGTGAATTGACTGATAAAATCTAAATGCCTGAACTGACGAGGACTTGCTTTGGCAGGGTTCTGCGACAAAGCATAAACAAGAGGCTTATGATCGGTGTAAAGTGTGAAAGTTCTACCTTCAAGGAGATATCTAAAGTGTTTGATAGCAGAGTAAGCAGCTAGAAGTTCACGATCATAAGTACTATATTTCTGTTGCGACTCATTAAGTCGCACAGAGAAGAAACTGAGAGGAGTCCAACAGTTGTTAATTTTTTGTTGAACTACCGCGCCAAGTGCCTTATCAGAAGCATCGACCATTACCGCAAGTTGGGCAGTGTGCGAGGGATGGGCAAGAGTAGTTGCCTCGGCAAGTTGCCGCTTGCACAGATCGAAGGCTTGAATGGCGTCTTCGGACCATTGAATGACTCGTTTGTCATTCTTTTTAGAACCTTTAAGAAAATTATTAAGGATGGCTTGATTGCCACCAGCGTGAGGTATGAAGCGACGGTAGAAATTAATCATACCTAGAAAACGACGGAGTTGCCTAACGGTTTCTGGACGATCGAAATTGTTGATCGCATCGACACGTTCTAAAGTCGGCTTAATTCCAGTCGAGTCAATGTGATGTCCTAAAAAGTCAACGTTGGTTTTTGTGAAGTTGCATTTTTCAACGTTGATGATGAGACCTGCGTTTGAAAGACGCTCGAAAACAGTTCGAAGATGTGTGAGGTGTTCCTCAAAAGTCTTAGAAGCAATAAGGAGGTCATCAATATAGATGAAACAAAAGTCAAGGTCTCGAAGTAATGAATGCATGAACCGTTGAAATGATTGCGCAGAGTTTCGCAATCCGAATGTCATTCGAACGAATTCGAAGAGTCCGAACGGTGTGGATATTGCTGTTTTAGCAATGTCGTGTTCATCAATAGGAATTTGATGATAAGCACGAACGAGATCAATAGTTGAGAAAATTTTGCATTCATATAATTGTTGAGTAAAATCCTGAATATGAGGGATAGGATATTTATCAGGAGTTGTCACATTATTTAGAGCACGGTAATCACCGCAAGGTCTCCACTCGCCGTTCTTCTTTTTAGCGAGGTGGAGAGGGGATGACCATGGGCTATTAGAAGGTCGACAAATACCTTGAGCCAGCATGGTGTCGAATTCAGTCTTGGCTATCGCCAATTTGTCCGGAGCTAGTCTACGGTACTTTGAAGAAATGGGAGGGCCGCGAGTTTCGATAACGTGTGTAACGTTATGTTTGACCGGTAAAGCAAGATCACTTGCAGAAGTTAAATTTTTGTAATTCCTTAGAATATTGACGACAGCAGGATCAACAGAATTGTCGATTGTTGTTAAAGTGGGGACTGGAGAAGTGGAGATTTCAGCGATAGCGAACAAGTTGGTAAGTGGATCGACAAGTCGTCGATTTTTGATATCCACTAAGAGACCATACTTATTTAAAAAGTCAGCTCCAAGAATAGGCATGGTAACGTCCGCGATAATAAAGGTCTGACAGAACGATCGTCTGAGACCAATATTTAATTCGAGGGATCGTGTACCAAATGTTCTGACTTTAGTGTTGTTCGCTGCATAGAGAGGGAAATCAGATAATTTAGAAAGTTTTTCTTCCACAGTAGCTGGAAGAACAGACACTTCGGCCCCAGTATCGACTAAAAAGGATTTTCGCGAAATTCGGTCATAAACAAGAAGACGGAGCTGAGTTTGGCTGTTATCACATGCCGCCACTTGTGACGAGCCATTTAGTTTTTTGCAAATTTTGATTGAAAAGAAGAATTTTGGTTGCTTGGTTTAAAGTGCTTGCACTTCGGGTCACAGCGTTTTGCGTTTTGCTGGAATTTGTGGTGATAGTAACATTCACCATCAAATATTTGTACCCTAGATCTAGATCTTGGGCGATAGCGGAATCGACTTGGCGTGTGATCTCGACTGTAGTTTCGGTCCTTGGACCTACTTCTACTTTTGTTAAAATTACTCGTTGATATTGCGTTGAGAACAGAGGACTGGAGTTCATTGAACTTCGCAGTCAAAGAAGCTATTTCATTAGCATAATTGTTTGCAGGAGAGGTAACTGCTATTATAGAATTTCCTATCTGAGCAGCGTAGACGCGATCAGCCAGTTCGGCTGTCGTAGTTAGGTCAAGATTTACCACAGCTAGTGCTGTGCGCACAGAGGCAGGAAGTTTTTCTTCCCAGAGCAGTTTGAGTACATCCTCAGAAAAAGCGTTTTGTGTCTCACGGGACATTTCCCTGAGAAGTTGTGAGGGCTTACGATCGCCGAGATCCATTCCTCTAAGCACATTTCTAATACGATCTGTAGTGCTAGAGGTGAGACGCTGAAGAAGGGCGGATTTCACCTGGTCATACGGATTTGCCCCCTTAGGTGCAGTAAGGACGTCCCAGATTATGGAAGAAATATCTGGTGTAATGATGCCTAGAACATGACCGTATTTGGCATCTTGCGTTTTAATTTTTGAGATTCGGAATTGCTCTTCCAAAATTGTAAACCAGGTGTCTGGTTGGTCTTTCCAGAAAAGAGGAACTTTAATTGAAATAGGGCTAATTTGTATTGCCTCTTGAAATTTGGGTTCCGAAGAACAAGACGGAAGAATATTTTGAGGACTTTGAACATAGGTTGCAGATGTTCCTTGAGCTTCATTAGCTTCGGCCATGAAGGCTCTAGCACGTTCATTAACTAGAGCTAGGAGCTCTTCTTCCGTAAAGGAATATTTTCGTGGTGCAACAGTGTCGTCAGAATTATCCATGGCCGATGTTAAAGGAACTTGCAACCAATTTTCCTCGACCTAAAAGCTATGGCAGCTAGATAAAAAGAAGTGTTGTGGCGAGAGAAAAAAAAAAAAAAAAATAAAAAATATTCGAAATAAAATATTTATAGTACTGTAAATCGACAGTAGCCCGAAGCAAAAAAGAATTTCCCTAAATATATTTATAAAATTTAAAATGTTTAAGCAAAATGAAACAATCTACTATTTTAAATTTCGAAAAACAAACAAAAAATAAATTAAACAATAAATTTGATACTTGAATGCTGACTTGAATCCGTTGTAAGCTTGTTCCCTGTCGGATGGTCACCAATTTATAGCTGATTGGGGTAGATTCTTGAGCAGTAGTTTGATGCTTATTTAAATACCATACATTAGAAAGATTTCTTATTGTTCTTTTGATGAATTAAATTTCCAATCAACTTTTTTTAATGTTCTTTTAATTAGTAATGATATCTGCTTTGATAGTTAGTTCCATCAATTTTCCATAAATATTGAAAGACTTGTTATAATTTTATTTAATTAAATTCTGTAGTACGCACTATTTATCAAACAGTTTTTCAAGTGCAGAAAATTCCAATTCATTAACACATTACAATACAAACATGGTTAACTCCATTAATAATAATTGTTATTTGTATTTTTGTTAGACAGAAAATTTACAATTTTAATTCAAATATAATTCATGAATAATCTTCTTGTTCATTAAAAACTTTAACATTATTTTTGGTTAATTTAATATGAATTCTGAATCAAAGATTATTAAAATTATCGAATATTTTTTATGTGCAGTCAAAGAAATTTTTTTATTGGAAAACCGCCGTTTAAAATTTTTATATATATATGTCTAATGATTAATTTGTTTTTTCACGCATTCATGGATTTTTTTAATAATAAAATATAAGTAAAGAAGGTGCGATTGAATAAAAAAAATTTGTTAAAATACTTTTCAGTGTTCGCCACAGATATGACATCTAAAATGAGAATCTAACGTCAAAATTGATGGAACTTGTTCAGGCAATTTGTTAGAATGGAAATATAACTCGAACACTGTGGTATATTAAAATAAGAAATTATTTATGCAAACGCTTTAAGAGCCATCCTAACGAAAATATATTTGGGACTTTATTAAAATTAAATGATATACGCATCATAACAAAGAGACAACCGCAAAAAACTTGTTCCAAAAAACACGTTCCTGCTTATATCATGAAATTCCCATACCATACTTTTCATTTGAATTTCAAAGTTATTACTTCACTTTGTTACCTTTTCCTAAATTCATTAAATCATCACATACACATTTTGAATATTAAAAGTAAATCACTTTCTTTTGTTTAAAATTGCAGTGATTGAATGCTTGCGGGCGAAATAATTTTAATTATGTTTTAGTTATAAAAAATAAAGTCTACTGATAACATTCAGTTATAAGCGTTAAATAAATTAAATAAAATTATTTTAACTATGAATAATAAATATAATCGATTGGTAAATAAAAATTAAAATAACCGACATAAATTTTGATTGCGGTTTTTTTTTCAGTGTATTCTCACAATATTTTATTGTTTTGTTAATTTTACATACTTAACAAATGCAACTATAGATTTATCAAATGCAGATTTAAAAAATTTTCAATATTTTAAATATCCAACAACTCAGCGTCCATTATTATTTGGAAAATATTATATAACAACTTCAACAGAACCACCGACGATACTTCAAGATACTTTGAATCGTGGTACAGCTATTGTGTCATATTTCCGAAATTTAATATTAGGAAATTGGTGGACTAGATCTAACTTAAAGTTTGAATTTGATCCAGAAGCTGGTAAACGAAATTCAATTGCATATCAAAGACGATTTGGATACCGTGGTGAAAAGTTGATTTCACTGTTGGGGAATGGTTATCCAAGGAATAAGTTAGTATAGTATAGTAAATTGTGTTTTCAAAACAAGTTGTAATAAATAAGTGCTTAAATTTGTTTTAATTTTGTTTTATATGTAGTATTATGGACTATCCTGAAGTAAATTAATATTTCAAGCATGGCAATTGAAACAAACAAACGTTCACTTAAAAAGATATATTTTGTTTAGTTCTTCTATTGCATAAGAGATGTCGTGAATCACTTCAGTTTTTTATATTTTAGGAAAATGAGCTTCAACTGTATTTTAAATCTGTCAATATTATTAAAATTAACCGGGCATTTATAAAATTGTTGTGGTTATTTATATTATTAAATAGTGGAAATTTACTAGTACTACGGTATAATATACAAAAATTAAAAGGTATGGTTATATTTGTAATTTTTCTTCGTTTCTATAATAATCACACTATGGAGATATTGTTTCTTAACAACAAAAACAATTGAAACATTTCGGAATATGCGATTTGCGGATTAAATGTTTTGTTTTTAAAGTACAAAAATGTAAGAGCCGATTGCATGAATGCGGATAGAAGATAAATCTTCGGATTAATCGTCGTTTGTATATATACAAACGACGATTAATCCGAGGATTTATCTTCTATCCGCATTCATACAATCGGCCCTAAAACTAGTCAGCCGGAACATACCGGATCATGTGTCTTGGATAATTTCTCTTCGTTCCTTCTTTTATGGACATTTTTCATACCATACATCGCACCGTCATGTTAACAGGCGTGCCAATTTTTATTATGAACATTGAACATATCGATTTGTTTTTGACCGAAAGCACTGAGATTACCGTAAATCGTTTATAAATTTCAAATGCCAGTAGCTATTGAGTTGACGCTAGAATTATAATATTATAAAATTATGTTCGATCAGCCGAACCATTTATGATACCATCACAGTTGGGTTATTTCATCCCGTTTTTGTAGTCACAAATACATAGATATGTTTTTACCAATGACTTCTTTTCATTAAACTGTTTGGTTCACACTTGGATGACGCTTAGAAGCGAACTCATAGTTTTGATCTACGGGTGTGATAATTGGCACACAAGCTAAAGTGATATATCACTATAGCCGTGAGATATCACTAGCCAAGATGATATCTTAGATATTTAATTTATGTGAGCTGGCGGACTCTTCAGAAAACGGTTACACCCTCAGTCTTAGCTGTGGAATATTCTTTAATGATGGCACGCTATTCCTTACCCGAAGAAAGAAGCCTCCATTTAACTATGTGTGGGCTTTAATTATTGAGGAAGACAGTGCATCGCATGATCAAGAAATATGCCACTAGCTGGATTATTGGCAGCCCAATATACGTTGTTCAATCTTTAACCAAAAATATAAAAAAAAAAAATTTTGCGTCCATCAACACCTCAGAACGCATGTTTTTGTGAGACCTTGGTCTTAAAAAGTTTTTATGTGTTGTTGTGAGTTGTGACACTTATTGTAATATATACTACACAACACATTTTATTTAAAAAAATGCTATTAGTCCCTGTGCCGGCGCCGATTTCATGTGATGATTACCACATATTTTATACTTCGTGAGGCGCCTGTCCTTGACGAGCCCGAAACATTTGTTTTGCGATTTTTCTCAAATCGGCCGCTTTTGCGTTCGGCAAGCTCCGAAAAATGCCGATTGCCCGGGATCTTGTAAATTTTTGTTTTTTTTAACTATGGGGGTTGGAAATTTGATTTAGAACACGAGGTAACCTTGTCAGACAAAAATTTGTCTGCTATTATCTAGTCCGACACCCAAACATACAAAATGTCAGTTGTCAGACTCGAGAATAGCAGACACATTTTAGTCGGACAAGCTTACCCTCTTGTTCTAAAACAAATTACAAACCCCCAAAGTTAAAAAAAAAATGTGGTAGCAAATTTACAAGATCGCCGGCAATTGGCATTTTTCGGAACTTGCCGAATGCAAAAGCGGTCGATTTGAGGAAAATCGCAAAACAAATGTTTTCGGGCTCGTCAAGGACAGGCGCCTCACGAAGTATAAAATATGTGGTAATCATCACATGAAATCGGCGTGGGCCCAGGGACTATATGGTTACAAACAAATTAAAAAGGAGAATTTAAGAGAAGGAATATTTATGTAAGAAGAAAAAGCTGTCTCGATTAATCTCGTTCCATGACTAGTTGACTCCAGTTTTGAGATCCTATATCACGAAGGTGAATGATGAAATAACGCTACCTGGTTGTTATTGGGGCACTTTTTTATCATTCTTCGTAATGAAGCCCATGCTAGATGACCAAACCATCTCATCCGGTGGGATTTAATGAATCCTATTACATCGCAGTTTCCAACGAAGTGTGTGATTTCAAAATTCATCCCGGTTCTATACAGATTTTTCGCAAATTAACATGGACCACAAATTGTTCGTATAACATTCTATGTTGAAAGAATTCTACATTGGAGATAGTTAGTGTCCAGCTTTCACTTCCAAATGTTAGCGCATTATAAAGTGTGAGCTTACATGACTGCGAAAGATGTTTTGATCGCTGAAGTGTGCGTAGGAAACTGTTTGCGACAGTGATGCGGGCTTTGATATCTGCCTGCATTTCATTAGACGATGTTATAACAAGATAGAGATATTTAAAGTTCTCCGCGCGTTCTACTTTATAGTCCACAGTATTCCGATTTGCGGGCGTTATGTTCGTGAATATTGTTAAAAGTTTCGTTTTACCGGTGTCGATGCATAATCCCAGTCGTTTAGCATTTATTTCAAGCTGTGAGAGACTATTTTTGATATCGCAGGGTTTACGTCATAGTAGAACAATATCATCTGCATAGTCAAAAATTTGATTAGATTTGTTAAAGGATTTTCGTGCATAGGTCCGTTCTTATCTCAAGGCTTTCAGAAAAACCTTTTTGCACCTTTATATAGCGAGCCGTTTGATCCAATTTAGACGCCCGTTCCAAGCTATCTCTAATATGGAGAACAGACGCATAAGTTACATTGATTTTATGGATCTAATGAATATAATGAATATATAATATTAAATCTGCCCTTCTCAACTACACCATCCTAATTCTGTCCGCGTTACCCAGGTAGCACGGCGTGGACGTTGAATTTCGGATTTGGCTACCCAAGGAAAAGTTCCAAACGAATAAATTTTATATCATAAATAAAATCCAATTTTTAATTGTAGAAGCTAGAGGTCGAACCGATTATAAGTAACTCGGTAAAGTCATTACAAAAATTATTTCTCTGTTGTATTTCATTTCGGCACACAAAATAACAGTTGATGGTAAAATTTTCGTTCAGAACACCCCAGCGCTACCATATATTTAATTTCAGTTAGTTCTTGAGTTATCTATGTATCAGACACTGGCCATATGTGGTAGAAACCATAAATATTTCTCAATACCGTCTCCCACCACTATCTCTACATCGAAATGTCTGACTAGATAAATTGTTTGTATCATACAATCCGAAAAGTTGTAAGAATTCATTTTGTTCAATTCAGTTCAATTCGAAAACGATTTTCAGATGCTCGGTTAGGTAGTCGAGTTTGAGTACTGCTACGAGCAGCAGTCTTTGAGCGTTTGACACGACCAGCGTCTGACGTAGATCTAACGTGTATGTGCAGTCGATAAATACAGAGACATCGGGTTTGAGTTTCACAGGTGAGTTTACTCGTTTTAATCTCGTTAACTGTTTGTATGCATTCGCCGAGCTAGAAACCCGTCAGCAACTAGCAGTTAAAGCAACGGCGATATCTATTTTGTATATGAATGCCTTATCCAAATGTAAACAAGAACTTTTGTTTAACGAACGATAACGTAACGATACAAATGAAAAAGTTGGGGTTTGTGTCAGTTTTTTTCGATTGTAGTCTCGTATCAGACCGATTATTGTTTTTCTTTTCCCAATACTCTTAATAATGGAGATTTTATATTTAGTGTGGAAACATATTCAATTCGTGACTAGAAATTTAATATAAAAACTCCCAAAACAAATACAATTTAGAATTGTAAATCACAGATGAAGGATTCAAATTAAGTAAATATGAGGTGTTGAAGTTTCAATTTAGAATCATCTGAACATTAAAATATGTTGCATCATCGCCGCTGTAGATTGGCCCGACACGAAACATAAAATTTCGAATTGCAAAATTCAAGTGAATTCCAATAGTTAATCACTCACAAAAATCTAACCATATTCAAATATTTTTCCATTAATTAACTTTCAGTTTCGGCAGCAATTGCATTTAAAATCCTTTCCGGATTAATAAAATTTTTGGATTCTCGCACATCAACAAAATCTCAAAAATCGGTTCCTTGTTTTGTATTTGTTTATTCTATTTAAATGCTTTAATTTTAAATCCGTAGTGCTTCCAAAATATCACCCGGTCATCCGAGATTATAAATTAAAGCAATTACTATTGTTTCCATTTTTATCGTCTAACAGCAAATGACTTTTCATATGTTGTTCTAAACGAACACAAATTTATGCGGAACACTATTGTGGATCACTTTTTATGCGGACCACCATTGGTGGAAACGTGTTATTCTCATTATATCGATTATCTCGTAAATTATAAATCCTATGGACCTGAAATTTAAGATGCGTTATTATTTTAATTTAACCTGCCCACTCAAGATAACCGATACAAAAATATCGTTTTCGTTTGTTTTAAAGGGCTGCGAAATAAGGTCTTTAAGAATTTACTTTTTTTAACGAGTTAAGTGGGGTTTCAGAGGTCCACCCTTAGATTATAAAATATATAGGATAAGTAATATTTGTGCATCTACACTATAAAACTATAAAAAAAATTGAAGCTATTTTTTAAATTCAAATTTTGCATTGAAAATAATTTCCACAAAAGAAATGGCTCCTGTAAAAATAAATACAAAAATACAGGGTCCCATGCAGCATTTTTATCTCTTTCCATTTATAGAAAAAAAATATATTATTATTCTTCTATTGACAGAAAGAAGCAACTGCCAAATAATATATATTTCATTTTAATTTCATTCTAAATTAAAACAAAAACTGAAACAGTAAACCATATAAACAATATCCATTTCATTTTAAATTTAGTTTAAATGAAAACAAAACCAAAGCGTACATGATAAAATTTTAGTTAGGATCAAATTTTCAGTTTTAATATTATCAGTTTTATTTTAATCGAAATACTTTTGACAAACATAAAATAAAATTGAATAAGGTTGGTCATACTCCAATCGGTAAAAATGTTAAATACAAAATTTCTACATAAGTCTGTTATTTTGTAAGCATATTTGGTCAAGCAAGGGAAAACCTCGATGATATTTAAATTTCTAGGCTACTGTGTTTTTTCAGTGCAAATACTATCACGTTAAAATCGCACACTACTTTATGTAAATAAAAATAACTTCAACTTAAAAAGATATTACTTATCCTGTGTATTTTATAATCTAAGGGTCCACCACACAGTTTTTTACACCACACAGTTTTTTGTGAAATGTCGAAGAAAAGAAAGAGTTTTTTCGTGTTTTCTGTCCGCCTCAGTTTTGCAATTATAGAAAAAGTAACTTTATAGAAAAATATAACGAAGTGTAAAATACTATAGTAATCGTATTTATTAGAACAGTGGGAATGAACTGAAGCAACATACAATTTAAATCCCAGTCAAGTCGAGATATCATTTGTAAGAGCACTTAATTTAAGAAACATTGCAATTTTTTTAAGAATTTTGCACTGCACCGTTTTTAAATTAACTTACAAAATGTGCAAATTTAAATTGGTTTCGAGCCGAATTGAGCCCGAGTTTCGAGCTGAATTGACAGAAAAATTCTAAAAAGTTCACAGAGACAGAAAGTTTGATAAACTCTGTACTAAAACTTTAGGCTAAGTGTCACATTATTATACTTTTGCATTTTGAGGGGGTGAGATTGGGGAAGGGTTGACAAAATCTCTTTTTACCAAAACGAATGCGGTGTCATATGCTCTTTCATTCACTTAATTTAAGAAACATTGCAATTTTTTTTTAAATTTTGCAATGCACAGTTTTGAATTATTGTCAACTTTAAGTGGCTTAAACACCCCCCCCCCCCCCCCCCCCCCCCCCTTTGGATATCGAGTTGAATTGAGAGAATTTGAAGAAATTCGCAAAGACAGGAAGGTTCATAAACTCTTAACTAAAACTATAGCAAAGTGTCTCATAATTATACTTCTTTATTTTGAGGGAGCAATAGTGTAGTAGAATAAAAAAAGCTTTTGTTGATCCAAACGAGCGGATGTCATATGAAAGAACACTTAAATTTAAAAAAACATTGCAATTTCTCTTAGAATTTTAAAGTGCACAGTTTTTGAATTATTGTCAATTATTATTGATTTGTTATTTGAATTGATATTGCATATTTGCTATTTTGATGTAATTGAATCTCTCTTTAGTTACTTTAAACAGCTATCGATAATATTTAACGAGATGAAACATTTTGTGTATAATTTCGATCAATTTTCAATTGACATTGGTATTGACATCTAAGAGAAAAATTTATTTTTTATGTGCCTATGGTCTGGCAATATAGAAACTACAACACATGCATATGTAAATTATTTTTGATGGTCGGCAAGCGAATTTTATTCCCACTTGACCAACTTTTTTCCTATGCATTCCAAAACAATACAATATTGTCTTCGTTTTAATAATATCATCTGATTTTTTCCATGTGTTCCTTTATTTAATTTTATTTTGATTAAAATGTGGCGTACAAGGCATGATATGCTTTTTCTATTTTTCTACTTTGTGTATTACAGTGCCAAGTTCTTTAGAAATATTATTTAATTCTCACTGTTGTTTATTTGAAGTATGATAATATGAACTAGGAGGGCCCGGCGTGCTTCGCTACGCTTATAAATAAAGTTTTTGCGTAGACATTTTGTTGACGTAGAAGCAATGATTTCAAAAAGTGGTAATGAGGAATGCTAGCATATAATTTTTAATTTTTTTTTAAATATATGAATGAAAAATAATCAGAACTCTAGCTGATCAGTTCGGATATATGAAAAATTAGCGATCAAATAAGTTTTCATGTAAGCATATTTGATCTTTAACTTATTTGATCGCTAATTATTCATATATCCGAACTGATCAGCTAGAGTTCTGATTATTTTTCATTCATATATTTAAAAAGAAAAATTAAAAATTATATGCTAGCATTTCTCATTACCACTTTTTGAAATCATTGCTTCTACGTCAACAAAATGTCTACGCAAAAACTTTATTTATAAGCGTAGCGAAGCACGCCGGGCCCTCCTAGTACTAATAAAAAAACAAAGAAAAATAATACGTCATTCACAACAATTATTTCACCAAATAATAAAAAAACAAAGAAAAATATTACGTCTATCCACTCCTAAATCCATTCATAAACTAAATTGAAATTTGAAATTTAATTTTTTATATTAATTTTTTTATATTCTCTTAAAGCAGGCTAAAGACCTTCAATCAATTTGTCAATCAATTGAAAATGAAAATAAACGAAATAAAATTTAGGGGATTTTTACACTAAATTTTATTTCGTTTGTTTTCGTTTTCGAATTGATTGACAAATTGATTGAAGGTCTGTAGCCTGCTTATCGTTTTTGTGAAAAAAAAATATACACTTGGGCAATTCCATTTCATATTGTATATGGGAGGCCGTTACATTCAAAAATACATTTTAATTCGTCTATAACTTTTTTATTTATGATCCGAAAAATCTTTAAAATCTAAGTTACACTAATATCAGTTAGCAGTGAAAATTTTAAATGAATCAAAATTCGAATAAAAAAGCCTTAAGCCGCAATTAGACTATTGCAGAACTCTGCAATATTTCTGCAATAGTCGTGCAATGGTAGTGTGTAAAATATTCATTGCAGAAAAGTTTGGCAATGAACTCATTGCAAAACATTGCGATGACTCATTGCAATGTTTTGCAATGAGTTCATTGCCAAACTTTTCTGCAATGAATATTTTATACACTTCCATTGCAGAAATATTGCAGAGTTCTGCAATAGTCTAATTGCGGCTTTAGGCTGTACAAAGTTTTTTTAGCGTATTAATATATAAGATAAGTTTATCGAGAATATATCTAAAGTTGTTTACTTCATTGACATCTTTGATAACATGATATTCTAGAGTTAACTGAATACGATGAGCTAAACAATAACAATTGTTGATACCTGGAAAATGTTTAAAAATTTTTTTGCAAAAACTCCATCTTTTTGTCGGAGCCAAATCCAATAAAATTTTCATACAAATATTTTTTATTAAAACCATGATGTTCAAGAACTGATATTAAGGTATTAAAAATTATTTCTAATGTTGTTCCTTCTAATTCGACAACATCAATAAAATGTTATACACTCATCGCAATCTTGAACTTCAGATTTCAAATAAACTATACCAAAACGCTTTTGTGTGAAATATTTAAAGTTTCATGAATGGTAATTGAACTTTTACAACCTATATTAAACAGTTTTCCAAATATAGTTCTTCGTATTTCTGTAGAGATAAGCTTTGCGGCAAGTGGGACTATAAATCTTGAATGCAATGAAACTCCAACAATCAATTATGAAATAAATATGAATATTAACAGTAGATTATACACCAATGGAGAGAAGTGCATGATTTTCTGTCTGAGGGAGGGAGATAACATACTCTCTATGATATAGAAAATTATGACTCTCTATGATAATTATGATATTAAAAACTAAATCTAATCATTTAAAGAGAACGAAAATTATAATTTTTATTGTTCATCATAGTAGGCGGTTTTTATACAAATTTGTTTGAATTTAACTTAAAAATTCCTGTTTTCATGAAAACTATCATTGTTGTCATGGTTTGTTATTTCTTATTCCCTAGGGAGTAAAATATTCAATTCACTCCCGCAAACGAGCGAGTGGAGTTGAACTTTATATATAACTCGTCAAAAAAATATTTACTGTGTAAAAAAAATATTTACTATCTAAATACTTTTCATTAGCCACATATAAAGTTTTGGGAATTATATTTTTTAACCAATTTTTATTATTTCCCCACCTTTTATAGGAATCTTATTCATTCTTGTTCAATCTTATTCAGTCAGATATAACTGATCCAGAAAATGATGACTCAAGTGATGTTTACAACAACTGCAGCGACTCATATTAGAATACTATTTCATGCTCAAGACTAAAAGGAATTTGTTGAATATACTTTATTAAAATCTGTATATGATTCTATTAATTTTGTTATCTAAGTTTAATATTATATATTTTAATAGTCGTTCGAGTAGATCAGCTTCAATGTACATGCAATAAAATGAATATCCATGAAAAAGAAACTTCATTCAATATATGTTAATAACTTAATATTTATTGATCGCGCCGTATTACAGAACGGTAACCTCTTATTTGCGACTGACGGCATCTGTTACAGAAATAAACTAACTGACTACATTTTTTGTGATTATAATAATATTCTTCACCTGTATACTAAATTTCAGATTTTAGAAAGTCTTTGCACGATGTACCGTTTTTTTACAACTTCAACGCGTGACTGACGCGTTCGGTTACAGGATTTGAGTGACTGACGATCATAAAACTTATTTTTAATTAATATTCTGCTCTCAAACCAATTTTCAGGTTTTATAAAGTAGTTGCAAGACACGTGGTTTTTTTACAACATTGGAGTCCCACCCACTCCAAACGCTAACGAATCAAGCTGACTGACGGAAGACTATTTCTCTACTCAACATATGTGACATAATATTAAAAAATCAGCCTTTATAAAGTGCTTGCAATTTTATGTCGCTCGCCTCCCCTACTATTTCAAGTTTTCTACTTACTATTTGACTGCGTAGCTAGTTTATTAAATCAGCAGAGCTTCTTTGCATCTGATGGCGCTTCGTGCATATTCCACCTGTTCATGTACATACTTACAACTTTTCTTATTTCAGCTTTTACAGATTTCACTCTTACAATAAGTTTTAATAAAAATAACAAAACTTTAGTATGTCTCGTAAAGAAGCATTATCTCAATTCATCAATCAAATTCATGGACGGCCTGTAGTTGTAAAACTAAACAGTGGCGTGGATTATCGAGGTAGGCTTATAGTCATAATTTTAAAGTTTTTAAATTTATTATATAAGTGAAATAATTAGGTGTACTTGCGTGCCTGGATGGATACATGAACATTGCTTTGGATCAAACCGAAGAATATGTAAACGGTCAGCTCAAAAACAAATATGGAGATGCTTTTATTCGAGGAAATAACGTCCTTTATATATCAACACAGAAGCGAAGAGTATAAATTAATAACAGTCGTAATTTTTTTTATTATTAAAATAAAAACAATTTATAATTTAAAAAGAAATATAACTTAACGATTTTGTAATATAAAAACATATTTATATTTAAGAATTATATTATCTCAATGTATTCCTTCCAATGGGGAATAACTTTTGTATTGATATAAATCAGCTCCACCATATCCGTAAAGTAATTTTCCTCTTCCATTTTCATCATAATAAGGATAACGATATTTTGGTCGTTCGAAATATTGGAAATTCGGTGCTTTTGGTTCGCTAATCGGTAGTGCGGCAAATATATTATTCACTAATAAAGTTAAGGTTGCAAGAATCTAAAATTAAAAATATAATTATGTTAATTCGCAAATTTTTTAACTTTCTTTATTAATTTTAAAAATTCATCATGATTCATAAAATGTAAATGGCTTAATAGGATGTTGTTGTTATGAAGTCATATTTGTTTTTGTAACAATATGTAAAACGTCGGTTTATCGATCAGTTATTGTTTTACTTATCAAGATTATTGTTACATCTAGAGTTGTTCATCATTCGTTAGCTTACATAAGGTTCATACAACTATTTATATTGTAAGTAAATTTTGTGATAAAGATAACTCCTCAAGATTGAGTTCAAATTTGTATTCAAAAATACCTTAAAATATACAAATCAACAAAAACTGATCCGGTTAAAATTTGCAATAAATAACACGGCACAACATCAAGCAACAAATGTCCGAAAAATTCCCTAAATTTAGATGTGAGATCATTATTGTGATAATCCTGTTTGATCCCTTGTGATAATATTGTTTTAAAATCACGTGTTGGGTCTGTTCTAATCTAACTCTTAGCAACTGTGTTTATCATTTTAAACTCTCTACTCGAAGAAATTATCAAACTGCTCGCAGATTGCCACAAACTTTCCTCAACGGTTAGGGCGGAAATAACCTATATTATTTTAAATCTCCTTCCAATGTTTCTGATTCCTTTTTTTGTATTTATTACATAAAGTTTTTATAACAATTATAATAGTTTTTAGTGTATTATGATTTGTAATTTTCTGTGGGTTTTTAGTGTATTATGATTTGTAATTTTCTGGGTTCAGGGTAGCAATGTATATCAGACCCGGTTGTATTAAAGCTTGAATAGTTATACTTCATGCAGACTAAAACATACGCCAATTATAGAAGAGAGTAACGAAAGTAGACAGTTCGATCACTTGCAGTTGCACCTTTCGTCGAAATTGTTGTGATGCAGTCCTTGGTCGAAACTGTGTTCCGAGTACTTCTGGGGCGTAGACCCGTCCATATTGAGAAGCGACAAACATACGTTGAGCTCCGTAACTCCAAATCTAAGATGAGAGTGCTCAAACAAGGAGTCCCACAAGGTGGAGTTCTCTCACCTTCACTATTCAATCTCTACCTAAGCAGCTTACCTACACCACCAGAAGGAATAACCATCACGTCATATGCAGACGACTGCACGTTGCTTGCAACAGGAAACAACCTGGAACAACTCTTTAATGCTCTGAACACCTACCTTAACATCCTAAACGAATGGTTTAAAACCAGAAAACTGAAACTTTCCACCGAAAAGTCCACATCTACACTTTTCATCACATGGACGAAGGAGGTGAACACAACACTCAACATCTTCATTGACAATGTGCTTATTCCCACGGTAAAAAATCCGAGACTGCTGGGGGTCACATTCGATCCACTGCTTGAATTCAATGCTCATGCTCAATAGGTGAACGCGAGATTGAAAACCAGGAACAATGCTTTGAAAGCACTGGCTGGCTGCTCATGGGGGAAAGTAAAAGAAACAATATTAACAACATACAAAGCAGAAGGCAGACCTATTTTGAATTACGCTGCCCCCCTATAGACACCGCAAGTCGCTGACACTCACTGGAATTAGTTACCAGTAACACAAAACGCAGCGTTTCGAACAGCAACCGGATGTCATTTGATGGCTCACCGAGATCACTTGCACCAAGAATGTAACATATTGCCGGTCCGTCAACACAATGAAATGCTCACCAAACAATATCTATGGGGTTGAAACAAAGAGCAACATCCTTGCAATGACACCTTATCCACAACCGCACGACCTAGAGACATAAGGCGTACTGCTAAATTTTTCCTAAGTGATGTCAGAAACAACCAAGTAACAGATAACATTGACGATCTTAGGTATAAAACGGGCTTAAAAACGATTCACACGAAAGTTGTTGAGGACACAATAAAGAACTACGCTCCAAATCGAGTCCTTAAGACTGAGCCGCCACAAGTCGCTGCGGAAGAGGTTAAACTACCGACCAGCACCAGATTCATCCTAGCGCAGTTAAGATCCGGTTGGTCACGCATCTTAAATATATGACCAGAATTGACCATAACATTGTTGACAAGTGTCCCATATGTGAGGGCACGCCACATGATGTAGACCACCTATTTAATTGTCCTGGAAAACCAACCAACCTGACGAAGGAAGATTTTTGGTACCGCCCAAGAGCAGTAGCAGAGTTCCTGAATCTGGACATGGAGCCGGAGGAGTAGCACCGCACCATCGCTACAACAATATCACTTGAAGTGACTGCTGTTATTTGAGTTGGCCATTGATCCAAAATACTCAGTGATCAATGATCCTAAATCTCAGTGTACGCCATCTTCTAATCAAGTAATTGACAATGCGTTGTTGTTAACTCTCTTTGCAACCTCGCGTATATATTGTAAGGCAAAATTTAAAATAACAGCAATTGTAATTTGTATCACATGTCATAATGAAGCAAGAGTCTGTTCTAACGAAGTTGAAATTTTTGTATTTTTGGTTTCCAGGTTGATACCAGATTAAAAGAAATTTTTCAAATTAAGAAAGAAACATAAATCAAATCCCACTAATGTTACATTTTTATTTTATTTTATAAAAGTCTAGAGTTGTTACCAAAATTTAATCAATAAATTTATAGCTTTGTTGGCTTTTCTTACTTCTTGAATATAGACCAAAAATTGAAGGAACCGGATTTAATTTGTTTAAAAATTAAAAACGAAGGACTTAAAACCTATTAAAAAACCGAAGCTGGGTTTAAATTAAACAGAATGATACCCTAAACAGCAATCAAGTTGGGTGGGATTTGAAACTGGGTGGGTGGGATCAGTATGTTTGTTTGTGAAGTGGAAATAATAGAGGTGACTAGGTAGTAAGGTTTAGTAAATGTTTAATAAGAAATATTGTGTGTTAAAATTGAAGTTTTTGCATTTTAATTGCTTGTAGCAGTCGTCTTGTGGTAGTTTTTTGTTTGTGGTTTTCGCTTATGTTGTTTCTACATTTACTGCTATATTGTTTGCGCAGGAATTCAGTAAGTTACTTGTTAATAATTTATAATAGATATAAAGCTATTAATTTAAATTTAATACTGTTTTGTAAATAAACTTAGGGAGAATTATAATTATTTACATGTAAAGTGTTTTTTATTAGAGCAGATTATCTTAGAGCACATAAAGTTGTGCTGAATACAGTTCGATGATCGACTTAGTTTTAACAAAAGCCAAATTTTAAAAACTTTATAAAAATATAAAAATCATCAAAACCAACATTTCATACAATTGGATTGGACTGGTATGAAGGCCAATGAAGTAGCTATAAATTAAAAATTTCACAATAAATAAAAATAGCTTGTGAGGAGACACCATAACAAGGAACAAAAATCAGCTTAGGTAAGATATGTGATGCTGGTGAATGGTGATGCCAGTTAATTAATATAAAAAAATATCAAATTTTTCAAATATATCTAAATTGTGTATTTTCTACTCTAAGTTCATTCTGTGGTTAAGGTTCACTTATTTTAAATAACTTAAAAAAATAGTTGTTAATTTTTTAAAACTATTTTGACATCACAACGTTTCAAAATTTGATGTCAATTATTTATGTTCACAAACATTTTTTATATAAACATAATACAAACACAAAACAACAATTAACTTACAGCAAAAACTAATTGAATAAACTTCAACATTTTTCCTATTTCACTTTTTTAATTATATTTTTAAATTAATTTCTTAATTAAATTAACTGTTAACTGATAATCCAGATATATTTAAGTCCAAATGATAGTAACACAACAAGGTTAAAGCAAAATCTAAATTGAGGTAAAATAACTGATTAAATTTTAAAAGTGAAAGTTGGTTAAGTTGAATATTTTTTATATTTTCTCTTGTATGTGATTTGTAAGTTGTCAGTAGCGCTTTTAAATTAAAATTATACGAAAATATAAGTTTATTTATTATTGAAATTTAAAATGAAATACAAATAAAAAAAATATCACCATTGTTCTTGAAAAATACTTAAAAGTAATCGGTTATAATAATGTGTGTGATTCGGCTCATTTTAGACAAAAAAATTTGTGAATGAGAAGACGAATAAAATATAAATTGATATTATGTTTGCCGTTTAAATTTTTAATTAATGTTTAGATTATATTACAACATGATGATGAAATATTATACTGCCATTAAAAAGATCTAGTGTATTCCAGTGGGGATTGTATGTATTCAGGTAACAGGTTATCCCGTTGAAACCGTACTTATTTAGAGGTTTCTTAAATTGACAGAATCTACATTAGTCTGTCTCCTCCTCTGCAGTATCCTGTAAAAATATCTATCAGAATTCTTGGGTTGTTCCTATTCAGCATAATACAGATTTCTTTTGGTAAGGAACTCAGTTAATTTCTTGCATTGTCTTAGACTTGTGGTATTTTTTCGTTGAATATACCATTCCGTCCTAATTTCACCCTTAATTTGTTCGTGACTAATAGTCTACAAAAGGTTCACTTTGTATGACCTTTACCAGGATTTGTGACAACTCAATTCTTTGGATTTCAAAATCCATAGGTAAACAAACCATTTACCTGTTTTGCGAGCTTTTATCGTCCAAACAAACACTCACAAAAAAGAAAAAGTTTTTTGTAAGGAAGCTCTGAACATACATGTAATCAATTGTACATGTAATTGATCAGTTAAAATAAGATGGTTACTGCATATAACTAGATGCTGATTGGTGCACTGTATTACCGACCTCAGTTTTTAAACCATCTGCGTAATATTTGATTACACCATTATCCCGATGGTACGTAGTGGTAGTGCAATCACTTCTTCACTTCAGTTTGAGGCTCAGCATCGACGTGTATTTCCTATCAAAGTTGAACTGCTTCGAAGTTGAGACCATCCCGTCTTTTGGTAACTCAAACCAGGTATATTCTGTAAAAAGTCTATTGATGTTTAGACTGTTTTTTTCTTATTCAATTCATGCTATATTTCAGAATGCCTTCAACGGCTTCGCATCTTCACTTACAAGAACTTTAAATTAAACTTTGCTTTGAAATACACTGAGAAAAAAATTAAAGTAATGACAACCTCATCTCGAACAGTTAACAGTATAATATTCAAACAAAGCAACCTTACCCATTTGGGTCAAAAAAGCTTTCCCACTTCCATCCCCTAAAAACACCAATAAAATTATTAGAGACTTCCCTATAATTTTCGTAAATAATTTATCAAACTTCCTGCCTCTGTTAATTTTTTCAAATTTTTTTCCGCAAAATTCTAAAAAAACATGCAATGTTTCTAAACTCAAGTGCTCTTTCTACTTGACTGGGTTTTAAATATTACTTTCACCCCTTCTCATTACCTCCCTTTTAATTGGTATAGTTATGAGCATTTAACACTTACCTATATATTTTTTTTTCATTATAAACATACTAATTTTTTTTTATCAAAAAAAGGTTTTGAAATCGTAGTAGTTTTCTTATTTTTGTCGGCTGTAACGGTCGGCCTACAGTCGGACATTCTTTTGTCCTTCTTTAGATTCTTTATGACCTAAAACGTCGAGAAATGTCAAAAAAAATGGAAGTAAGATTTTCACTTATGGCCAGAGATTGTAATATACTTAGGTCTTTCAAACCGAAGTAATAACTCAAAAAATATGGCGCGGTGAAATAATCTATAAATTTTAATCTATAAAAATAAAAACGACATAATCTATAAATTTTTTTTTATAGGTTATTTCGTTTAAAAACGAATTAATCTATAAAAATAAAAACGACATAGTCTATAAAATTCTTTTTTTATAGATTATTTCGTTTCCAAACGAAATAACCTATAAACTCAAAAACGACATAATCTATAAGAAAAATTGAACGAAAATTTTATGGACTAATTCGTTTTCAAACGAATTAGTCTATAAAATTTTCGTATGTGTGGTATGTGTGTGCAAAGAGAATATTTCGGCATGATTGTCATCTGCGATCAGTTCCTGTCAGTATTTGGTAAAGTGAAGTCGTCATTTTTTCACTCGATATATGGATATTGATCGGTCCGATTACCAATTCCCATTTTTGGGTTTGCGTACAATTTTTGATTTGTTTGATTCTTCTGACGACGAAGCGAAAAAAGAAAGTGACGATGAGTTGAATAAAACAATGGACGAACTTGAAAATGACGTTAATTGCATTTTAAACGGAACAAAACACAGATTAATTCGCAGTGAGATTTTGAGTGAGCCATTGTTAAAAAAGAAAAAAATTAATGGCCCAGAGAAACCAGAAACGTCATCTTGTCCAAATTTGAAGTCCCTTTTAAACGATAGCGACGATGAATTTATTGAAAAATGCGAAGATTTGCCTAGTGCATTCAACTCAGATGAGCCATCGACAAGCAGTGCATTCATCAAATGGCAAAACGATGAAAATGACAACATGCTGAACCATAGTGTCACGCTAATGCAGATGATGGACACACTAAAAAATTCAAGAGCGGAAGTTTCGCACAACAAAACTATAGCCAGAATCAGATTAGCGGATCGTCGGAACAGTGGAATTAAAAACAATATTTCGCATTTTTTCTGGCCAATTGAAACATGGCCTGCATTCGCATTGGAAATTTTATTCTCATCAAAATTCAATTACAATGAATTTCAATTACAATTTCAATTTCACTTAGTTTTAGAAACATGTATTACATAGAATTGCAAACCAACAACATATTTGGTGTAGATGAAAAAACTTGTAAGATCATGATGTGTTAAATTCCAATATATATAATTTTGATATAGATGAAAAACGTGTTCTAAACAGAGTTGTGAAAACTTGACCATTTTTGATTTTCCTGAAACTTGGCATATAAGTAGTATGGGCAAAATAAAAAATACAACTTATTTTAGAATTTTTTTAAAGTGCATAGTTTCAGCATAGGGGGCACTCCAACATGCATGAAAAATGAAAATTCTGCCAATCTGATGTAACTTTGAAATTAAATTGCTCAAGAACGGCTATACCGATTTTATCAAACTTTTTTTTGTTTGATAGATGATTAGTTAGTCCTTTGAAAAAAATTAATTAATTGTTTTCATAATTAATTTTTAAATTAAAATATTAAAAAAACTTTTTTAAAGATGGCGCTAGGGTCGAAGATCAATTGGAATTTAATTAATTTTTTTTCTGAAAATAGTTCTATCCTTACTCTAAAATATATCAAATTAACTCAGAGACGTTAACTTTTGTTCTTGAGATATTTAATTTTAAAGACTTTTAGTGCGACTGAAATTCGAATTTTTCTTCATTTTTTCAAACAACTTCCATTAACAAAAAATTTTAAAATCAATTAAATTTTAACTTTTTTTTTTTTAAACATAGCTCTAACCTTACTTTAAAATATATCAAATTTACAAAGAGGCGTTAATTCGTGTTCTTGAGATATTTAATTTTAAACATTTTTAGTCCGATTAATATTCTAATTGTTCATTATTTTTTCGAACAATTTATATCATCAAAAAATTTTAACCACTGAAGTTCGAGAAAATAATATAAATAAAGTTACCACAGACTACTCCAAGACTACCCTTATAAAAGATGGAATGCGGTTGTTTATTCCAAATCGACTAATCATTCTTAAATTTTTTAAAACTGAGCCTTGGTTCACTAGGGATTTGATGAGTCGGTGAGTAGTAAACGCAAAGCGTTTAAGGCCTATAACTCAAATAAAACTCAGGAAACCCTTAGTGCCTATTCCAACCTTAGTTCTGAATGACACGCCCGTGAGTGACACGAAAGAGAAGGCGGATGTTTTGGATCGTATTTTCGCAGAAACTCAAACATAGTTGAATCTCCAAAGCCTCCTACATTTATTCCTCCTTTGTTAAAACAAACATGAAACCGATTATTCGCTGTAATATTGCACGAGAAATGCTTCTTTCTATCAATATCAACAAATCCGCTGGCCCCGATGGTATTCCAACCCTCATTCTTAAAAACTTAGGTAACTTTACTAGCTCCAATTCTAACAAAAATTTTCTATTTATTCTACAAAACCGGAATATTTCCCGATTCTTGGAAGCTAGGTAAACGGAATCTTGTGACATTTAATGCCCCTTTAATCCTGGGTAAACAGAATCTTGTGACATTTAATGCTCTGAAGACGAAGTCGTGCGTTTTGTCCCATAAAACCTCGCTATATAGCTGTAATGCAACATTTTCCAGACAACCAATAATAAACTCGCCTACGCTTAAGTTGTTGGGTACTAACATCAATCACAAACTAAAATGGCATGATCATATTCTTTCCGTGGCAAAATTGGGATCCCAACGACTTGGTTTCTTACGTCGCTGTAAAAGCTTTTTCTCTCCATCTGAAATCGCTACAATCTATAAGGCATATATACGACCGATCCTTGAATTCGACTCCCATTTATGGGCTGCAGCACCAGAAACCTCTTTAGATTTTGTTGACAGAGTTCACAGACGTGCTTTGAAACTGATTGATGATCCAATGATAACATCGGGTATGGATTCTCTGCATCATAGAAGAGTGGTTGGAGCTCTTACACTATTCTACAGATACTACTACGGCAAATGCTCTAATGAAGTTAATGATTTAATACCACCATTGCGTAGATATCCACGAGCCACTAGACAATCGTTACATTCCCATACACATACCTTGGAGGTCCCATATGTGAGAACATCTAGCTATAATAACTCCTTCATTTCACGTTCCGTATACTGGTGGAATCGATTACCACAAAATGTTTTTCCCGCTACATACAATCCCCAAGCTTTTAAATCAGCAGTACACCAACACTATCGCTTCAGTCCTATCCCAAGTCCTTAAAAAGTAACCTTTTAACTTTCCTTTCCTATCGTTAACACGTGCATAAAGCATTAGAGGTGTATAACCTAAGTGATTAACCGAACTATAAAAAAAAAAAAAAAAAAAAAAAAAAGCTGGCCATATCGATGAAAGGCAGTATGATTGACCCCAATAATTATAGACCAATTTTTTTATTCAAAGTTATTTAGTGTTAAACATAACAAATTATAAATTAACGTCTCAGAATATCCGAAGATACGATGCCAACTAGGGGTTAAAATTAAGATTAAATAATTTAAGTTTCTTTTAGAAATTTGAACGTTGACTTTAAAATTTTGAAACCCATGCAGGTAAAGCATTCCAGAGATGAGCAACCCTGTTGAAAAAATCACGTTGAAAGACGACTTCTGCTTTTTTATTTGAGCCATAAAAGGATGGGCCATAACAGTTGCTCTGGTGTAACGCGATAGTTTTGCTAGTTCATGTAAAATTGATTTGATCGCTGCGGAAGTTCGTTCATCCATAATGTATTTGTAAAAAATTGTCAGATCAGCAACATTTCTTCTGTGCTGCAAAGAATAAAGCTCATTAGTAACCAGTTTAATAGCTCTGCGCTGAACAGGATCAAGACACTTTAAAATACTAAAATATGCTCCTCTCCATATGTGAGAATAGTACTCCATGCAGTGCAGGGTCGTATAAATGATTAGTAAATTAAAAGAAGCTAGTCGCTATTGAAATACTTACGGAATTGCCCCAAAAAGCCTAATTTTTGAACAGCGTTCTTAGCTTGGTTAAAAATATGAGAATTTCACTTCATATTACCACTCCTACACCTTAACTACCACTCCTAGAACTCTTACAGATTTTTTCTCCACAAGATCTTCGGATTCAAACTTTAATGGAAACGGATTAGGGGGGATAACCTAAAAGATGGCAAACCTGCGTTTTACTTCTATTAAATTCAACGCTGTTAACAAAACCCCAATCTATGATTGTCGTTAAATCATCGTTTAAGGAATTTATTAAAATTGATCTACAGGTATTCAGCGCAGATGGTGAACGTAGATTAATATTTCATGAGACGCATGAAGCGTGCTATCAGCAGCAAAGCAATGGTTAGGATTAACTGTTGAATCCAACAGATCATTAATATAAATAAGAGAAAAGGTGACCAAGCGGAACCTCGAGGAACTCCTGCATTAGTTGAAAATACATCTGATGAAATGCCGCCAACATTGACCCGAAATTTTCGTCGGTTTTGGCTAAAATATTTGAAAAATATGTTAACTATAATCTAATAGAATATTTAGAGATGTCATGAATTATTGATGAAAGCAGTATGGTTTTCGTAGAAGTCATGCAACAGATCGTAACCCATATGTAGAACAAATCACTGGAGAATCATGGTGAAACATTCAGTATTTCACTTGATATTTCCAAAACATTTGTTAAAGCTTGGCATAGAATTCTCATAGCTAAATTAAAATCTTATGACATAGATCATCTTACTGTCGCATTGATTCAGTTTTCTTACAGGTCCTCAATTCGAGGTGTTAATTGATTCTATTAACGAAGACCTGGATCGTATAATGGAATGAGGCGATCGAAGTCATGTTGCGTTTAACCGAACCAAAACCAAACTATGCCGTCTTTCACGAATAGAGTGACATAAAAACTTCCCTATTAAGATAAACCATGAGGAATTGCATGAGGTTGACTCGGTTAGGCTTCTTGGAGTGGATATTGTAAATAACCTGAAATGGAATAAACACGTTACATTTATAAGTCCTTTATTCGTCTATGTATGGAATACTGCTGTCATGTTTGGAGAGGTGCTTATCAGTAAACAATAAAATGTCTCAACTCTGTACAGAGAAAAGTAATACGGTTGATTGATAATACCGAACTAACTGATCAGTTTGATTCACTCCAGCACCGAAGAAATGTCGCTGAATTGTCAATCTACTATAAATATAACTTTAGAGAATTCTCCTTTAAGGAAATTCAAAATATCCTTCCATAGTGTGCACAGTTCAATCGACGAACAAGAACATCAGAGTTATCCCACCCATTTGCTGTCCAAATACCTTGTAGTAGAACTATGTCCTTCCAGAAAGAAAAGAGTGGCCAAATTGTGAAACTCAATATCCGTCTCAGTATTTCCCGATGAATTTGCCCCTCAGACATTTAAAACGATTAGTATAGTTATACCATATCCTCATTCCTTCATGTTCCCCTAGTTGGCATGATATCTTCGGATATTCAGAGTCTGAATAATGAATATTTTATATTTAGTGTGCTAAACATGTCTACTAATTAATAAAAAAAACCACTGTTCTCGCTTCTCAACAAGCTCATCAGTAGAATAAAGTTAACAAGTCTATTCCCGGCTCAAGTTGCGTTGCATGGGTGAACAATTCAACGCTTGGTGCATTTGGCTTCAAGGTGATAGACATCCATTTGATGTCTTAATTTACAAAAAACATAGTTCACATAGTTGACTTAGCTTAGTTAAAAATTACAGCGGACGTAAGGTGTGTTCAACCAAAAGTGGGCAATAATTTGGTCGAGTTTAAGTTGGAACAAGTTAAGAGATTTACTGACTGTAAACAGAATAGGCAGCTCAAGAATATAGCAGTAGATGAGTTGATTTAATTTTAAAAAAGAGATCTGTATCTCAAAATTTGTGAAAATTTCATCTACAACAAATTGGACCAGCCGAGGCGTTCTATATTGACGGGAATGATTCAATGCATACATTATGTCTGCTACATATACTGAAATACCTTAAGAAGGCAGGCTTATATGGAGTTTTTTTTAAATTAGCAGATGAGTGAGGTTTATTAACAACAAAAAGATCTAGTTTTAAAATATGTAATCTTATATTTAAAAAAAAAACTTTTGTAGGATTATTACAGTAATTATAGAAAATAATTTTATGATAAAACAAAAACTACGTATTTATTTTAAACAATATAATTTTGCTTTTGGATAAATGAAA
This sequence comes from Diogma glabrata, assembly GCA_963693315.1. Lineage (NCBI taxonomy): Eukaryota > Metazoa > Arthropoda > Insecta > Diptera > Cylindrotomidae > Diogma > Diogma glabrata. The sequence continues at coordinate 419,846,515 of OY856186.1, forward strand.
AACATATTTTATATTATTCTTTGAACTTTTAAAAACCTACAACTAGTTTATTTATTATTGTTAAAATTAATTTAACTAATGATAAAATATTTGTTTATTTTATTTAGCATCATACAAATCTAAATTTTAAAGGTATGATTACCATCATCACATGAGTTTCTTCTCATGAATGAATATTGAAGTAAATGTATACAATTTAAAGGATAAAATGTTTTTCTTTTTTTAATAAATATAATATTTTTCTATTTTGTTTATTAAAAATATTTCTTTGCATAATGAAAGCTTTCACTATTACATATGGCCTTTCCCTAAACAAAAATTGCAAATATCTAAAATCCTGGTCTTTACATAAATCTAAATTTTTGTATTATTATAGTTTCGATGCTATAGAAAACAAAACTAGCCTAAAACCTAGATTTGATTGATACAATTTTTGTATCTAAAACTAAAAGTTACTAAACAAGTTACTAAAACTTGTAACGCGACCAAGTCCATCGTCGTCTTTAAGTTAAGGATTGCCACTGCCTCTTGAAGTGAGTTTATAAAGATCTTGCTCCTAAATATAATTTAGGCATTTAAATAAACTAGGATTGCCAAGGACCGACATTCGACCTTTTAATTCTAACATATTTAGTTTTTGGAAGGTGAAGTTTTTCAGACTTATCAAATATTATTTTGCCTACTTTAAACACAACAAATGCACTCAAACCCTATTTTCGTGGCATTTCATAATCCAAACCTTTCGATTGAAATAAAATTTGCATATAGGCGTATGTTGTGTTTAAGACAGGTAAAAGTGTACTACAAAAATTATAATTTATGCAGTTTGAAGATATATAGCTCAGACATGATGCAGTTTTCAATTATTCTCTTATAACCATTAACCAAACGGCACCTTCTAGACCTAAGCTAGTATAGTGTCGTTCGACGTGAATATTTCAGGTCATCCGTAGGTAATACCAGGTTTAGTATTAAGGCGGATTTTGATGTGTCTCGGCGGTAGCATGAGGACCAGTTCTTTTAATTGATGGGTTCTTATGATAACTTGCTAGGAATTGATAAATCTGAAGATTGTGGTGCGGGGTTCATTGATAGAATTTTACTATCAATGTGGAAATGGTCTTGATGTGTTATTAAGTGAGAGTCACTTTAAATAGCTGTGGAGACCAGTTGAATTAACTATTTACTATTTATTGCTGATAGATTTACAAAAAAAAGCATTTAAATCAAAACTATAAAATAAGTCAAACTTTTCAACTATTCCAAACTACTACATATAAAATTGATCTATCGACTTTTGTTTTTTTTTATTACTAACATCTTGATATAACCACATATAAATAAACATATATGTATTTATATATTTTTATAAAATTAATTGAAAATAAAGTCTATTAAGATGACGAAGTGTGTAAATCAAAAGTTAAAATAATAATAAGCATAATCTTATTTTATCAGTTATTTTTTTAAAAAATATTTTCTTTAAACCTTTCTTGACATTCAACACTTGCCCAATGTTTTATTATAGTTTTTTGTTCATCAATCAAATCTGTTTCCAGTTTTTTTAAATTATCTAATCGAAACTTTGCTGTTTTCATTGCTTGTAGAGCCTAGAAATAAATTTAAAAAAGACTTCATAAATAATGCATATAAAACAAAAATTAATGTTTTTAATTTTAGTTGTAATTAATAATCGTTTTTGTGTTATCGGATATATTTTAAGAAACGTAAATTAGTTAAATAATTTTTTAAACAAAATTTGAATTATATAACTTTGAAATTATTTTAGGAGACAACATTGCCGTTTTGCTCTGAACTTAGTGTTTGCAATATTATTCATAACAGGTTGGGAGCGAAAACGAAATTAATATTCTAAAATTGATTATTTTTTAAATTTTATTTAGATTTTGGTTGCCAAGCAGAACTGAAAAAGTTTGTCGATGTTCTAATGGGGAATTTTGCCCGGAAGTTTTCGGTTATGAAGACATACGGTCGATAGATGTACACGCGAGAACTCAAATGAAGGTTAACAAATACATTCTAAAAGTTAAATATTTTAAGTTTTCTGTTTGTTTTTATTGCCATTGTGTATTAAAACAAATCTATAACACAAAAATGAGGGGGTTGGCTGGTATCAAAGTGTTTGTCTTTTACTATAAGAAGACGATACAACATTCCGCAGGCAGTTTTTCTTCAATCTTTTAATAAACAAAAAATAAATAAACGTATTTAAAAACATCAAGAAGTAAAACCGACGAGCAATCAAACAAAAACACTTCTGTTTCTGTATTGGGCTTTAGCCTTTTAATATTAAAACAAACAATTGATTTTTATAGATATTAATATTAATGGGTAGCGAAAATCCGAAATTCTACGTCCACTCCGTGCTACCTGGGTAACGCTAACAGAATTAGGTTGGTGTAGTTGAGAGGGGCAGAGTAAATACTGCTTATACTCAATGATTCTGCACCATGGCGAGTCATTGGCTCCATAAAACCAATGCAACTCAAGCGTCTGTCCTCCACGTTAGGGGCGGCTTGGAGCGGGCGTCTGTCTTGGATCAAGCGGCTCGCTATATAAACGTGTAAAAATGTTGTTTCTGGTGAACTTAAGATGCAGAACGAACCCATTCACGAAAATTTGGGTTGGGCGAAGGGCTAACACCCCATTTCCGTAAACAAAATTATTGTCATGAATTCTGTACACAGGCCTCGGAATATCTCGGAATCATTATTGAAACGACCTCGGAAACTGTGCCCGGACTACGATTTAAAAATGGGAACCTGGAACGTGCTAAGCCTCAGAAGACCAGGAGATCTCCTAAAACTCACTCAACAAGTCGAGAGCTACACACTGGATATAGTGGCATTACAAGAACTAAGATGGCCAGGCAGTGGAATCCATGAAACAGCGAAAGGATACACTCTGTATTATTGCGGTCATCAAAACGGAGGAGAATTTGGAGTTGGCTTTCTTATACACCGTCGCGTGAATCAGCATGTTATCGACTTCTGCCCAATTAATATGCGGTTATGCACACTGAAGATCCGCACGCAAAAATTCAATGTAACGATCGTTAATGTTCATGCACCTACTGAAGATAAAGCAGATGATATTAAAGACCTGTTCTTCCTAGAACTCGAAGAAGTCATCAATAACATCCCGCAGCACGATATAAAAATCGTGGTAGGTGACTTTAATGCTCAAATCGGTAGGATTGCAGAACTTAAAACACATATCGGCCCTAACAGCTTGCATCATACCAGCAACAATAACGGTTTTCGCGCAGCCGAGCTGGCTATGATGTATGATCTAGTAATTTCCAGCACTTTGTTCCCTCACAAGAGAATTCACAAGGCAACGTGGAAATCAAATGACGGAAGAACGGAAAATCAAATCGATCACGTCATGATCTCTAAGAGACACTCTACAAGTATAACTGACGTTCGATCATACAGAGGTGCTGATATGGACACCGATCATATGCTTGTCATCTTTAAGTACAAGTGCAAATTATCATCTACATTTAACAGACAAGCAAAAAAGACCGTGCGCTGGAATGTCGAAGCATTTAAACATCCGGAAACGCTGAATAGATATCAGGAAATAATAACACAAACCATAGAAGAGCATGACATCTCTTCTGAGATGCCTTTAAACATACAAGAAGAATGGCAAACGCTTCAATCAACCATTATAGCCGCAGCACAAACTACAATCGGAAAACGATCACCGAAATGACACAACGAATGGTTTGACGACGAGTGCCGCCAATCCGTTGAACATAAACAAAAACTGCAAGAAAAATGGTTAACAAGGAACACCCGAAGCTTCCAAGCTGATTATCTATGCACCAGGAAAGCCTCAGCAAAACTTCTACGTAAAAAGAAACGCGAACATAGGAAGAGCTGCATCGAAAAAAACATCAACCAACATGCGGCCAACGGAAATTCAAAAGAGTGCTTTGCCAATGCACGGAATCTGACAAAAGATTTCCACCCAAGATCTACAGCCATCAAAAATGAAAATAATGAACTTACAACAAGTGAACGTGATGTGCTGGTAGTATGGCGATCCCACTTTCAAGACCTACTGAATAGGACGAATGAAGTTCATCCTATTCGAGCAATTGCTCCATCAACGGAGGAGATTTTTGTCCCTTACCCAGCAATAGAAGAAGTGGAAGTTGCCATTAAAAAACTGAAAAATGGCAAATCACCAGGTTTCGATGGAATTCCCGCAGAACTTCTGAAAAATAAAGGAGCAGCTCTGGTCTCACGTATATACGATCTGATTCTTGCAATCTGGGACCAAGAAGAACTACCTGCTGAATGGAAAACAGCTCTCATTGTTCCGCTACATAAGAAAGGTGACCGTCTAAAGTGTGCAAATTATCGTGGCATCGCACTGTTGAATACTGCATACAAAATACTAGCTAATGTCGTACTTGCTCGACTCATCCCGTTCGCCGAATCTATCATCGGTGACTATCATTCGTCCCAACCGCTCAACCACAGATCAATGTTTTACATTAAGGTTGATTCTGGAAAAATGTTGGGAGTACAACATCAGCATTCACCAGCTCTACGTTGATTTCAGGCAAGCATATGATAGTATCATCCGCGACAACCTCGGGTCCGCACTCATATGCCTTGGTATCCCAGAGAAACTTGTTTCTCTGTGCAAACTCACAACATCGGGATCAAATTGTAGAATAGTAATCGAAGGGACAGTTTCTGATCCTTTCGATATAACATCAGGTGTTCGACAAGGTGATGCACTCGCGCCTGTACTATTTAATTTGGCGCTGGAGTACGCGATAAGAAAAAGCCGAATTGAGACACAAAACTGCATATATAACAAATCTAGTCAAGTTCTTGGCTACGCAGATGATATTGTGCTTCTCGGACGTAGAACAAGCGATATTAAGGATAGTCTCTCAGCTTGAAAGAAATGCTAAACGGCTTGGATTATGCATCAAACCCGGCAAAACTAAAGTGCTAACAACATCTAAGAACATACCTCCTGGAAATCTGGATACTGGCGACTATGAAGTGGAACGCGTGGAAAACTTCAAATACCTCGGGTCTGTAATAACATCGTCAAATGACATGCAGGTAGATATCAAAGCCCGTGTCTCTACCGCATACGGAGTTTTCTATGCATACTCAAAACTTTTGCGATCAAAATATCTTTCGCGGTCGTGTAAACGCTTACAAGTGCTTACATTTGGAAGTGAAAGCTGGACACTGACTTCCTCCGATTGTAGAATTCTATCAACATTCGAGAGGAAGGTCATACGAACAATTTATGGTTCATGTAAAGTTGCTGAAAATCAGTATAGAATCCGAATGAATCATGAAATCAGATAGCTTCTTGGAGGCTGCGATGTAATCGGATTCATTAAATCCAACCGGATTAGATGGTTTGGTCATGTAGAAAGGGCTCCTTTGGATAGAATGATAAAAAAAGCGTCCCAACAACAACCAGAGACCTAGACAACGCTGGCGTGATGACATCATCCAAGACCTTCGTGATATAGGATGTCGAAACTGGGGTCAACTGGTCATGGAACGAGATGATTGGAAGCTGGTGGCACAGACGGCAAAATCCCTCCATGGGATGTAAACGCCAGAGAGAGAGAGAGATATTAATATTTTCGTCCTTTTAAGACATCGTCGAGAATTCGGGTTTATCGGGCGGTCAGGATTTCCGATTACAACATAAAAATATTCAAGTCTAAAATTGTTTTAATTTATATTTTAAAACTTTTTAAAAGCTTAGAAAATAAGACTGAAAATATGGAGGAGATAACTCTTTGTTAAAGTATAAGTATTTTTTTTATCTCTGTTTAGAAATTTATTACAAAACTAACAAAACATCAATAAGCTGCCGGAAAATTATAACAGATCGTAAATTAACATAATTTAGTGAAAAGGTGATACACTCAGCAAACTACTCAAAAACCTCTTCATTTAGCGTTTCGAGAAAATATTAAAAAATCACAAATTCATATTTCTTTCAAAATTCCAAAAATATTGTAAAAATTAAATAAAATTCAAACTTTTCAAAAATTCTAAAAATATTGCAAAAATTATAACAAAATCAAAAATTGAAACTTTTTTCGTAATTCCAAAAATGTTCCAAAAATTAGAATAAAATCAAAAATTTAAACTTTTTCTAAATTCCAATAATATTCCAAAAATTCTTAAAAATTCAAAACTTTTGTAAAATTCTAAAAATATTGCAAAACTTATTAGAAAATCAAAAATACAAACTTTTTTCAAAATTCCAAAAATATTTCAAAAACTATAACAAATTCAAAAATTTCCATGTCCAATTTCTTTTCAATTACATTTACGTCATAAAAACAAAACAGCTACATTTTTTTTCCAAAAAATTGGCTAAAAAAATAAATTAAATCGTTTTTTGACACACTTGACATTATTTTTTTGACAAACTCATAATGCCATAATTCTCAATAATAATAATAAAATTTCATTTCAAACAAATTATTAATTTTATTATTTTCCAAAAAATTGGGTAAAAAAATAAATAAAAATCTTTCTTTTGACACACTTGACAACATTTTTTTGACAAACTTATAATGCAATAATCTAGATTTTGGTCTCACATACCAATCCCGACCATCAAAATTTCTCCAAATTCAATGTTCCTACTCGTAATCACTTAAAATGAACGTTTTTTAAGCAAAAAAAATGCAAATTTCCTTGTCTTGACACACTTGACGATTTTTTTGACACACTTCCGGTACAGTTATCAAACACATCTTCCTTTCGGCTCTTCCCATTGAGTTCCCTTCCCACAATTTTTGAAATCCGTCCAGCGGTTTTCTAGATTTCGTCGGTTGTGACGGACGGACGGCCGGCCGACAGACAGACACACATTTTTTTTTGCTTTTTTAGAATCAGTAGGTCCTAAAACGTCGAGAAATGCCAAAAAAGTGGGGGGAAAGAATTTCACTGAAGTAAAATTTCACCGAAGTAAAATGCTCTATTAATCATAATTTACATTTTTAGAAATGTTTTTCGTACAACTTTTGTGATTTAAGTGACCTCGTACTTTTGTTCAAATTCTGTTTATTTACATAAAAAGTGATTTGTAATAGGAATTCCAATTCGTGCCACAACACACAGCATTCTAAGGAGTTGATGGACGCTTTTTTTTTAAACTTTTGTGGATTAAAGTCACTCGAGACAATTGATTCAGACAAAGAACCCTCTCTTCATTTTGTCCTGGGATAGTGAGAAATCTCGATTGTTTGCACTAATCGACTTACGAGTAAAACGCAAAAAATAATAAGTTTTAGGCATGATCGATGTGAATTCATCCGAGCACTGCTGGTAACGATGTTTAAAAAAAACGACGAGATTAGGAACAGTGCGACGGAGTGTTGTAGGGAATGTTAAATTTAGATCACCCACAGTTCTCAAAGCACGTGTTTGTACAGAGTCCAAAAGAGACAGAATGAAAATAGATGCAAAGGTAGGCTCCAAAGATTGACAGTTACTCCATACAAGGACTATATAGGACTTATATATGTGAAGTAATTGATACGCAGTAAAATATTTTTTACATCTATTGAGGAGGCCTAGTTTTCTTGACACGCTCTTTGCAATCAACGTTTTATAATCGTCCCAGAGTAAATCATTGGAAATTGTGACTAATAAACGAACGCTTACACATTCGTCTATTTGTTCGTCACATATACTAATTGTTATATTGTTACAGAACTAGTTTTCGATCTGAAAAAAAAACAATAGCTGTGTTTTGGTAATATTAAAATTTGAATAAATTTTTGTCACCTCAATCGATGACTTTTTATAGGGTCTCGTTTACATTTATGGCAGCATCTCTCCTGGCGGGATTTATTCGTTCATGTATTTTGTGCTTTAAAGATAGTGGAAAGAATGATTTGTGCAGTGTACTATTTGCCACACTGTGTATCGGGTCACTGGTCATTTTCAAGAGGTCTGTTGATACAATTTATTATACCATGTTAATTTCTGATTACTTTATACAAATAACGTTTCTTTTGTAGAGAACATTTCTTGTCTCACCCAAATTTTGGTTTTTACGTTTTAGTTAGTTTTTAATTAGTTAGTTATTAAGTGTGAAAACAACATAATAACAATAAAAAGTAAAAAAATATTTAAACAAAAACTGTTGCTGGTTTCTATGTTTTTTATAAATATCGTCACCAGCAGTGCTCGGACGAAATTAGATCCATAAGGCCTCATCCATATTCTTTTTGCCGTTTTACACCGGTATAAACAATATTTTAACTGAAACTTTATCGAAGCAGAGTTTTTCGTTAGTTTTGGTGCCAACTGCAATTAGCATAAATCTCTTTAAATATGTGTTCAAAATTCAAATAATTTAATAAAGCCGCATTAGACTATTGCAGAACTCTGCAATATTTCTGCAATGGTAGTGTGTAAAATATTCATTGTAGAAAAGTTTGGCAATGAACTCATTGCAAAACATTGCAATGACTCATTGCAGAAATATTGCAGAGTTCTGCAATAGTCTAATTGCGGCTTAATGTATTGTTTTCTTCATTTTAGTTTTGTAGCGCAATCGAAACACTTCAACTTTGTGAAAGACATCAAATTGGCTTAGTCAAAACCCACAAATTTGTTGAAAATAAACATGATTCGATGGTTATCGATTTAAAATGTAAATGCAGTGAAAAAAATATTTATTGGAAGTTTTATTCACGAAAAGAAGAAAACCTCAACGATTCAAAACATATTCGATCGATGAGTGATAATTTTAAGTGTTCAAAAATTAAAAAATGTGTTGCAAATCAATTTTGTGGATATGCACGTAGTGACTTAGGTTTTATATTTCAACGTTGTTCATGCCCAGTAGGATATAACTGTGTATTTGATCCAGATCGCAGTACGTATTATGACGAAGTAACGGAATTATTCTATAATGGACCTGCTTATAAAGCAACATGTATCGCAACTGATTACTATTATGATTGGTAATTTAAAAACTATAGTTTTACCTGAAGAGAATTGGATCCAACGTTGGAACATTCTTTTATTAAATGTTCGTTATAGCCTGATTTTATATTATGTGTTATTAAACCATTTTCTAATGCTGTAGTTGATGATATCTTTTGACACGAATAAAGTAAATCACCAATCTAAAAATAGAACCAAAAATTATATTAAAGATAAATAAACAAAACAATAAATAAAACTATTACCAAACTCTGTCTAATTTTATTCGATTGACAGACAACAGCATAACCTTCAGGTAATTGTCCTAAGCTTGCATAATTGGTTGAAAATATTGCAGTGCTATCCGATACAACAAAATCAAACAATGGCAATATCATAACTCCTAAATTTTTACAATTTCCTTGGACACCGGCAAAGATGGGTTTCTTGTAATTTAACAAGGTTAATTGAAAATTTAATAAATTTGTGGATAGTTCTTTGATTGATTTTTGTAATTTGTCTGGATTGCTATTATCTATGATAGATTTTAAATCTAACCCATCACAAAAATCACCGTTTGATGAAGTTATTAGAACGCAATTGTAATCCTTATTTGATTCGATTGATTTTAATAGTTTTACAATATCTTTCATTCGTTCTAAGGTTAGATAATTTGAATTCTTATTATTTTTATTTGAGTTTAATGTTAAGTTAAATTGTACAAAATTTTCGTGATATTTGGTTGTTAGAGTTGTTGCATTGTCTGGAGGAGGTGATATTGGGTTTACCGGATTGAGTTTCGATCGTGGTGTTACAATATTAGCTCGTCCAGATCGCGTTACTGTTAATTCTTTTTTATTTGCCAATATAATTTCAGTACTGCTTATTGCAGTATTTTTGGAATTCGGTTTGACAAACTCGAAATTCTGTTTTGTTTTCATTTTCTTTGCACTCGATGGTGCGGAATCGTTCTCGGAATTATTTTCATTTTCACTTGAATTTAATGAAGATGGATTTGTATGCGATACATCCAAACTTAATCGTCTTGGGCTTGTGCTAGAATATGAACTATTCGATCGGCGTCGTATGATCATAGAATCATCTCCACCACGTTGTGAATATACATAGTCCCACGATTTGTTTCCTTTGCCCGAACTCCCAGGTTCGCGAGTCTTTTTCTTCTGGGTTGTTTTTGGGTGTGAAGTTTTGGGTATGGCTATATCTCTTTTATTTTTTAATTTGGGTGACGATGGTACTATTTTGCATTCATTATCCGATTCCTGTTTATGAGCAACATTTCTGGTTTTGTTTATACGAAGATTTGTGTTTTTTTCACTGTCGTCTTGTTTGCTTTCACGTTCTAAAGAATTAAGCATATTAACAGCACCTTCATCCCCAAGAAGTCTATCAATTTCTGATTTTTTTACTTTTTTATTAGGCCCTTGTGGACTTGTTGAGTTTAATCGTTTACCTACGGAGGATTCGACAGATGCTTCGGGAGAAATTGTGTGATCAGGAGTTTTCGCTTTTGCTGCTGATTTTTTAACAACTGGCTTTTTGGCTGATGAGCCTAAGAGACTAGCATACGAAAATTGTGTTTCAGGTGCATCTGGATCCCATATGATTTTCTTTTTTATAATTCGTGTTCTTTTGAACACTGCTTGTGGAGGTTCTTTATTTAAAATTTCATGTTTTACGCTTGGTGACGGCGCAGCTACTATAATTGGTACGGATTTCGGTATTTCCGATATTTCTTTAACACTTTGGGCTTGTTCTGGTGATATAAGTAAAGGATCAACCTCTATTTTGACTTTTAAATCAGTTTGATCTTTTGCATCAGTATCACTCCAATCCGATACAAGTGAATCAACCAAATTTGCTTTTTCGATCTGTACTGGTTTTTTTATTTTGACGACTTCTGTTAAATTTCGATTACTATTTCCTTTAGGATATACAACCTTTTTGTTATGCTTGTGCTTGACAGGCAACGACATTATCTGTTTATATGCTATTTCTTTTTCAGACAATTTCGGTTCTGTTGGCTGTATCGAACTTTTAGAATTACTTTCGTTAGGTTGCAAAGATATCTCTTCCTCATAATAACTACCATCTCCATCACCTTCAAGAATAGCTAATAAATCTTCTTCATTATGCTCATCAGTAATATTAATTTCGTTTACAATTTCCGGAATATCATCATTTAAAATATATCCATGGGGAATTTCAATTCCACTTTCTTTTTTTACTGTTATTATTTGTGGTTCATTAGGTAGAACAGAAGTTTTACTCAAGTTCATTTTTGGTGTTTCATTAAGAATTACACTAGTCTTTGTCGGACTTGTTGTCAAATTATTTAATTCGATTTTTTCACCATCTACAAGAACACGATTATCAAGAACAACAACTGATGTTGGCTTTTTATATGTTTTATGACTTATTTCTTGGTCACTGTTTGAAATAGGCAATTTTTTGGCTATTTTATTGCTTATTTCTTGCTCAATTTCTTTTGGTGTTAATACCAAACTGCTTAATGATGACGGAGGCATTTTTACTCCTGGTCTCGATGGTGTTGGATTACGACCGTTACAATTAATATCTTCATTTGGATTATCTTTATTTCGGCCTAGTAAATACATAGGTAGCTTTGCAGTGACCTCTGCTCCTTCAGTTACTGTTATATAAACAGGATTCTCTCTGGGCACAAATGTTTGCTTCTTTTCTGGTGCGGGTCGTGATGTGTCGGGTACTTTTCTTCTACCTTTTTTACCGTTCGAATTTAGCAATTCTAATTGCCGTCTTGCAATCGCCGAAACATCCTTCGGATCAATTTTACTGTATGGATCTTCTTCGACTTTTTTTAACTTTACATCATTGACACCACTTTTATCCTGAAAATCAATGGTGAATGTCATATTATCTTCAACCGCATTTGCATAATTTTCTGTTTCAATAGTTTCATCGTTCGATATATTTTTTTCTTTTCCACTCACAACATCCATGTTCCAGATAATTTTTTGTCCTTCATCGTCACTCAGTATGTTATCATGCTCATTTGAATCATCGACTGGTGTAAGAGCTTGAACATGTGATACAGAATTACCTGCAATTATATCAGAGTCTGAATATAAGGTACGAAAGTATTTGATTTTTCTACCTCCAGCTTTGGAGTTTTCCACTTTTGTGGAAATATTGATGTCAATATGTTTTTCAAAATCAATCGAGGTATCCAATAATTCTATAGTAATTGGCTCAGTCATTTCGGTTTATGCTGCATCTATAAAATTCAAGTATTTAGAAAAAGAATTGTTTACATAAAATTCAAATAAGTAGCGTAAGTTTACTAAAGCGTCATATATTCAATCTAACCTAATATTTTTATAATAACATATATTTGGGATATTACATTTATTAAATGTAATAAATATTTTAGTTATAATAAGATAAATGTGATAAAGTAATAATTTAACACTGTGTTTTTAGTTAAATAAGTCGTATATTTTGTAATCTAAAAATGATAATTTTTTTACTTATTTATGTTTTTTTTAAATAATGTTAAATTCAGAACCAATTTAATTTAAAAAACACTGCAATCGATAACATAAAACTGATTTAAAACTACAATTATGCTTTTTTAATCAACATGAACGCGATAATTTGAGAAACAAGTGTCAGCCATTTATATTTTGAAAATAGAACTAAAAAACAAAGATAACATTGATAAACGGAGGCCGTGGTGTGTAGTTTTATTGGTTGCATATTCAGATTGAAGATGGTGTGAAATGCAAATTTTATTATTAACATTGTATGTATATAATTTAATATTAATAAATGAGAATAATAATTTGTAATTTAACGCTGTTATGTTTGTAGAACAATAAATCCAATCTTACAAAATTCTTCTTCGAAACTCTTATTTCAATGTTACGAATAAAATATGAAAACGATATTCCATAATATATATTAGGGGTGCCAGCAATGCATTTTAACCTGCCCTATATACACGTATAGTTAAAGCAGTTTAGTTCGTTGACATTATCATTTAAATGTCAAATTAACCGTTTGTTACAACTGTTTTAAAAATGTTATAGAAATAAACTTTCCGGCTATTATAATTTACAATATTTTTTTCGTTCCGTAGGAAAACAAAGTAAAATTGAAAAAAAATTAAGGTATTATAATTGCTAAAACTTTGCAAACAGCTATGAATGCATAATGGAAGTTGAGAATGTATTAGATAGACAAAATAGTAGATTTTTATACAAGTGGTGAAAACGTCTCTTTTTGCGTGACTGAACGGTTTGTCGGTGTACGGGTTTTTAACTAAATTTTAATTCTGTTCTATATAGAATTACAAAAAAACACAGCAAATAACATTATTTTACACTAGTAAAAATGCTATATACAAAATCCAATCTTGTTTATTTTTTACACAGTCAAATTTAGATATGTCGTTTTGTAAGTTTTTAGTAGATGAATTTGACAATATGAATAATGAAAATAGTTCATATATTTTCTCTAGAAACTTTTACAGATATTACAGATATTTTTTTTACCGACTGGAAGTCATCGTTTAAAGTATAAATTTAAAAAATTGTAGGCAAAGTTTCAATTAAAAACAAATAAAAATAAATTTTTTAATAAAATTTATTTATTTATTTAATAAATTTATTTTATTTTTTTTTTGGCGGAAAGAACTCAGAGAATATATTTTATATCTGACAGTTAATTATCGGAGGAAAAAATTATACGATATATCTGATACAAATTTTATTTTATCGCTCCGATTTCTCCGATATAGAAAAAAAACACACTCATTATTAGTTTAATTAACTAATTACACACAATTGATATAATGATTAGTTTCGATTCGTTTCGATCAAAATCTCAAATATTCAATCAAATATTCAATCCTTTAAATAACCACCACCTGTAGGCGACCACCGAAACTTATTTACTTTCAGTCCTAGTCACTGAAAACATTTTCAATCACTACTTAGAAAGAGTTTCCCTTTCACATAGGTTTTACTATATATTAAAATGACATTTTCGTAGCTTGAAGTAGGAAAAAATATTATTGTTGTTTTTAGTTATGCATAAGGTGTATTTAATTTTCTCTTGGGGCATTCTATAGTTGTTGTTGTTGTTGTAGCGACGTTGATTAAGTGCTACTCGTTCGATTCCGTTTCCAGTTTCAGAAACTCTGCTACAGTCCTAGGCTGGACCACAGATCTTTCTACGTCAGGTTCGTTGCATTCTTTGGACATGCAAATAGGTGGTCAACATCATGTGGTGTGCCGCTTACATGTGGGACACTTGTCAATAATTTGGGGGTCAATTCTATTCATGTAGTCGTTGAGTATTCATGACCAGCTGGATTTTAGTTGCGCTAGAATGCATCTAGTGCTGCGGGGCAGTTGGTTTTCTTCTGCACCGACTTGTGGTGGTTTTTCATTGAGGACTCGATTATATTTGTAATTGTTTATAGTATCTTCAACAACTTTGGTGTGATGCTTTTTTATGCCACTTCTATAGGTAATCTCATGTTGTTGTTGTTGTAGCGACAGTTTTGATGCTACTCCTCCGGCTCCATGTCTAGGTTCAGGAACTCTGCTACTGCTTTGGGGCGGTACCACAAATCTTCCTTCGTCAGGTTAGTTGAATTTTTAGGACATCTGAATGGTCTACATCATGCGGCGTGCCCTCACATGTGGGACACTTGTCAATAATTTCAGGATTAATTCTGCTCATGTAGTTGTTTAGGATGCGTGACCAACCGGATCTTAGTTGAGCTAGGGTGGATCTGGTGCTACGGGGCAATTGGACCTCTTCGGCAGCGACTTTTGGTGGCTTTCTATTTAGAACTCGATTTGGGTGTAGTTCCTTATAACTTCCTCAACAGCTTTTGTATGAAGCACCTTTAAGCCTGTTCTGTAAGTTCTGAGTTCTAACCTCATGCAGAAAGCATCTTGCTGTCTTCCTTATATTTCTAGGTGGTTCAATTTTCGATATGGTATCATTACAAGGATGCTGCTCTTTGTGGCAGGTCAATAGATATTACTATATGTGTTATTATGGTTTTCCATATTATTCACTGTTTGTGTGCTTTTGTCACTTTTGAATTAAAATGCAATATTTAAAAATATACTTTTTTAAATGTGTATTTTTAATTTTTTTATTTTATTAATAATAATATAAACTTCCTTATGGTAACATTTTTGAATTTTATTGAATATCGATTTCAACTTACGTCATCCTCAGTTCTAATTTAGGTAATTTTAGGTAATTTTAGGTAATTTTAGGTAATTTAGGTAATTTTCTATTATATTTTTATTAGTCATCTTGAAAACTACAGACTACAACAATAAGATAGATGAATACATCATTAATAACAACATCGAAAAATTAAGTAAAGATCCAACGAATGAATTCAATGCACAAATAAAAACAATCATCAACAAATCTATCAACATATAGTGATAAGAAGATATCACATAGTGATAAGAAAATAAGGTATAACAAAATGATAAAACCAACAGCACCAAATATAAGAAGATTACCAAAAATACACAAACCAGATACACCGATAAGACCATTAATTAATTTCACCACAGCACCAACATACAGAATAGCGAAGTACATAAACAAACTATTGAAGTATCACATAAAATTTGATAACTGCAGTTATTCAGTAAAAAATAACACAAAATTAGTCAATAGAATATAACCAATAATAATAGCTCACAACGCAAAATTAGCATCGTTTGATATAACCAACTTGTATTCTAACATACCAATACAAGATACAATAAGTATAACAAAAAATATGTTAATAAAAAATGGTTTAAACCCAACAGATACAAAGAAATAATAAATATAATAACCGAAATAACAAAACAAAACTATTTCACACAAAACAATGAGTATTATCAACAAACAGAAGGATTACCTATGGGGAGCCAACTATCTGGAACTTTAGCCGAACTATATCTCAATGGTTTTGAAACAAAATATATACATAATAACATAAATCCACACAAAGAAAAAATCATTTATTGGTATCGCTACGTTGATGATATAATTTTATTATTCAAAGGAACGAATAGACAGCTTAATCTATTACACATAAACATCATAGAACCTTCCATTAAATTCACATTAGAAAATGAAGAAAATAACACAATAAATTTTTCGGATTTATCAATCAAAAATGTAGATTCAAAACACACATTCAAAATATTCCGAAAACCAACCCAAACGGATCAAACAATAAATATTAAATCACATCATCCATACCAACATAAACTAGCTGCATACAACAGAAAATTATCAAGATGAATTAAATAACATAAAATACATAGCCAGTAAAAACGGATACAAAAACGAAATAATTGATACATTAAATAGAAAACATAAAAACAAGAAAAATTTCCGCACCCTAACAACACTGAGGGATGAAGAAAACTTAGTAGGCCAAAAATACATAGGCGCAACATATTATAAAACAACTTTCAAAATAATGCAAAAAACTTTAAAAAAATATGGATATATTGCAGCTTATGGGTATTTGAATTCCGGGCCGGATTAGGATAAATACGGCACGCCCTAGTAGTGAAATCAGGTATGATTTCTTATAGGGGCGGGATGCAAATGCCCTATTTGGATTTACCTTATTACACCCTGATCCGGTTCGGATCATAATAGGGCATTCCCGAACAAATTGCTAGTCGGGATTTTCACAGTTTCAAATTTTGTTAATGATTTAATAAGTTGTAGTTTGTTAATGATTCGAATTTGTTTATAGTATTATTGAGTATAATACTATAGTGTAATACTATAAACAATACTATGCTACATCTACTTTACATCCACTGAGCTACACCAACTAACGCTTTGAACATTACTTCGGTACTCCTGGCGCACAGGTAGTTCGAAGTTTACTACCAAATCAAATTTCTTAATTTTATACCAATAACCACTTTATATTTGTTTAAACAATTATTTGATTTAAATAATGATTAAAAAACTTTTTTATTTTTTTAAAACAATTACAAACACCACTTATTTTTTATATTTATTCTACCGGTTTCGATTTTCAAAAAATCATTGACTGGAAAATATTTTGCAATAGAACAAACAATATTAATTATTTGATGTATAGCTTTTTGTTAACCAAAATAAAATGTCCATGAACCAGTATTATAATTGTGATTTTTTTTATTTACCGTATACCAAACTTTCAACCTTACCTGAAACCTTACCGGCCATCACAAGGACGTCACAAATTAATTCGAAAACATTTGTTTCGTTTCTTGTTGTGGACGTTTATAAGTTCAACGTCTTGTTGTTTTTCCTTGACTTGACCTTGTTTGTTTGTTAGAAACAAATCTCAATGAGTACGTTTTTAAATGCGTGAATTACAAAATAGCGGTTTCGGTAAATTAGACAAAAATACAAATGAATTTCTTAACACATAAGTACTGTGAAAATATGGAATATTTATTACTCATTAAATGTTCAATTAATTGAATAATTATATTTAGGCACACATGACATTTTTACATATATTGTCAGTATTGGATAAATGGTCACGCCTAATTATTTATTTTAAAAACTCAAACAACAAAATATTGAAGAAATATTGATCTGAAATTTATCCAACTTCCACCTTTCATTTAAGATTGCTTATCACACTTACAAAATCAAAATAATTTGTAGATAAAATAATTTATTGGATAAAAATAAAATGTTTACAAAAAAATCTTTAAATTAATCGTTTTTAAATATAAATAACTTCACATTAACAACATAGTTCTTATTGCACTGGTCTGAAACGATGGGCCTCAGCATAATCCCTTACATCAGATTGATTTCTTTCTGGCTTAATACGAACATCATTAGGATCTAATTGAAATTTACCATCCCATTGTACAGGTAAAACTTCTGTTTCAGTATTATAACCAAAAAAGTTTGTTTCATTTGAACGATTATGATCTGGCTTATAGTATGTATTATTTGGATTTGAAACAAATTTTCCATCCCATACCGGTGGAAGTACTGTAACTTCATTACTATAACCAAAGAATTTCGATTCATCCGACTGATTTCGTGCTGGCACATATCTTACATTATTTGGATCGGATACAAATTTACCATCCCATTCGACAGGTAGTATTGTTGGCTCTGTTTGATATCCATAATATTGATTTCCGGTTGCATATTGCTTTTGATTTCCATTATTTTGATTGTTGTTACTGTTATTTCTATTTGATGACTCTTGGTTGGATCTGTTTTCAACAGCAACAGGAATAATTTTTTCATTGTTGTCGGAATTGTATGATGAAGACGGTTGATTATATTGTTGTTGATGTTGGTATTGCTGTTGATAATTTGATGTTGGTGGACATGGATTTGTTTTCGGTTTTTCTACTACAAACTTTCCATTCCATCCACCAATTTTAATTGGAATTTCTTCATCTCTTCGTTTTCTTGGCATTGTTGTTATTTATTTTGGTAAAGAACTTTTCGATTGAACCACTTTTGATTATCACTTGTAAATCAAAACTAAATAATAAATATTGTTGTCTTTTCTTTTTATATTATGACTTTCAGATATTAAATTGAATAACAAAATATTATACGGAGGTGCTCGTATTTATACATTAAAAAGAATACACCTACAGATTCGTTTGCAAACTTTTCCATAAAAGTATTGAATTGATATTGTTTAAATCTTTTGGTGACTAATAATTAGAGATCATGTTAAACTTCGATATTGTTCTAGGCCAAAATTTTTATATGTATATGTTTTAAAATAAAAGCAACGAACGCTCAAAAGAGCATAAAAGTTTGTAGACATTAACCAACATCAACAAGTAAAAGCACCTTCAATGTTGTAGATTTAAAATTTTAAAGGTAAATACAAATTAAGCACCGAAATACATTATGTGAAAATATTAAAATTAAATGTTGGTTGATGATGTCACCAAGAAATCAACTTATCAAATAAGGAGATCTTATTGAAACTTTTTCTTAAATACTATAATTTATAAACATAGTCAGATAGATGTAGTTTGAGGTGTATTAATTGAAGTAAACAAACTATCGTTTTATTAATAATTATGCCGGAAGCGTTTAATTTGCTTTAGGTTTTATCGATTGTAGTGTATTGTTGCAAATCTTTCATAAAATTTAATTAGCAGACAAAACCTTAAACTAATCTAAAGATATAGGGATTGATTTAGTTACAGGTTTCAACGATGGCTAATTTTTGTTTTAATTCAGAGATCTCTGTTTCTATGGGCTTGTCATTGATAAATCGTTTGGAAAGGCAAAGCTTATCTTGGAGCTATGAAATATAAAAAAAATACTGCGTCCATCCTGTTATATGAGTTTTGTGCAATTTTGACTATGACGAGACATATCGGATCTACGGATCTACACAGATATTTTGAGTATAAACAACAGTGTTTGTTATAGTATTTGTTTATAATATTCACGGATTTATTTTGTGACGAATGCCTCAAGATTGTCCAAAATTTAGAAAAATAATTTAGTAAATATATATATTTTAGTTATTTAAATTTGCTGAGTTATTTAAAATTAATAAACAACGAATAATTTGGAGTTCGAAATTCAGAATTTCGGTATATTGTGCAACAGTTTTTTGTTTGTTTTTGACGATTGTCATTTCTAAAACGTATAATTAAATCTCTACCTGGGCAAACAATTGAGAGGCCTGCTGAGATCTGAAAAGATTTCTGCAGATCTCGGCAAATAAATCACATAGATTACGTGTTAATATAAATATGTGTCATCACGAGCTTTGTTTTTTATATTAAAAGATCAAAAACGATCTCTGGAACATCTCTGAAAATAAACAGGTATGGGTGGGTGGGTGGGTGGGTGGGTGAGTTTTCTGCATAGGATCTTGATGAAACTTTGGCAAATGATACAGGTTCACTTGAAAATGAAAGAATTGGATTCATTTCAAATTTGGACAAAATGGCGGGAGGTCTCACAAACACCTCTAAGTTTAAATCTTGAATAACTTCTGATCCCGAACTATGATATTATTAAAACTTAATATATAAGGTTTTAGTACTGTTTCCAATATTTCTGCATACCAACTTCCAGTTTATCACTTCCGGTAAAAAGTTTTTTTTTCTTGTGTTTATCCCTACTGTAGCCTACAATTACCGATCGATTTTCATGAAACGTTGGTAAAAGCTTTTAAATAACACGAGAAAAATTTTATCAGCTTTTGGAGCACATTGGATAAAGGGTTGGGAGGTCCACCATGCAACAGGTTTTTTCCACAAAGTTTTTATGTTTGTTGGGAGCATAAAACATTCATTCGTGAATGAATTTTGATGACACTTTGGAAAAAGATACAAACGTGTATGACAAGGAACTGATTAGTTTTTGAGCGATAGTGAACAAAATGGTGTGGGGTCCCTGGAGCACCTGTTTTTTTTTAAAGCTCTATAACATCTGTACCTGATAAGCGAATTGGATGAAACTTGTAACATGAGTATGTAGTACGGTTCACAATAGTTCTGCATTCCCACTTCCGGTTTTTCACTTCCGGTAAAAAAATTTGTTTTGTACTTTTTTGAAGTTTTTTCAGTGTCTTTATGCACACTACAGCCTACAATAATGAAGTGATTATGGTAAAACTTATGGAAAAGGTTTTAATTAGTGTAAGAAGATAATTATCATCTTTTGGGACACATTGATCAAAGTGGCGGGTGGTCTACCATACAACTGCTGACTTTTCACACTTTGTTTTTAAAGTTTGTTGGGAGCATACAGATTTCATTCATTAATCAATTTTAATGGCACTTTGAAAAAAGATGAAGACTTTAATGACAAAGAATTGATTAGTTTTTGGACAATATTGGGATAAGTGGTGGGGTCCTCCCGAGCTGTTTATTGTTTCAATGTTTGTTGGAAGCATACAACATTCGTTCGTTAAGTAATTTTGATTATACTTTGCAAAAAGATGCAAATATGTATGGCAAGGAACTGATTAGTTTTTTTAGCGATAGTGAACAAAGTGGTGCTTCAAGCTTCAAGCATCAAGCACCTGTTATTTTGGAAGCTCAATAACTTCTGTACCTGAGAATCGAATTGGATGGAATTTGGTACATACACATTTAGTACGATTTACAACAGTTCTGCATCCTAACTTCCGGTTTGTCACTTCCGATAAAATTTTTTTTTTACTTTTTCTCGTACCACAGAATTTATGTTTGTTGGGATACTACTGCTTGCTTTAATATTTTTATTATTAGAACTACGAAGTCCATAATATTGGTTAGCTTTTAATTAAAGTATTTGATGGATATTAGCTCATTATATATCCAGAACACTATGTTTCCAGAGCTGTGGTGAAGTCAGCCTATGCATCAGCGTCGCAATATTTTTATTTTAAAATTTAGAGCTTTAATAAATCTTCAATCAATCCAGAGTATAATCGCATCTGCAAAACTTTTGATTAAACAAAACTATCATAGTCAGTTTGCAAATTTATTTTGTTCAAATTAATACTATCATATACATTACCTATATATAATTCACGTTTTTCAACCCTACTTCGAATTGGCCTTACTCTCAATTCGATAAACGCAGCTCGGGTTCGATCGGATTCGATCATTGATTAGTAAGAAAACACACCAGGTTTTATTAAGTATTCAACACAGTTATTGTTAACAACCGGAAAACAATGCAGAAAGAAATATTAACTAGAATATTCTTTAAACAGTAGACAGTTATTGTAGAGATTTCCAGTACACAGCGTCCAAAATTATACACAAAATACTTCTATTAAATAACACTTAAAACTGTATTTACAAAAAATAATTTAAAAATAACTTCTTCTATTTACACGGTTTTATATACACGATACAGCGTTTCATTTACAATTAATTTCATTTCACATTTTACTCAAAACATTTCCACTTTCGCAGTCTCAATATCATCGCAGTTTAAAATAAAACTAATAATAAACTTCTCCGGCTTAAGACAAGGTGATGCTATCTCTCCTATACTTTTTAATTTAGCCTTGGAATACGTGTGCCGTCAAATGAAACTGCCGACTAACAACAATATCTTGTCAATAAACTCAGTACAGATGATCGCATACGCTGATGATGTTGTCATCCTTGGCC
Source organism: Diogma glabrata (assembly GCA_963693315.1). Lineage (NCBI taxonomy): Eukaryota > Metazoa > Arthropoda > Insecta > Diptera > Cylindrotomidae > Diogma > Diogma glabrata. The sequence goes on from OY856186.1 coordinate 419,868,659, forward strand.
AAAGTGAAGCTTTTATGAGTGAGACTTTCAAGTCACTTGAGAGTGGTGCTAGAAAAATTGGTCTTCAAATCAACCACAATAAAACCAAACATACGAATGTTTCAAGAGAGGCTGAGAAGAAAGATTTGATGTGCGGCGATGAACGAATTGAGGGAGTTGAATCTTTTAAATATTTGGGATCAATGCTTGACTCAAACAACAGCATACTTACAGATATAAAACTCGAATCGCTGCAGGTAATCGAACTTTCTACCCAATTACACCCCTCCTTGATTTGACCGGTTGTTATGTATGAGTCACAAACGTGGACCCTTACACAAAATGACGAATTGCATTTGAGCGTAAGATCCTACGCTACATTTTTGGTCCACTTAAGACAGACGATGGAGAGTATAGAACCCAATATAACTTTGAGATCAGAGACCTTCTTGAGGGTTCTGATATAATATGTTGTATCCGTTCTAATAGGATTGCTTAGTTCGGGCATGTTCTACGAGCCGATTCACAGTCTGAAATGGTTAGAAAAATGTACGTTAGTACCCCAGGGAGTGGGCGACCGCGAGGTAGACCACGACTACAACACGACACGGGAGACTGACGTAATAAACGACCTTAAAAAAATGGGCTGCCATGGTAATTATGTCGGTGTTGCGAATGACCGTGGTGAATATTCAAAGCTGATTAGCCTGGCAACGCTCCTACATGGAGCATGAACGCCTTCAAAAAAAACTTATTTCCAATATATTTTATTTCATGTTTTGACCCTTGTTCTTAGAAACAAATGTGACCTTGATTTTATTTTTGAAATATCGTACATATGCATATAGAAAATTTAGGTTGAATACAATTGTTTTATGTATTTCATTGCGTTTATGTAGAACCGTAACAATAATATTGGGTTCAAAAATCATCTTGCTAAGTACATATATTAATACGCATTCTTTTGTTCGCATGCAGGGATCAATTGTTGTTGATTTGTGTGACAACACCGCGTACCTCAGTCCCTTGCTATTGACATATGAGTTACCGTGAGATACCATGGTACTGGCGGGTGAACTCTATCCAGTCCTCAACATCTAAGATCTTCAACAAAATCTCCGATATTCTTCAAGCCTGATTCATTGACGCCATATTAAAAAAACAATGAACACTGCCATATGCAAAAAATTGTATTAGTGTTTTTGATTAAATTTGTTTGAATTTTTTTTATATTGACTTTTAATTTCAAAATGGCGCTACAAGTTCACGATTTTTTCTGTGCTAAAAAATGAATTAGGCTTCTATATAGGGAAATTTGTCTTCAATCTTAGTTATGAAACGAGCCTTCATAAGTCCATACCTGTGCTTTAATCATTGTGGCAGACATATTTATTTTTTATTTTTCCATTCTATTGTGAAATATTGGCCTTTTTCATATTTTATTATGGGATAGGGTTGATTGTTTAGTTATCTATTCTTAAAAAAAAATATAAAATAAACAAAAATATTTGCGTTCATCAACACCTTACAATGCATGTTCTTGTGGGTGAGACCTTGGTCTTAAACGGTTTTTATATGCTGTTATGACTCTGGTTTTTATAAGTTGTTGTAATTCCTTCCCCACATAACACATTTTATTAAAAAAACAAAAAATCGAATTTATCAAAAATACAAACCAAAAGTTTCCGATTCGTTTGTGTTCGTAAATGCTCAATATAAGGGATGATCAATCCTGCCATCTAATAGAATTTTATACTTGATCAATACTTAAAGTCCGAGGATGAAATAAAAATTTGTGTTGAAAATAAATTAAAATTAGTAGTTTCTTTATTGATTTTGACAAGCAAAATTATTTTAAATTGGGAGCAAATACACATATGTCGTTTTCTTTTTGCCAGAGCAGAAAAAGTGATTTTTTTTTCATAAAAAGAATATGAAAAAATTTGATCTAGTTTTGTAGTTGTGTTTGTGTAAACTGTCATTAAACTGTCATTTAATGTTTTTGTAATTAATAGGATTTAATTAAATAGTTTTTATTAATTTTTAATTTAAAACACGATTTAAACAAAACATTTATTTAAACAATAACTATTTCACTTTAAAAAGATAATAATAAGTAAATGGCGTCTTGTTTGTTTACTAATTTGACAGATTTGTAAATGTATTTGTGTAAATTTATTGTATTTGCAACTTGATCTACCAAAAAATCTAGATTCAGACAAATATTTTCAGATCAAAAAAAGAAACATCAAACATCGTCATGCAACATACCTGAGCTCAGCAAACACAACAGTTCGCAATTTTAAGCGAACAAATATTAAACATCCAACAACAGTGCAGCTCGCCATTTTAGGTAGTTCAACAGCAAAATCACACCTTTCTACTAGATAACAGATTACAGATACACAGGTAAGTATTGATTTTGCTCATTTTTGTGTTAAACTAAATAAATAATACAGCCAATATATGCAATTGCAAAAATAAGTATAACATTATAACAAAATCTTAAATCTTAAATAAATTTATACCTAAATTAAATTTAACTATAATAAAAAAACTACTCGTAACTCGTGTTGCACTTCATTTTAAAATCAGAATTTGAATTATCACATTTGATAAATAATGGATCAAAAGGCAATAAATTCTCTGAAAAACCATCGTGCATCTGACAAAGGTCGATTATCTCAGATAATAAGATTTTAAGTATCGCATTTGCATCCACAGGTATTAAATAATTTAGGACCCGCTTATCGCACGTAGAAAAACTAACGATGTAGTTTACGGTAATCTAGGCTAGGCTTTATTGTTTTGATTATATCCTTATAAGAATCCGATTTTCAATACGATTGCCTAAATACATTCGTTCAAAGTCAATGGCCCTCGGTATCTATGGTTACCATGGGTGCATGCTGCGATAAAACTACTAAAATAAATATTTCTATATTTTTCAGAGAACATACAACAAGAACAATACTTAATTTACAATTTGTACTGCTTGACCATCTATGATACACTTTCTCTAAATCCAGCACAAACATTTTAACTGTTAAAGGACTGTTACGCGGTGAACCGTCAGTTTTATTGAGACACAACCGTAAACGAGTTATATTGTCTAGGTGCTTTAATCTCAGAAAGCTGATATTACAAAAAGCGATCTAGCATCCAATAATGTTGTTATCCAAGTCGTCACAAAATTACTACTTTACGATATACACAAGGCAGAAACACGCAGAGCCCTCCTTATTATTAGCAATATCACGACAAAAATTTTGGATAGCTAAAGCCAAAGGCATAATACAAAACATCCTTCATCAATGTGTGTCATGTGCTCGAAAAGGAGCAACTTGCCAAGCACCTTCAATTGGAAATCTTCCAAACTATTGCATACAATCGACCGCTCCTTAAAGTTGAAGATTTCTCCGGTCCAATATCCATTCATCTGGAACTACCAAAGGAAAGAGACAAAAATCCTACAAGTCTTATATCAGTCTATTCATTGGTTTAAGCACAAAGGCTATTCATATAGTTTTAGTAAACGACATCATTAACAATGCATTTCTGGTAGAACTGAAAGGATTCATCGCATGTCGTAGCTACTGTACAGAAATAATTAAGGATAACGCCAACTTCGTCAAAGCAAATAATAAAATTCAAAAAACTACCGAATATTGCATAAAAACATCTTGAAAATCTTGAAAAACGCAATCCACTGGCATTTCATACCTCAAGACGCTCCCAATTTCAATGAAATGTGGACATCCGCAATTAAATCAACCATTGAAGACCTAATACTTAATACTAAAATATGGAGGGGCCGAAATCTCACAGCTCTGAGATATCAAGACTTCGGTCTGGGTTAAGGATTTTGATATAGTTTTCGGCAAAAATCTTTTATGAGGACATGGTTTTTAGTTTTGAGCAGCGATGTATATCAAACACAGCTCTTCGTTAGAGTACAAGTATTTTTTTATCTCTGTTTAGAAATTTATTACAAAACTAACACGAAACATCAATACGTTGCCGGACAATTATAACAGATCATAAATTAACATAATTTAGTGAAAAGATGATACACTCAGCAATCTGCTCAAAAACCTCTCCATTTAGCGTTTCGAGAAAATATTACAAAATCACAAATTCATATTTCTTTCAAAATTCCAAAAATATTTTAAAGATTAATTAAAATCAAACTTTTTTCAAAATTCCAAAATATTCCAAAAATTAGAATAAAATCAAATATTTAAAATTTTTCTAAATTCCAATAATATCCCAAAAATTCTTAAAAATTCAAACTTTTCCAAAATTCTAAAAATATTGCAAAAATTATTACAAAATCAAAAATTCAAACTTTTTTCAAAATTCCAAAAGTTATGATAAAATCAAACTTATATTCCACAAATTCTTGCAAAATCAAAAATTGAAACTTTTTTCAAAATTCTAAATATATATATATATAAAATTCTAAACCTATTTTTTTTCAAAATTCTAGAAATATTGCAAAAATTATAACAAAATCAAAAATTGAAAGTTTTTTAAAATTCCATAAATATTCCCAAAATTAGAATAAAATCAAATATTTAAACTTTTTCTAAATTCCAATAATATTCCAAAAATTCTTAAAAATTCAAACTTTTTCAAAATTCTAAAAATATTGCAAAAATTATTACAAAATCAAAAATTCAAACTTTTTCCAAAATTCAAAATTTCAATCATCAATCATCAATCATCAAAAATTTTAAATTTTTCAAAATTCTTAAAATATTCCAAAAATTCTTACAAAATCAAAAATTGAAACTTTTTTCAAAATTCTAAAGATATATATAAAATTCAAAAACTCCATTTTTTTCAAAATTCTAAATATATTGCAAAAATTATAACAAAATCAAAATCTTTTTCTAAATTCCAATAATATTCCAAAAATTCTTCAAAATTCAAACTTTTTTCAAAATTCCAAAAATTATAATAAAATCAAAAATTTAAAATTTTTCAAAATTCTAAAAATATTCCAAAAATTCTTACAAAATCAAAAATTAAAACATTTTCCAAAATACTGAAAATATTGCAAAAATTATTACAAAATCAAAAACACAAACTTTTTTCAAAATTCCAAAAATATTTCAAAAACTATTACAAATTCAAAAATTTCCATGTCCAATTTCATTTGCAATTACATACACGTCATCAAAACAGCTACATTTTTTCCCAAAAAATTGGCTAAAAAAATAAATGAAATCATTTTTTGACACACTTGACAACATTTATTTGACAAAGTTATAATGCCATAATTCTCAATAATAATAAAATAAAATTTCATTTCAAACAAATAATTAATTTTATGTTTTACCAAAAAATTGGGTAAAAAAATAAATAAAAATCTCTCTTTTGACACACTTGACAACATTTTTTTGACAAACTTATAATGCAATAATCTAGTTTTTAATCTCACATACCAATCCCTACCATCAAGATTTCTCCAAATTTAATGTTCCTACTCGTAATCACTTCAAATGAACGTTTTTAAAGCCAAAAATATGAAAATTTGCTATTTTTGACACACATAATGATTTTTTTGACACACTTCCGGTACAGCTATCGAACACAGCGTCCTTTCGGACCTGTCCCTTGAGTATACCTATTTTTAGAAAAAAAATTTTAAAATCCCTCCAGCGGTTTTCCCTGCAGCGTAGGTAATGACGGACGGCCGGCCGGCCGACAGACAGACATACATTTTTTTTTGCTTTTTTAGAATTAGTAGGTCCTAAAACGTCGAGAAATGCCAAAAAAAGTGGGGGTAAGAATTTCACCTTTGGCTCATGAATGTAATACTTAGGTCTTTCAGACCGAAGTAATTCTTAATACTAATACCAAAGAAATGATGACATTGCTTACCGAAATAGAAAGAATTCTTAACTCTCATCCGTTATGTGTGCTGTCTTCCGATAATGTAGACGCGCTAACTCCATTTCATTTTCTACGGGATCAACCTATTTCACAAAGAAAAGCCGGACAAACACAAAGAAAAGATAAACCGGAAAACTGGAAGTCAAAATCAGTTTCTATTATAGTCTTGTTTACTTCTTTATAATAAAATGATTATTTATAACATTAGAGATTAATTTTTGTTGATCAATGTCACATGGATATAAATCGGTATTATGACTATAAATCGGCCGCTAAACGCTGAGATTTGTAGGCGATGCGATACAATATTTTGCAAACCTTTTTTGTAATCGTATGGTAAATGCGTATCGCTAAAACGTTATTTATCCAACTTTGATAAAGGTTAGTTCAGAATGTCTTCTGATAGTTGGAAGCTTACTGCAGATCTAACTTGAGAAGCACATAAATATTATTACATTACATTATATAATACATTTTTCTTATGCTGGCTTAACAATTGTTTATTATTATTTTTCATAAATACTTAATAAAAGTTAATAATTTTAAGTTCTTATTTCGTACAATTTTTTATAACAATAACGTTATTGTTTTATGTTTTTAAGTTTTCATAAAATTGAACAACAAAATACTGCAAATAATTCATTTCCGAAGTTTAACCTTAAAAACCACAAAATTAAAAAAAATTATTGCATATATGTATGTAAGTAAGTCGTAAGGTCTTTTCGAAATTTTGTGGGGGAAATCTTTTCACATTTTTTCTTGTGTTGTTCATTCGTCATGAGAATATACACAATATATGAAAATATTGAAGCAAAGTAAAATTAACAACGTTTTGAGTGTTGTTTTTGCCTTAATTTATCATCGTATCACGCCCGCGCCTGCATAAATTATAATAAAACAGCTATTCCGTTCTATAACTAGTTTAGAACAAGAATACGACGTTGAGATGCTGAACAGTTAATTGAATATTTATCGGTTTGAATATCGAGTAACCATTATTTATTAATTATGGGTGAAAAAGGATAGCTGTTTATGTACCCGATTTATCTAAATCTGGTTTATGCCTTTAATAATTTATTCAGGAAGCAATGAAAATTGAAACACCATCTGGGTAACATAGAGGCGCAAATTCAGCTCCAGGGAATAGAAGCAAATGGCCAGGATGCATAATAAATTTTAATGAAAGGTAATGAATAATGACCCTAATCGAAATCACACACTCCAAAAAATAAAGGAATCTTTTACAATTTTTAGGGTTCCGTTTTTTATACGGTGAGAGTAAAACGAGTTTTTCACATTATTTTGATTATCTCTAAACTATAAACGCTATGAACTTGAAATTTGAAGTGCGTATAAAACTAATCTGTCCACATGAAATGACGGATACAAATAGAACTAAATTGGTTTTCGTTTGGTTACGGGGGTACGATGTGAGACGATTCAAGTAGGGTATCTATCATACGAAATTTTATTTGGGAATTTTACACCACCATTTTTTGTATAATTCGATTAGCTCCGAACCTAACTGATCAAAAATTTTCAAATGTATTTGGAATGATAGAAAAATTTGTAAGTTTTTAATAAAAAATATATAAAGTGTCATATACTCATAATTAGATTTATTAAGGGGGTGGAAATGAGAAGGGGTAAAAATACTATTTAACATTTGGTCAAGTGTGGTGTCATTTGAAAGAGCACCTAATTTAGAAAACATAGCAATTTTTTTAGAGTTTTGCGATGCACAATTCTTGAGTTATTGTCAAAAAAGTGCGACTTTCAGACCGTCCCCCCCCCCCTACGTTTCGACACTGATTGACAGAAAAATTTATAAAAATTCACAGAGTTAGGAAATTCGGTAAATTTTGTATGAAAGTTATAGTGAAGTCTCAAATAATTATATTTCTGTGTGTTTGGGGGACCGGCGTAGAGAGGCTAAAAAAATCTTTTCTGACCCAAGCGAGTGGGGTGTCATTTGAAAGAACCCTTAATTTAAAATTCGTTGCAATTTTTTTTAGAATTTGCGGTCCCCACTTTTTGAGTTATTGTCAAAAAAGTGCAAAATTGTCACCGTTCCTACGTTTCGACATTAATTGACAGAAAAATTTTTTAAAAATTCACTGAGTTAGGAAATTTGGTAAATTTTGTATGAAAACTATAGCGAAGTCTTAAATAATTATATTTCTGTGTGTTTAGGGGACCGGGGTAAAGAGGGTTAAAAAAAACCGTTTTTGACCCAAGCGAGTGGGTGTCATTTGAAAGAGTACCTAATTTAGAATTCGTTGCAATTTTTTTTAGAATTTTGTGGTGCCCAGTTTTTGAGTTATTGTCAAAAAAGTGCAAAATTCAGACCGTTCCGCCACCTATCATAGCGAAGTCTCAAATAATTATATTTCTGTGTGTTTAGGGGATGGGTGTGGGGAGAGTAAAAAAACATTTTTACCCAAATGAGTGGGGTGTCATATGAAGGAGCACTTAATTTTAAAAACATTACAATGTTTTTTAAAATTTTGCAATGCACAGTTTTTGTGTTATTGAAAAAAAAAATTTTTTATGTAGCCTCTCCACCCCCTAAATTATAACTCTTGATTGACCGAAAAAATAATCAAATTTAGACCATTTACAAGCTGGTGTAATTGAATCTTTCTTAAGTTACCATAAACATCTATGGATGAGATTTAACCTAAAGTAACATTTTTTGAGTCATTTTTGATCAATGTAGATTTGATTGTAATTTACTATTGACATTTACGATTTAACATTTATTTTGTTATGCGTCTATGGTCTGGAAATATAAAGACATTATAAGTTACAACACAACTTTTTGTCAATAATTTTTGATATTGTGTTCTTTTACATTCACGGAAGCCTTGGCGAGCGAATTTCATTCGCACTTATCTGACTTTTTAATAAGTTTTTGGATTTAAAAAAATTTAGTTTTATCAAAAAATTTTGTGTGTTGTTTACAAATTTTTTTGACAAAACTATAAATTTTTTCTTTCAAATCCAAACATAATTTGTAAATTCAAATAAATTTGTGGTTTTCTCCAATAATTTTTTTGTAATATACAATATTTTTGGAAAACTTTCAAAAATTTTATGAGTTGTATATTTATAAAAAATTTGTAAAATTTACATAGTTTTTTTTAGTGCAAAATCACTGGTTTAACTATCAGAAATCACAAAGTATAAAGCAGCGTAGCAAAGAATCTTCACCACCAACAGTATACCTTAAATCTGTTTATTCCAGGGTTGTTAATATACACGTATAAAACGTTTTATACGTTACACGTATAATACGTAACGTATAAAACGTATAAAACGTATATAACGTATAATATGATTTTGTTTTTGAAATTCATTCATAAAAAATTAAAAATACTTACTTCAGATATTAATTATAATTTTAGTAAAAATATATATATTTTAGTAAAAATATAATTACGTAGTTTTAAATTATTTATATATTTTATAATTTATAACAAAAACTATTTAAATTCTAGATGTTTTTTGAATGTATATTTTTATACTTTATACGAAAGACTGTTACTGTACATTAAACTGGTTAATAATTTTTGATTCACTAGATTTGAAGAGATTTTTTTGAGCACTTAAACTCAAGCAATTAAATTATTTTTGAATTTTTCAACACGTATACTATATGATTTTCTTTCATTTTGATTCCAACATTTACTTAATGGGAAGCATTTTAGATGAGAAACATTTGGCTCATGAACTTATTTATTTGGCATCATGAAATGTTATTGAATATATAAAATATGGTTCAATCCAACTTCAGCTCCTCCCATATAATAAGAACAGCTGGAAATATAATGTTGTTTCAGAATAAATCTCGTTTTTTCATAGCAGTTAGGGAAATTATTAGAGATTATTAGAGAGATGTTTTTAAAAAAATTTTGTTGTGTGAATCCGGGTTGCACCACTTCCAATTAATAGACACAGTTTGAAAAAAACAGGTTCTTGCAGATCAAATCTTCTTTTTATACAAAAGTTGTAATAGTTAAAATAATATGTATTTACGTCAAACGAAAAAGTTTAGTGAGAAGTTTATTGAGTAAATTCATTTTTGGTCATTGACATTGAATTATTGCAGAATAAATTTGTTTTGAAAATAAATAATTATATTTTGAAAAGAAGTATTTACGTTAAATGTAGAAGTTTTCTGAACTAATAGGAATAGTTGGGTAAGAAATTATCATGCCGACGCTATATTTTCTAAAGTAACTGTTCCTATTAGTCCCGAAATCGAGGCTTTATAAATATTAAATATCACGAGTACGATACGAGTTAACGCCCGCGTTAATGTTATATAAATGTATTTTTATTTATTAAGGATTTTACTTTTATACGGTACAAAACGTAAATAATTGTGTGTTTTATACTGTACGTTTTATACGTTTTATACGTACGTTTATACGTTTTATAATACGTGTTTTATACGTTACCGTATTATACGTTACAACCCTGGTTTATTCCATTTACAATAGGATGAAATTAGTTTGTTAGTTACTCACTCATTAATAATCTGAGCATCTTTGAGTTGAAAGAGTTATTGTGTTCTCACTCCAATGTCACTATAGTCCAGACATTTTAGCGATCAACCTCGGAATGAGACATGATAAGCAGATTTTTCGTATATACCTTCATTTTGGCATTCTAAAAATTGTCTCAAATGTCTCATAAAATCTCGTGTCTTCGTAAGTTATTCAAGGTCAAAGGTAACAAAAAAACATTTTTTGGCGATTATCTCGGTTTTTATTGCTCCAATGATGTTAAGTTAACATCTGGGATGAAAAATGAAGAGCATAAAATTTGCGACAAATTTTATTCGAAACATTTTTTATACGCTCGACCATTTTTGCGATAGAGGGCGGTGAGCGCGCAGCGTCCAGCCATACATACTATAATGCAAGGTCAACATCGAATATCTGTAAATACTACCTTGAATTTTGAATAATTTGAAGTATTTATCAGTTAATACATTGCATTAACTGATAAATAATATAAATCTATTTAATTTAATATATTTAATAACATTTTACGTATTTTTATATATTCATTTAAGAATACTTACCTACTTTGTGTACTTAAAAATCATTAAATAAAATACTTATTGTATATCTTACTTAATTTATTGAAAGTAGATTTTAAGTAGAAAAATAATTAAGGATTTTATCTTTAAAATGTGTAAGTTTTATGATATTAGATAATATAATATACTTATTATATTATTATACATTATAAATTAATTTATTCAAAGACAATTTTAAGTAAAAGTAAAACAAGTTTATATAATTTAATTTTATCTTTATTCAGCAGCTGTACATTTCTAACGATTTGAATTGAATTGTAGTGAAAATCTATAAATTTTTAATAATTTAAAGAAAAAAAGTATTAATTTTCTTCTATTCTTCGTCATATTCTGGACGTTCGTGAATTTCTGTTTCATCATCATCTTCGTTGCCCTTAATTGTTGTCTCCAGACCTTCCAGAATTTCAGGATTTTCATTCTCTTCCTCACAGTCACTTTACAAAGAAGCAGCATTTGGAAAGTTGGTCGATGAAATCAAAGTTTATTCGAATTTATACGAACTGGAATACACCTATAGGATAGAATTTGAATACAAATATTACTACGAACATGGCGCGGCGCACCTTAGTTTATATTTGAATATCTTAAATTTGTTTATAAATTTGTTAAACAAATTATTATTTTTTTTTATATAATTTATTAGCACCTAACAGATAAATGTTTATCGTGCTCACAACTGATATATAGGAAAAATTTATAAAATTATATTAAGTAGAAGGATTTCTTAACTTTAATTTAAAATAGATATATCTTAAATCTAAAAACAGATAGTGTGCTTAAGACCGCACGGCAGAAGTCAAAACTGCATTGGCAATCGCAATCAATTGATATCGTATTAGTAGTATTTGGATCGTATTAGTAGAATAAATGAGAAACAAGTCAGAACGATAAAACGCTAACTACACACACTAACCTCACAATGTAAACCAAATAATTGTGAAAATAGCACTCATATGCCAATAGTAGGGACTAAAGTGCGCGTGGTTGTCACACCCTTAGATCAACAAGTTTAAATTTTAAAAATCTTCCTGCGGAAAGCTAAGCAAATTTATTTTTATTAATGCGCATTGTTGCCGTTTGCAAATTACTATCGACTAAGTGGCACCATTTTTATTTATTTTATTTATCATGATTGCCATCCATGTTTAATCATACAAAAGCTATGCTTCTTTGTATAGAATTTATGCGATTTCCGTCTCGTAATTGTGAGCTTTAAATCGATATAATCGATTTTATCAAGTTACAAGTATTAAGTCTTCACTTAATTTTAGAAACATGAATTACATACAATTGCAAACCGACAACATATTTAGTGAAGATGATAAAATTCCAATACATATAATTTTGATATACAAATGTAATTGTTTCAGGTTATACTATCTTTCTTACGTTATTTTTAATTTCATAAAGATTATGTTAAATAAAAAAACATTGATCAAAGCAAACTACCGTTTAAAACGATAGTTAAATAAAAAGCAAAAATTAAGCGCACACAACAACTTCATAAATTTTCATGATGATTAATGTATTAATACATAAAGGATAAACAGCCATACATACTTTCAATTTTATATATATTCAATATTTATTTAGCATGATGACTCGAATACAAATTGCAAAAGACAGTAGCAATATAACTTTAAAAAACTGCGTTATAGATCAATTTTTTAAAATTCGTATAAAGAAATGTTTATTATTTTTATGAATTCATAAATAAAAAAAAAACAATTTTAATGGTATTTAATAAAAATAAAAAAAAAACAAAAAAAAATATGTACTACACCAGGGATTGAAACTCACTATCTACTGCACATCAGTCGAGCACGATATCCACAACGCAATTTGAAACGTTAAGAAAAGATAGATAGATTATTATTTATTATTATTTTTAGCATTTCACTTTAAAGCATGACGGATCAGACTAACTTACTACTTAGGGAAAAATCTGTGTGTGGTGCCGCCTAAAGAAGTTTTCACTTCAAAAAAATTTGGTTTTGTTTAATTTCATTTAAATTTTCATTTTCAAAAATATTGTTTTTTAATTAAAACTTTTATATTTTATATCTCATTAAACAAATTTGTATTTCTCATAAAGTGCAATAGATCATCAATTTTTTATTTGTTGTTTCCCAGTAATTCCTCAAGATTATTGGAGATATTAAGTGCTAATCTATAATGATTATTATATAACACACATTCTAAAAGTATATGCCGAATAGTGAGATTTAGTTGACAGGTTTCACAATTTGGTGGCTGTTGTTCTTGAAGAAGTTGACACTTGACCATTTATTAGTAGTTCTTTTAATTTCACTAAGTTTGTTGTTGATTAGAGAACTCTATTCTAATTGCCATTCAGTTTTAATCAACTCCTTTGCTGTGAATTTTAAATCTTCGTATGTGATTTTGATATTTTCAGGTAGAATTAAATTATTTGTTGTTCTCGCCAAAGAATCGGCCATCTCATTACCCGGTATACCAGAGTGTCCAGGAACCCATAACAATTTCTTTTTGATTTCGTATTTTAAACAACTGAATCCAAATTTTTGGAGCAATTGAATTCAAATTTTCCTATTAAGATCTGAGCCCTATCATTTAATAAATTTCATTTGGTTAAAATTCACTAGAGTATTATCTATTTTAGATATACATAGGTTTCGAAATTTCACATATACTTTAGTTATCGCTTCTCTGCGTTATGAATACATATAGGTACCTAAGTATGAAGTTAGAATATTTTTATAAACTTTTTTTTCTAATGTATGTAGTAGCAAATTTTCTAATTTTTCTAATGTATGTTAAAGAAAATTCCTTATTTTAAATGATCCGGTCCTGGTCCGTTTCTAGTAGGGCTGCCTGATCCGGTTTGGATAGTTTGAGGCGTTACATTACTGATCAGGACCTGTTCAGTGTGCCTGATGCGGTCCAAATCAGTAGTAGGGAAAGCCGTATCCTGTCCAGATCTGAACCCTTATATAATGCTAGTCGGGATATTAACTGATAAATAATACAAATTATTCAAAACCCAAGGTAGCATTCACAGATATTCACGGTTAACGTTGCATTACATGTTGCACCGCCCTCTATCGCAAAAACGGTCGAGCACATAAAAATGTTTCGAATAAAATTTGTCGCAAATTTTATGCTCTACATTTTCACCCCAGATGTTAACATCATTGGAGTAATAGAAACCGAGATAATCGTGAAAACTGTTTTTTGTTACCATTGACCTTGAATAACTAACGACACAGACACGAGATTTTATGAGACTTTTGAGACAACTTTTAGAACGCCAAAATGAAGGTATATACGAAAATTCAGCTTATTATCTCTCATTTCCAGGTTGATCCCTTTTTATGCTAAAAAGACTGGACTAGTACGGGTTTTGTATTAATCAATTTATGTTTGTTCAACTTTATGGAATGACCCATATTTCTTTATATTGAAATTAAAATAAAATATAATGATATTTAATCCGTAATGCAACAGCAAATTGTGCATAATTTTTTTAAAAACAAATCGTGTTACCAATTGTGCTATTAATAAATTGTTTATGTATTTTCTATAATAACATTCGAAGATGAGACATATTTCTTAAGATTTGAGATTAATACAATCGATTTTGAAATAAAATTATTACCAAAAAACAAACATTTATTGTGAGATTCGTAATATTTTGCTTGGAAATCGTATTACAAATTCACTCATATGCATCTGAATCATACAAAATATAATCGAGACAATGAAAACCAGGGTTCATTTGTTCTTAAAGTTCATCAAAATATTATAACAAAAAGTCTTAAGAAAGAATATATAAATTTAATTAAACTTTGCAATCTTATCTGCCAACCTTAAACTCAAAATGTAATAAGTTAAAAAATTATATTGTTAATAAAATCAGAAAAATAATTCAAACCATTTAAAAAAAAAATAATAATACGAACTAAAAACAAACTCGTTTAAGTGTGTAGGCATTCTTTTGCTAAAAATCATATTTTATATTTTCATAAATTGATGTACAGTGTGTGGAACAAATCAGTGGTATAGAAACGAGGGCCGACAATTTCTCTCGAAAATCGTTAGGATTACAATTAGTTTCGCATCACATTCTAAATTTTTCGGCAGCTAGAAAACTATGAAACAGATAAAACAGTTTAATTTTATTTCGTCGTTATGTAATTTTCGAGACCGGCTGTATTTATAAAACTAAACGTTAATATTTAAGCAATGTTATGTTTTGTTTGATTAATTAAGTTCGAACGATAGTTAACCCATTGTTGCCTAACAAAAATTAGATTCTGCATTTTGGTTTTATGTTTTTATTTGAAAATATTTTAAAACCAGTTCTTTGGATATATAATTTTTTAATTCAATCTTATCACGTTAAAACACTTTATTCACGGTGAAACTTACACTTTTCGTTCATGTCTTGTTTATCCTTTGTAAAACAAGGTTATTGATATCAGACGGTGAAACGGTGAAACAGATTCAAAGATTTTTGGAAATAGCTGGTGATTGCCGTCGTTTATTTCTCTGTTGGCTTAGTTGGCAATACCTGTTGGCATTACCAAATTTACAGAAGGAGTCTACAAGTAAGTTAGTGTGAACTTCCGAAGGGAATGTGGTTTTTAAGGATTTGCCTTAAGAAATATATAAGAATAACGATTTTAACAGAAAACATTATTCACAAGGCTTTAAAGTCATGTCAGGAACGGCATACTGCTAACTCTGGCATGTCCAACATATTGAATGAAAAAGACCGTCAATTTAAAAATGCTTCTGACGCCGTACTGGCATGTGCAATCGATCTTGATGACTTAAGCGATTGAGTAGCACTAACATAAAAGGAAGTAAGATGTTCAGATCTGCAGCATCGCAGATTTTTCAAAAATTAGCTACTACACGCGCAAGTATGGAAAAAATCTCTGCGCTAGCGATCAACCACAATGAAAGGTGAACATGAAAAAAACGTTCTAGTACAACCGTACCTTACAGTTGCTCGTATGCTCAGAAATGCCTACCATCCATCTGAATACCGAACGAGGTAAAAAGTCATCTAACGGATCTGGTAGATAAACAGTCAGATACTGATTAAATGCTGGCGTAGTGGAAAGCTACTCGAGCAGAAATTAGCTAGGGTAAATCCTATTAGGGCTTTCTCATACAGAGGCTGATTTAGAAAACCCTTTTAGGGTTAAACTTATTTGAATATATCCGGTCCTGATTTGGTTTTTCGTATTTGACCGTAGTCTGAATCCATGGTTTGCACTATTTAATACCAAGGTTTGTCCTATTTAATTTAATTTAATCTATATCATTTCCCTATTATAGGATCTGCCTTTTCTATCCTGATCTAAGCCTTATGTTATTTGATAAAATTTCAGTTGGTAAAATTCGCTAGAGTAAAATTCGTTAGAAATATATAGTTAAAAAAATTTTGCCTTTAATTTAGTTATCGCTTCTCGGCTGAAAGACTACATACAGTGATTAAGGTGGATACATGTTTTAAATTTTTTTATTGGAAATTTTTTATTTATTTTAACTATATCTTGAATTTAATTTATTTAAATTTAGCTATGCAATATTTTTTATTCTAGATTTTTTTTGAATATATATTTCTTATATACGATAGACAGTAAAACTTATTTCTCCATTAATTAAATATACGTTTTAATAGAAAATTGAACGTAGAATACGATGGTTGTATTAAACACTCTATATATTTGTTGGACAGTGATTAAAAATCGATTTTAATATTTTATTTGTTTATAATAATAGGAATTTGTTAATAATTTTTATAGATAACAGTTTTGTTTTTAAATTCCATCTTTTATCTTTAAAATAAAACATAAAAAGTGTCTATCTTTACCAGAACCGAAGTTATGAAAACCGCTCTATTTTTCCCAAAAAAAAAAAAAATCCTCGAACATGTATATTTTTTTTATATGGTACACGTAAAAAGTTTTTAGCTAAATCAAAAATGTGTTGGCCAGATTTTACATTCCTAATCTGTTCGGTATACTCAAAAAAAAAAGTTCGTAAAATTTACAGAAATTTCATTCGATTCAACATATATTTCTGTTACTTTTGATCCTACAAATTGTTCGTTGAATATATTATACAACAAATTAATGTCAGTTGAATTTATTTTACCAACAATTTTTACAGACAGTTTGTAAATTTTACACACATGTTTGTTAATTATTGCGAACAAAACCACAAACCGGACTGTTAAAATAACGAACATGTTCTGAACACTTCTGACATTTTATTTAATTTATTTTATCTTATATTTCCCAAACTATTAGTAAGTTATAATTTAGTTAAAATTAGTTTATATTTTATTATAATGCTGTTAAAGATATGTACTTATATTTTTTTTTTAATGATTTTAATTAAAATTTACCGAAACAAAATTTACCTTTATAGACATCTTTAAAACAAAACTGTTGACTTTCCTTAAATTTTTAAAATATTCAAATAATTTAATTTCACTAAAATTCACTAAAATTTCACTCATTTTTTAGGTATTTTAATTGACACAATTCATTAGATACTTTCACAATTTTTCTTAAAACTATGCTTTTTATTTCACAAAATTTCACTTTTGCTGTACTTCCACTAAGTTCACTATAAATTTCAAATTTGTTCATATTTATGTTTTATATTTTTGATTTTTTGTGTATGTAAAAGAATGACCCATTTATAGACTTTTTTTTGTCCCGCGCTCGATAAATTATTTTATATGTAACAGAAAAATCATTTCTCATTAATAAAAAATACTTTTTTTAATAAAAAATTGAACTTTGAATACGACGGTCATACTAAAAACTCATTACGTGGGTGGAGCAATGGCTAAAAATTGATTTTAACATTCTATTTGTTAATAACAATAGGAATTTTAAAATAAAATAAAAATAAAATAATAAAATCTTTAATGGAACCGAAGCTATGAATTTTTGAAAATAAATCTCCAATCCAAAAATCACGAAATTCTTGAAATTTAGAACCGCTCTATTTTCCAAATTGTAAACAAATTCTCGAACACGTATATCTTTTTTTTGATATAAAACCCCTAAAATTTCAGCCAAATCAAAAATGTGTCTGTCAGAAAGGTGTTCGGTTTGTAAATACCATATGTTTATGTTTTTTGTATATTTTTATATCAGGACCTAGTCCGGTTATCCCAATCAGGGCCTGACAGAGAAAAGCGTTACACTTATGATTAGAGTCCAATCAGGCTGACCTTTAAATGCTTGAGGCGAACTAGGTCAACCCAGATCAGATCCTTATTTGGATGCTGACAAATTTTTGATCGAGTAGCATCGTACCGCTAATAATCATCATAGGTTTATAGAATATCTCTTCAGCTGTGCTAAAGAAAACTCGAAATTTATCTTTCATTGACGTAGTGCCCAAAAGCCGAACATCAGCTGGAGACAATAGATCATCGCGAAACATTTGTTGGCTGAACAGAAACTTGTGATGCATAGCGTTCATAACTGTTAACTCAAAGTGTAAGTTCAGATTAAATTGGATGAACGATGTTCATCCAATTCCTTCTAGAATGTTTAAAAATGCCAATCCAAACAAATAAAAAAGTACTCCAAACGTGAAGCTGAAAGAAGTAATACGTAGTTCTACCGAATACATAAGTCTCCAACTGACTATTGTACTTCAGGATCAACGTACGACCATGTGGACATATTTTTCAACATAGACTATCAAACGGAGAGCACCATGCACTTATAAGCTCTAAGAAAACCAACTAAAAAACCACAGATGTTTCCTTGTGGAAAAAAATTTGCATCAAATTGATAAAATTATTTGCAAAACAATTGCATGTTTTAGATCTGTATTTCCAGAGAACAAAATAAAGGATATCTAATTAAAAAATAATTAAAATAATTAATTAAAATATTCTAGCTATTGCAAATGTAGCACGCCTCCAGCTTAGCTATGCGGCTATGGGTAAAATTTAGATACTGATAAAACCAGGTTAAAAGAATATATTAACATTCAGATCCTCCCTAATGGTAAAAATCTATAGAATTTCTGAATATTGTAAAATCCATTGTATAAAATTTGGTATAAAAAATTAAAAACAAAACCATCGGCGATAACAGGTTAATGAAAACTAAAGATAGAAAATAAAATCATCATAATTTACTTACACACGAAAACTTTACATATTCTCTTTTTAAGGCTGTTAAATTAATAATAATCAAATCGCGAAAAAATCTGTAGGTAGAATAACATATCAATGTATCGATGAATGAATAAATTTAATACTATTTTATTTTCTTTATTAAAAGCCCCCACTCTTCTTCTTTTTTAAGTAAAAAAAAACATATATTAATTTTTTATACACTTTTTTTATATTTTTTACAAAAACACAACACAAACATTAAAAAATTTTGATGGTGACTTTAATCCCATTCCACGTATATATTTTCAGTTCGTGTTAAGTAACCGCTTAATGCGGGTGAAAAGTGTTTTTGTTTTTAAAATTACTAAAAAGTGAATAATTTTTGAGTTTTTTTGCTATATAAATGTTATGAAAAATTGAAAAAAAAAATTAAAGTGTAGGAATTGTGAAAGTCGCGAATCTTAATTTCATTCCTTTTAGAACTAAAGACTGATTTAAAAAAAAATTATTAAAATTAGTTTTTAAGTGCAAATCAAAATAGTATTTTTTATACGAAATTTGAATTATCCAATGAAAGTGATATAAATATTTTTTTTTAATCGAAAAAGATTTCAAAAAAGTGCAATTTTTTTACAAATAAATGATTAAAAAAAATTTATTAGTTAACGTGCCTTGTTTTATTGTGATTTTAAATTAAAAAAACGAAAAATGGTTAAACAAACGTCCAGAACTTCAACGCCATCTACAAAAAATCAAGTATCAACTTCAACGAAAAGTGGAACAAAAACTACATCTTCTGCTTCAACTTCAAAAAAAGTCGAAAGAAGTGGTAGTGGTGCTTCAATTCTAAGTGGTGTCAATATTTCTGAAATAACCAGTTCTGATTTAGCACATTCTGGATCGATTGGATCAAATATCGAACAGTATACGGTAACTCCTCCAGAGATAATTCATGTTATTAAAAGAGAGGGAAAAGCGAGCTCGGATTTTATTGAAGAAGAAAAAAGTCAATATGTAAATTCGGGAAATCGTAACACAGGTGGTTGGGATGGAAAATTTGTTCGTGAAAAACCATCATCGAAACAGCAACAAGTTACAACTGTTGGCCCAGCTACAATTGTTAAATCAGAAGTAACATCAAGTTCTTCGTCAAAATCGTCTTCCGTACAAAAATCATCTTCTTCCAGTTATGTTATTGAAATCGGTCCAGATGGAAAAGAAAAAATTATCGATTCTAAATCTCGAGAATGGGGTTCAAGTGATGCAAAAAATTCTGAAGAACATTTTAGTGCAAAAAGTGGAACCGGAATGCAACCAGAGATTTTATATTCGGAAAAGTTAAAAAGTCATAAAGGTATGTATGATACCGGAACCAACGGAAAAGATCCATCATATGATAGTTTAACAAAAACTCAAGAGCGTTCAATCGAACACACAGACAAAACTCGTACGAATGAACGGACAAAAATTGAATCAAAAGGTTTTGGTCATGGACAGCATAGTAGTGAAAATATGATCACATCATCATCAACTGAAAATGATAGAGATATTATTGACTCAAAAACTTTACAACAAGTTGATTTTATTCGTAATGATGGTGACATCATACATACAATAAAAGCAGTTGATCAAGGTGTGAACAACAGTAAAAATAAATTTACTCAAGGACAAATTAATCGTAACGAATTATCATCATCAGAAAATGCAGTTTCAAATACATCGACATTCCAATCAAGCTCTACACAAAACATTCAAGAATCATCATCAGTATCAACATCTGTTAGTTCAAGAAATGTTTCAAAGACATCTGAAAATTATTCTGATATTCAAAATATAACAGATCAATCGAATGTAACTCAATCGTATGATGGAAATACTACCAAAAATATTGCATCATTACCAGCAGCTGGTCGACCATCGAGAAAAAATAAGAAAGATTCAACCACTAATGTCGAAAAAGTATCATCAAGCAACATTCAAGAATCATCTAGTAATACAAGCTCTACTACATTCGAAACACAAGAGTTTGGTTCAACAAATATTATTCAATCAACAGATGGGACAACCATATCAACAAATAAATATGGAGATTATCCAAAATCGTTACCCGCGGCTGGAAAACCATCCCAAAATAACAAAAAAGATTCAATAAAATTGTATGATGCTACAAACATTAGTGACGTTCAACAAACCTCAAGTAATATTACACAGTCAACATCCAGTTCAACTATACATGAAACTCAACATATAACCAACTTGAGTGAGACTACAAGTAACATTATTCATTCATCAATTGATGACACAACTAGATTTACAAATCAATATGGAGACTATCCTAAATCTTTACCAGCTGCTGGTGTCCCTTCAAAAACTCCAAAAAAAACCGACAAATTTAATCAACCAACTGTCGATGATCACAACACAAAATCTGTCAGATCTAGTGATACATACACCGAATATATTGATGATACATCTCGAATCACAAGCAAAAATGGAGATTATCCTAAATCTCGACCAGCCGCTGGAGTGCCGTCAAAAACTCCACAAAAAAACGACAAATTTAGCCAACCAACTGTCGATGATCAAAACACAAAATCTGTAAGATCTAGTGATACGTACACTGAATATATTGATGAAACAACTCGAACAATAAATAAATATGGAGATTATCCTGAATCTCGACCAGCCGCTGGAGTACCATCAAAAACTCCTGACAAATTCAATAAACCAGCTCAACAAGTTTTTGATGATTCAGATACAATGTCGGTTAGGTCGAGTGATACATATACTAAAAATGTAACTAATGTGAGTGAAATAACAAGTAATATATTTCATTCATCAATTGATGATACAACAAGAGACTTTGGAGATCATCCCAAATCTCTACCAGCAGCAGGGATGCCATCAAAAACTCCACGAAGATTTGATAAATTCAATCAACCCGTTACCGATGATTCCAATACAAAGACGGTAAGATCCAGTGATACTTATACCGAGTATATTGATGAAACAACTCGAGGAAATCGATCAGCAGCTGGAGTTCCATCAAAAACACCAGACAAATTTAATAAATTAACTCAACATGTTATTGATGATTCCGATACGATGTCGGTCAGATCAAGTGATACATATACTAAAGATGTAACCAATGTAAGAGAGATTCAAAGCAACATTATTCAATCATCAATTGACGACACAACAACAGGGTATGGAAATTATCCTAAATCTCTCCCAGCAGCAGGTATGCCATCAAAAACGCCACGAAAACTTGATAAATTCAATCAACCAATAATTGAAAACCCAGATGCAAAAACTATCAAGTCTAGTGACACGTATACTGAATACATTGATGAAACAACACGTACAACAACCAAACACGGTAATTACCCTGAATCCTTACCAGCTGCTGGAATGCCTTCCAAAACTCCACAAAAATTAAACAAATTCCCTCAAAAAGTTGTTGATGATTCAGATACAATGTCTGTTAAATCTAATGATACATACACAGTTGTTGATAAATATAACGAACCAAAACCTGCTGCTGGTAAACCATCAAAAACTACACGTAGCACTGTACAAAATGTTGCACAAGCAACAACAACCTACACATCCAAAGTGTACGACGAAAAAACAAACACATGGAAAATTGTCGACGAAAGTACGGTCAATGAAAAAGATGTTTTATTAACTTCATCAGGATATCCATATGGGCAACCATCTGGTCCATCTGGTCCATTGGGACCGTCAGGACCAAGAGAGCCAACTGATCGAACAGGTCGATCAAAACCATACGGGCCAACTGATTTATCGGAACCATTTGAACCATCCAAACCATCTGGATCAAAACCGACATCTCGAGATATAATTGATTCAACAACCGATATAAATTATATCAACTCTCAAAACAATATTACCGAGCAATTAACTACATCTCAAACTAATATCAAAAACACTCGTGATATTCGTACTTCAAATAATACAACATCAAAGACCACATCACTTAATTCAGTAACAAAACAGCAAATTTACGATGAAAAAACAAAGAAATGGCGTGAAGTTGATGATAAAACAATAAAAACAAAACAACCATCACTAATCCGTTACGTAAGCCAAGAAACTGATGGTACAACAACAACAATTTACAAACGAAAAGTTTATGATCAACGTTCTGGTAAATGGAAAGTTGTCGATGAAAAAGTGATTAAAAATCAAAGACCAAATGATAATATTCCTGAGTTACCAGAGTTAATTGATGATGTAACTAATATTACAACAACAACGTATGAAACAAAAATTTATGATTCAAAAACGGGAACATGGAAAATTGTTGATAAAAAATCGTTTACTGATACTCAAACTCGAGTTCCGAATGAGATTTATGAAGAAATCGCAAAAGATCATCCAGATGTTGCAAATGTTACAACAACAACTGAAATAACGAAGGTAAATTGAATTAATTCATTAAATTATATATGTGTCGTTTTATTTTTATATTGAATGAAAATTAATTTTTTTTTCTTCACCACATAAACGAATAACTTGTTTTCATTGTGTATTCCATAATTACATTGTGGTTTTGAATGCGATTTTTTTTTAGATAATTGATGTTGTGTAATCTTAAATAACTATTTTTCTTAAAAATTGACTTAGTAAACTTTTCAATTTTTTTTTGAAATTTTGGGAAAGACTTCCAAATGAAGAAATGTTTTTATTTTTGGTTTAACATTTTCAGTAGAAGTTGAACCTGTCGAGTTGCACTTTGTTATTGCAAATTTACGTTTTCCTTGAAATTAAATTGTTTATTTTAAATTAAATGTATTCATTTATTGGTTTATACTTATAATGTGTAATTTCTTATTTGTTCGAGACAGACTTAATAAACGTTAAAGATTTAAATTATATAAAAATTTTATTTTACTTAACATTTTTGGTTCTTTCGAAAGCTATCTTAAAAATTAACAAAATGATCACGTTTTGTTTTGAGAATAATTTTGCAAGCTATGTTGTAAAAGTTGTTGTTATAAATGATGGAAGCAGTTTCACATAATGAACATCAATGTTATTTTTAATCAGCTAGTTTTAAGATACTTTGTCTGAGAATGGATCGCAAATTTTATTGCTAGAGTAAACTAACCAAAACGTACTGATTTTTCTAAAGAAAAAAAATGTTCATTCCATCCCATTTCAAAAATCCCAAAAGATAATAATTTTGAAAGCCGTTTTAACAATAACGCTAAATCGGTAAATAAGTATATATCGGAAAAGCTTATTTTTGATTTTTTTAATATACATACGATCTGCCAAATTTTAGAAATACGTTATGTTTTGTTCACTTTTTATTTGCTTTCTCATACATTCTTGTAAATGGAATTACAGAATCTTGCAAAAATTTCAAATTTCACAAAAAAGACGCATTAAAAAACTGAAAATTATAAGTGAAAAAAAATTTATGTATTACGTATATGCATGTATATATCTGGTCAATTTTATAGAAAATTAATAACCATTTCGACGAATGTGAGTTAATGATTAAAAGCCAGATATAGAGTTCTATGAAGGCTCTTGTCTTCGGGCAAGCAATAGCGTGCCATCATCAACGAATATTCCACAGCTAAGATTGACGGTGGTACCGTTGACTAAATACAGTTCATCCGCCAGCACCCCTAAGATATCACCTTGACTAGTAGTTTTGATTGAACATACTATTGGCCGTCACATATTTCGGGTATCTCAAACCAGGGTGCGTTTTTATTTTTTTTTTCCAAAGTTATTACTAAGTCACTGCATGTCGCCATATTATAATCTTCTTATCTATATGAACCAGTTTCACTAGTCGACATAAGTCTGCATGGCAGACAGATTTGCTATAGCAAATGGCTATTGTCATGTGTCATGACTATAGTCATAGTCATGACTATAGGCATGTGTGCAAAGTGCAGTTATTTCGCTTTTGATATTGATTTCTGTATTCCCTATAATACTTGACTGTGCTGGATGGCTTTCAGATGTAATCCATCCAGGACCACATCTATAGGTACATGATCGCTCGGATGAAATATTATTTTCAGCCGCCTAAGCCGTAAAGTAAATCTGAAAACTAAACCAAATCTTATCCAAAAAATTTATTTATATTAGTTTTTATTAATTTTGTTTAACATTTTACATAAAATATGCAGCGCAAATTCGGATATAATGTCATGCATATCTAAATTATCAACCATCTGATATAGCATTTGCTATTAAAACTAAATTTCAAAAATCGTTCTTGTTGCATCGTTGATCGGAGTTAATTTTTTATAATTTTTAACTTTGAAAATGATCTTTCTCCAAACCCAACTGGTGGTAATAATAGCTATTTATTTAGGGCGGTAAGTATGTATTTTCCGTTTGAGAGTGAAATTGTTGCTCGAAGCGTTAGCGAGAGAAACAGTCACTCGAAAGCAAAATAGATGCTTTATGCCCGAATTGCATACAAGATTTTTTGTACGAGTAAGATTCTGCATTATTTGCATAAATAAAAATATACATATTTACAAAAAATAGTAAAATATTTTTTTATTCGCCTACATATTAAAGTGTTACTTTATTACTGTGATTTGCGGCTTTAAAGTATCACTTTTCAACTATTTATTTTGTTGTCATAGCTACGTCCAAAAAAGTAAAAAGCGTTTGTATATGTTTAAATTCTATGAAATATAAAATTTTTTATCAAAGCAACCCTTAATTTCAAAATTTCATTATCCAATTAAAATAGTTGTTATCATTTGTTGTCATAGCTACACAATAATTTGGAAAAAATAATAAATATTTTGTCAAAGGTTACTTGTTCCACATATTTTTATTTTAAAATTTATGGGAATTTATAATTTTAATTTAGAATAAACAACTTTTCTTAATAAAATATTTTGCTTGCGGCGAATAAAAAATAGTATATGATGCACGGACGTAAGCTATTTTGGACTTAATGTGGGTGCAAATTGCGGCTAGCGCCTCGATTTGCAAACTCCACATCCGTCCAAAATCTTTAGCTTTACGTCCTAGCATCATAATGTACTATTTTAGAAAATTATTTTATCCAAGTAGTTTTTCGAAATAATAGTATAATAATAATAACTTTAGGCATTGTTATTTTAATTTTAGTATTGTTATTTCAATAGGAAAAAAAGACCTGCTTTACGAACAATTTTTGAATCGTAAAAGTGCATTTTACGGTTTACTCGTACAAAAAATACTTTTTGTACGAGTAAAACGTAAAATGCACTTTTACAATTCAAAAATTGTTCGCAAAGCCGGCCTTTTTTCTACTGAAATAAAAATGCCAAAAGTGAAATAACAATGCCTAAAATTGAAATAACAATGCCTAAAGTTATAATTTCGAAAAACTACTTGGATAAAATAATTTTCTAAAAAATATTTTACTATTTTGTGTAAATATATGTATTTTTATTTATTCAAATAATACAGAATCTTACTCGTACAAAAAATCTTGTATGCAATTCAGGCATAAAGTATCTTTTTTGCTTTCGAGTAATTTCACTCTCAAGCGGAAAAGACATACTTTATGCCCTAAATACATAAATAGCTATTAAACACTACATAAAGTTGGGACCGTGGGTGAACTGAAGTTTATTTTATGCTTCACTTTAATATAAAATTATTATAAAGTCTTTGCTTGTTTGATACACGATATATAAACTCATCCATAAAACCTGGGCGTTATATAAGACGCTAAAAGAAATAAAATTATTTGTACTCTAGTTTTGTCTACAAAATGTAAATAATTCTTATTCAACTTCAGCCAGTAAAAGTTTTTACAGTTGTTTGAAATTTTTGAGCAACATTTTCGTTACTAAATGCTCAAGAGAATTTGTTTACATAGCAACGTACAAACAACAAATGGGCCGTTTCCACACTATTATGCAGTGCAACACATCCATTTCTTCGTCCCCTTCCCCTTTGGCTCTAAATTTCCGATAGACTTAATTGGAGTTGCCATATTTGAATTTAGTTTAAAGTCAATTTTTAAGCAAAGACTTAAGAAACGAAGAATTAATGCGTTGTACTGCATACAAGTGTAGAAAGGGCCAATAATTATTTTAAACTTTGAACAATTTTTTTTCATGACATACTAAGATAGTGTTATTTTTGTATATCAATATATAGACGAACAAATTAAATTGTTTTTTAGTTTTAAGCTTAAAAGTGAAGCATAAAATCTTGTATACACCACAGGCGTTACTGCGTATTAAGCCCATCAAGCTACATCCATTCCTCGGGCCAGAAGTCCTCGGTCTAGTTTACGTCGCTTCCCGTGCATAATAACCTCCATAACGCCCTTGATACACAAATAGCTATTCAAATCCTTCAGAATATTTTCATGTTCCATTTTGCCCGTAAAGATGTTGATTTGTGTGACGAAATTTATTTCTTTATTTAAATTGGTTTTAGCTAAAATAGCAGCTTCTCTCCAGGGAAGGCAGGTTCAATATGTAACTTATTTGCCAGATCACTAGAAACACTAATTATGACATCAAATTACTGTATTTCTGTTTGGCATTTTTTTAAAAAACTGGTTAACTTCTTTAATGAAGAAAGGCATGTTTTCATGTTTATGTCTAAAACTACTTTAATTTGGAGTAATAATTTGTGCCAAATTGCTATGGAAGACAGAAATTGGTAACATGATTTTTTTTGGCGTGTTTTGAAATCTCCTGAAATCTCCTGGTCACGGATTTTTAAAATATTTAAATTAAGATGTGACAGTGTTTGAATACTAAATTGACTTATAAGTTGACGGACGATAGTTCATAATTGACTATATTCCATCTAAGTGGTATTCAGTATAGGACCAAACCCAATGAAATGCTCTCTAATTCCTATTTTGTGTGCATAATAAAATAAAACCTATTGCAATAGTGAACTGACTTGCATCAGCTCATGGCTTTCATCAGGCGTACATTACAATATATTAGAAATATATTTTAATTTTTGAATTAATTTTAAGTTTCATCATATAGTAGGTGGTTTTTATATATAGGATTTCAATTCCAAAATAAACCATTTAAAGTTCAATCGAAACTTTCCCTAAAATAGAATAAACCTTATCCAATTCAAATAAAACATTTTCCAAAATAAATTAAACATTTTCAATTGCAAATAAAACTCTTATTTAAATCAAATAAAACTTTTCCCAATTCAAAAAAAACTTTTAAAAAACAAAAAAAACTTTTCCAAATGCAAAATAAACATTTAAAAAAACATTTAAATAAACTTCGACTGAACGTCGAAACGTGTTAACAATAAAAAATGAAAGAATTTATTAATGATAATTAAATAAATGTAGTAATTTTGTAGGCTATAATCCCATGAAAATCAACATAAATATAAAACCAGCCTAAGAAAATATTGGATGTCTTTGATTAGTTCAGAGAATTCTAATAGTAGTTTAATCAATGAGTGAATAATGAAGTAGTTTATTCTCAAGCAAAAGTTTAAAATTCGAGCGAGGAACGAGCGAGAATTTTAATTTGCGAGAGAATAAAATTCATTATTCACGAATCGATTACAATACTTTATTCTCTGACAAAGATTTTATTATAAAAAAGAATTGTGTATTATAAAAAATAAAAACATTTTCTTCAATTAAAACAATAAATCTTTATTGTTTTAATTGATAAATCAAATTTCTTAATAAAAAAACCCTGATGATAAAAAACGCCCTTCTCATACAATCAACCAAGTTCAACTAAACGAAATAAGAGAATTACTCAAAATTTGATTTTTGAACAAAACTTATCAAAGCAAATGTGATTATAATTTGAAAATAATTTTAATGAAATCAAAATAATTTGACCAATTGGAATCATACCAATTGAATAAAAGTTTCATTAGGCAATAGGTTAAGTTCATTAGGCTATAGGTTAAAAAACAATACAATAATACATACTATTATTATCGAAAAAACATACAAATAAAGCTGATATAATTAAATGGAAGAGAATAAATAATTTAAATAAACAATTTAACGGCGAAATTCTACATTAATAACCTGTTTTCATAATATATTGAATGTAGTGAAAGAGTTTTGTTAGTCAACAATAGTTGATTTATATAATAATATATATATTGGGGATTCTCTGTCAACTCGGCCACCCCCCTCTGTCCGAAAATTAGAGCAACCTATAAAATTCCAGTTAGGCTCATTTTTTAGCTATAACCTTCTAGTTTAATTTTAGCCATAGCCTTTTTGGAAAATTAAAAATGGCGGATCAGTATGGCGGCTGCAAGTCAACCACCCACCTCAACATGAAAGAATGTTTTTTTTTATGTCATACTTGTAAAAGCCATCGGATAATTTAATAGAAACCATTTTCTGATGTAATTAACATGTTGGTAATTATTTAATAACTAAAATATTAAAATGAGTGGTGTAGACGTGAACAGCTCCAGCGAGGATGGAAACGGAGGGAACGTGGTCCCTATTCAAATATTTCTTCTCATCAAAAGATATTTTTATCAAACAATATGAAGAAGGCAAAATAATTAAAGAAGCTGCTGGTATTGCGAATTTGAATATTAATACGGCCAAAACAATTTTATATAAGTTCAAACGAGATGGCGAGGAAAAAGTTTTCTCTTTTTGGTAACTATTTCCTCGCCATCTCGTTTGAACTTATATAAAATTGTTTTGGCCGTATTAATATTCAAATTCGCAATACCAGCAGCTTCTTTAATTATTTTGCTTTCTTCATATTGTTTGATAAAACTTTCTTTTTGATGAGAAGAAATATTTGAATAGGGACCACGATTCCCTCCGTTTCCCTCCTCACTGGAGCTGTTCACGTCTACACCACTCATTTTAATATTTTAGTAAATAAATAATTACCAACATGCTAACTACATCAGAAAATGGTTTCTATTAAATTATCCGATGGCTTTTACAAGCATGACATCAAAAAAAACATCCTTTCATGTTGAGGTGGGTGGTTGACTTGCAGCCGCCATACTGATCCGCCGTTTTTAATTTTCCAAAAAGGCTATGGCTAAAATTAAACTAGAAGGTTATAGCTAAAAAATGAGCCTAACTGGAATTTTATAGGTTGCTCCAATTTTCGGACAGAGGGGGGTGGCCGAGTTGACAGAGAATCCCCAATATATATATTATTATATAAATCAACTATTGTTGACTAACAAAACTCTTTCACTACATTCAATATATTACGAAAACAGGTTATTAATGTAGAATTTCGCCGTTAAATTGTTTATTTAAATGTTTTTTTTTAATTTGGAAAAGTTTTTTTTGTTTTTTAAAAGTTTTTTTTGTATTGGGCAGTACCGGTTCCAGCTATTTCTGCGCCGGGTGCAGATTGGGTAAATGGCGCCTTCTACTCTATATAAATATTGTATAGCATATATAATAACTAAAATTGTGGTACATATGATTTTTCTTAATACTTTGGTAGTATTGGTGGACGCTTTTTTATAATTGGATTAAAATTTTCCTTTGTTTTTCTATATAGTGGACAACAAAGCTTTAAATCATTTCTTATAATACAATACGACATAAAACAATTTTCCACGATAAGATGTTCAAAATGAAAACAAAATAAGAGGTTAAACGAATTTTTGCAAAATTTGAACCAACAAAACTAAAAAGGGGTTGCAAATCTTTCAGAGGAAAATTCCCCACTCCTTGAGAATCACGTTTTTGCTCAATGATTAAATTAAACCTCACAAATAAGGTTATATGGAGTAGCACATCATCAGCTAGGGATACTCCATAACGAATATTGGGAATGCTCTCGTCGACTGATTAGAGTTCTTTCACCAGCACTCCTAGAATATTACCTTGATTAGTGATATCTCACCGAAATCGCCATTGGTTTGTGATATCTTGATTTAAGTCATATGTAGAAACCGTTATACCTACTTGAAAAATCCAAAAAATATCAAATCTGTATTCCAACATATTCAAATTTCAGGCACATGTAGTAAAAAAAAACTGAATAAAAAAGCAGTAGAATTTGGTGATCGTATGTATATATTAAATTGTTTAAATATAATTACATAAGACAATAATACAACATTAAAAAAAAATAAATTAAATTATACGAATTTATAGCAACAAATATTCTACATTTTTTAAATACATATATCATAAAAATAAAATAAAATTTATTAGTAAAACAATTTTATAAAATAAGAAAAAAATATCATTCATTTATAAGATATGATAAAAATATTATAAAAAGCAAAAATAATAGGAAATAACATTCATTTTTAAAAACAAATTGATACTAAATAAATAATCAAATTATGTTCACTCTTCTAGCCTTAATTTCAGAAAACTCTTTGATCAAAGTTTCATATTCTAATGAATCAGAAATATCAGATTCAATTGATATAAAAGCCAAATCATTTAGCCTTTCCTGACACATACTTGATCTCAAATAATTTTTAATCAGCTTTAATTTAGAAAAGCTCCTTTCAGCGGAAGCCACTGTTACTGGCAATGTCAACAGTATCCTGACTGCTATAAATAAATTTGGAAAAAGGTCTTCCATGTTTTGCAAACAAAGGGAGTTTAAAACTTCTATAGGAGTTAGTTTTTTATTTATTATTACGTTGAAATTTTGAAGTTCTTCGCAAAGTTCTATAGCATTGATATCGCTATCAGATGAGCAAAAATCCGTCAAAAACAATTCTAGATCCTTACAACGTTTTAGAATGTAAACCTTTTCGTGGTTTTTTAATTCAAACATATTATATAAAAATCCAAATCTTTCATTGTGCTCCTGCATTTGAATAAATCTTTCTTCTAGTGAGTTAATAGTAACGTCAATAACAAAGTAAAAGAAATTTACTTTGAAATTTTGTTGAGGGTCTAGTATAACGTCGTCTTGTGATTCATATTCAAAATGTTTTGCTTTACGACGAATTCTAATTTGACTTGAAAGCGGGAAATTTGGTTCAATCTCTAAGAGATCAGCCATCATTTTTGCTTCATAATTACATCTTTAAATTTCTCAGCCGATCGGTAGCTCTTTAAAAAAGTGGAAATATTTTTATGCAAAGCAATACATTCGCTTACATTCAAGTTTGGACTTTGCATCATTTTTGAAACGATATTAATTTTGGAGAGGATATCGTGCCAGATAACTAGACTGCAAAGAAACTTTAAGCACGAAATTTGTTTTGATAAACCTTTTGCTGTAGATTGCGTTAAAGTGGCACGTGTTCTGTCTAAATGAATTTCCACTAAAGCATCATAAACCTCTGCAATTTGAAATCTAAGAGGCGTTATAGCAGATATTCGACTTGCCCAACGAGTTTGGCAAACTGCCTTTATATTGATCTTTATATGCTTCTTAAGAACATCCCAACGGCTGACCGATTTGGAAAAAAATACGTATAGCTCTTGAATTAAGCTAAAAAAATTAACAGTTTCTCCGGAAGATGACGCAGCATCATTTATAACAAGATTTAAAGAATGAGCTGCACATGGTATGAAAGTTGCTCTAGTATTAAGCAGCTTTATTCGATTTTGAACTCCAGCATTTTTTCCTTTCATGTTTGATCCGTGATCATATCCTTGACCTCTCATGTTAGCCAATGGTATCTGCATTTCAGTGAGCTCATTTAATAATATTTGAGTTAATCCTTCGCCAGTTGTATCAGTTGCTGGCATAAATCCTAAAAAATGTTCACGAATTTCCATTTTTCCCCCCCATTTTGTTACAAATCTTATTATAACTGACATTTGATCTACATGACTATTATCGGGTGTACAATCAAGTATAATGGAATAGTATTTACTTTTCTTCACTAAAGCGATGTGGTTTTTGATGTTTTTTGCTATGAGGGATATAAGTTCATTTTGAATTGAATGACTAAAATAGTGAATAGAGGATTGCTTATATCTAAAATTATTTATATGTACTTCAGTAGTTTTATCAAATTTTGCCAATAATTCCATTAGTTTCAAAAAGTTGCCGTTATTTCGATTATATAAAGCTTCGCTGGATCCACGAAGAGCAAGATTTTGAGAACCAAGAAATTGTAATACTGATAGTATTCGTTTTAAAATTTCCTGCCACTTACGTTTCTCAATTTCTAAAATGTTTTGGTGCACTTTATCAATAGTGATTTCGTTTTTTAGTCTGGAATCTAATTCTATCCAGCATTTCATGCTTTCAAAGTGATTGGGACTTACTTCATGTCGTTTTAAATCACGGGACATATGAACCCAATCCGAAGATCCACACACACCCCAGTTTGTTTTAGTTTTTGAAAATAACATACAAGCAAAACAAAAAACTGCATCTTTTGAAACAGAATATAGTAACCACCGTCTAGAATATTTTTCACCATAAGACAAAGTGCGACCATAATATGAAGCGGAAAAATGACGGCCATTGTCGTCGATAGCAAAATTTTCGTCCTGCATTTGAATTGGAGGGCCTCTTTCAACCAAAACTTGTCTCATTCGATCTGTTATTATTTTCCACTTACCAGGATCTGTAGGTATTTCAGATGCATATGCTAAAGAACTGTTTGATGCAAAAGCAACAGAAGCAACGTTATCCGATACTTCTTCGAAAGTGACCTCTTGAGTACTTGCTTCGTGTGACTTATCAGTACAATCAGATGTAGTTGCTTCATGCGATGCATCATCTTTTTTTTTTATTGTGTGGTTAACTTTCGTTAATATCATTTGGTATATCATGTGAACATGACGCTTTATTGAAAAAAGTGCTTAGCGCCTTACTCTGTTTTTGAGCTTCTCTCTGCCTGCGTTCTTTCTCTTTTTTATTTTCCCAGCCAGATTTTTTATTTTTTAATATTTGTGACATATTTAGGTAACTTAATTTTGTGTAAATCAAAGTTGGCTTGACCTAATAATGGTGAATAAAGTAATAAAACTTTCAGTTCTTATAAATAAAAAGAATACAAAAAGCTTTTAACTGTAAATGTTGATTGTTGATAATGTAAATAAATAGTTAACTTACCTTAATTGCTATGTCCTATATGCTCTATATTAGTAGTTTGATATTTACCAGAGACGAACTAATTAATATTCTTCATTATACTATTATCAATCGTTACTCCTTAGTTTCAGTAGTAAATGATAAATATATTAGGTCGGCATCCAATCAAATATAGTTTTTCACGAGCGTCGAAAACAATTTTTTTTTTAATAAACAAACGATTCATTAGTCGATCCATACCCGAAATTTGTAAATGTTTAAGAATTAAAACAATAAACTTCGGCGAGTATGAAAACGAATTCATTTTTACTACACAAATCGTGCATACGAATAGTTTTTTTCTGTTTGTTTAAATTTTGAATGATGATGAAAAGGAAAATCGTTATGAATTGTATAGTGCATTTATAAATAATAATTGTAATAGAATTTAGTTCACCCATAAGAAATAGTAGATTTTGAGATAAAAAAAAAGATAAAAACACTGCAAAATTAGAATTCTATTTTCTCAAAATTTAATAAAACCAAAAACAAAAAGGCTAAAAAAAATTTGCCTAATTTTGGCGCCTTTTGAACCGGCGCCGGGTGCGGTCGCTCCATTGCACCCATGGTAAAACCGGCCCTGGTATTGGGAAAAGTTTTATTTGAATTAAATAAGAGTTTTATTTGCAATTGAAAATGTTTAATTTATTTTGGAAAATGTTTTATTTGAATTGGATAAGGTTTATTCTATTTTAGGGAAAGTTTCGATTGAACTTTAAATGGTTTATTTTGGAATTGAAATCCTATATACATACATATCAATATATCGTCGCTTTAATAATGAAACAACGTATTCGCAAAAGTGTAGTTTCGAGATAATTGAGTTTAAAGATTTTTCGATTTTCTGATTTTCGTAAACTCGGCAGCGCTATTGAATGAATAAAGATATTGGAAAAAAAATTCCTACCAATTAATCTTGACTAATTTCCCCACAACATATTAAAATTTCACATTGGTACCTGCTGGATTTTCTACCTAAAAAGAGGTGAAAAGTCATTCAGGTACCTTAAACGTTATTTCATATTTCATATACGTTATTTCATTTTGCATGGAAGTACGATTAAGCCTAAAATAAATTATAATTGAACTAAAGCATGATATTCTTACAATTTTTTATTTATATGAACCGGTCTATCATGTAGTCATGAATGATGCTTATACAATAGTTTAGATTTACCATTTCGGGTGGCGATCGTAATGTATGTAACATATACGACAACGATTTTACCCAAGTTATTATTCTGTAGGAATTGAAATATCGTACATGCATTTACGCTGTTTCAATATTTAACCAAATTCAAATTTGCATGTACGTTAATTATCAATATATTAATTTTCACCCCCAGTTATAAAATAATTGGAAAATGTTAAAATGCCACTCTATAGACATCCTTATGGGGAATGCAGCGCACCCATTATATAATAACAACGTATATATGGCATACGTTATTTCATTATTAAGGCGACGATATAAATACGTAAGCAATATTTTTGCGGTACAATTTTAAAATGTTTGCTCCATCAAAAGCGCGGCAATAATTATATCGTAGGAAAGGTCTTGAGTAGTAGATGTGCCGTTTTTTTTTTAATTTTGATTTCTCAGAAAAAATGGCAAAAATGTGATCGTTGTGTTTTTTGAGTTTTTTGTTCGGTTATTTTGTTTTTTTTTCTAAAAGTTATTTGTTTCACAATTCAAAATCACTTATATCAAAAAATCAAACTCTGAAATAATGTGTTGTTACTAATTTGTTGGAGGTCTTTTTACAAATTCTATTTACAATGGCCGAGTTTCGGCCACTGGGCGATTCCTAGTTTGTTTGAATTCATCGTAAATGTTTCTGTTTTCATGAAAATTGAAAACTATTATTGTTGTCATGTCATGGCAATCCGCTCCCTCAAATGAGGGAGCGGAATTTAACTTTATATACTCGTGCAAAAAGCTATTAATTTTAGTTGGCCACATATCTGGATAATCTGAAATTACATTTATATCTGATGAATCTCCTTGCATTAAAAGGTCATTACTATTATTTTCATTTGCACCTTTTGATACACATAAACGTGTGTTTTCATCTTTCGTCCATGGAATGGTTCATCATGGTTTATAATTTTTGTTTGTCAGTGCTAGTCAGTTGTTTTAATTATTATGGGTTAGTTTACTTCTTGGCATTGGTAAGCATTGATAGTCGACATTCGTCGGGTTTGCTGGTTTTTCAATATGAGATAGCTGTGCAGATCATCTGACATGAGTCAGTTTTGTTGGTCAACGAGTAGTTAACTTTACTGTTTAATCGGAAAAAGCCTGATTTGAAGTTTGTCAAGTGCTAGATTGGCTGGACATTTTGTTAGCTGGGAAAACCAGCATGTAATGGTCAGCATGCGTCAGCCTTAAATGTTAGCATAAAGAGCTCACAATGACAGTCCCACTGAATGTGTGCTAGATTTGTGTGAGTATTGTGGAATGCGCACTTTTGACTGGCTTATAGAGTAACGGCTATCTTGCTTGGGATGAACAATTTGCTGTTTTAAGTGTGGCAGGCTTGTTGTAGAAAATGATTGAGCAAAGCTGTTTAAAAACTTTCCTGTTTAAAATGTTAGTTTTGCTAATTGCCATTATGCAGCTTTGCTAGCAGCCAAGTATGTCAGTCACACTGTGCCAGTTTCATTGGTCAATGCGAACTAGTTTTGCTATGTTTCGTCAGGACAACTGCTCAGGTCAGCAAGGCTGTAGTAATAACTAGTTTAGTAATAATGCTCATAAATAGAATACATCTGTAGACTGAGACATATTTGAATAAAAAAACAAATACTAAAAAAGTTCACCTTCGATTCTCGTAAATAGCACATTACTTTTTAGGATATGATCAACTAGTTAAGCGAACGATAGTGCAAACGAGCGAATTATAAAAAAAAACATTTAAACGAATTTGTTCTTGATTCGTCAATATGTTCTGATAAAAAATGACACTCCTAGGGGTATTGGCAGCTGAACCATAGGGGTGCCTGCAGTTGAATTCTATTCAATCAACAGTAGCACTCTCAATCTTAGCTATGGTCTATGAAGTATTCCTTGCGGAGTTTAAAAAAAAAGACCACAGCCTAG
Organism: Diogma glabrata; assembly: GCA_963693315.1. Lineage (NCBI taxonomy): Eukaryota > Metazoa > Arthropoda > Insecta > Diptera > Cylindrotomidae > Diogma > Diogma glabrata. The sequence continues at coordinate 419,905,924 of OY856186.1, forward strand.
AAAATTGTGTTCTAGGACGCCTGTTAATGTTGTAGTCTTTATTGTCACTACAGAATTCTTTTCAAGACCCTCATAAATTCAGCACTATAAGTGATAATCTTAATAGATTCATAGTATTTTTCATAAAACCATTTATTTCGGAATTGCCAGTTTTAAAAGTTTCCTTAAACACTCTTTAGAAGTTTATGGGACCCAATGCCTAAATTTGTCTAAGGGTTTTCATAACACAACCACAAATTGTTGATAATTTGTTCCATTTCTTTCTTTGTTTTTGCTTTGCTGTCAACATTTCCCAATTTGGCACACGAATTCAATTTAATATAATTTAACATTTCTGACCTTCTACATTTCTGTTGAATTACGACATTTTTTAGCTATATACCTACAATGTTTTGTGTTTTTATTTTTTATTTTTATTTCCATTTTATTGTTAATTTTTGTACTGTAGTTTTTTATATTTCATTGAAATTAAAGTAATAATAACACACATTTGTTTACCGGTGATTTTGTGTTTTACAATGAAGGTTTAATGATGTTTAATTACCAAGATTTAATTGAAATATTTGGTTGAATGTAAGAGTTGGAATAGCTTATTAAATATGTGCTATCTGTACTGAATTCGTGTTTTTGGGGATCATCGTCATTAATTTAAATAAACCAAACCTTTAATAACAAAAATATCATTTTAGCAAAGTTTAATATTTTTTTCACATAAGTTAAATCTGAATTAGTCTTTTGTGAACCGTGACGAAATCTATTGCAACCTCTCTTAAAGCAAAATTAGCATACTTGCAATTTTGAAGCGAGGTAAATTGTAACGGGTTTTTGGGAATATCTAACAAATGAATTGTGTTTACAATTTTTAAGTTTAGGCTATATATTCTTATACATATAGATTGCCAAATAAAGAGCTTAAACAGCTCAGAATATAGGAGATAATAACATAAAAATGATCATAGAAGCTGTATTTTCTGAGTCGGGCTCCAATGTCAAACGCCGACGCCGACTATATCTCCAACGAAAATAATTGAAAATGGGAAAGTTTAAAACTTCTATTCCAACTCCGACTTGTCAGTCGTTCAATTTTAATCCGTAAATTGCGATTAACATGCCAAAGCACAATGTATTTTAACAAATCGATTCCCTATCCATATCATTTATCATATTTCTCCTTCGTAAAATCAACAATACAAATTATTTATTTATAATAAAATAAACATATTTTAATAAGAAAATCAATAAAAAATAGAATAACAACCGTTCACAGTTCTGACTGACCTCTTTTCATTGAACTTAATCATTATATCGTACAAATATATTTAAACTTTTTTTGTAATTATACTTTAATAATACAATAGCATAGAGTAGTAGTACTCTATGACAATAGTATCAATATCTAAATATCTGCATATACGAGGGAGTGTTAATAGTTTTTATGAACTTATATGTAACTGTTTGTGATAAATGTTTGTCAACCGAGGACTCTCGCAATACAGCTTATGCCTTATAAATCTGCATTAAATTGTATAATTTTTTTACCAAAAGCAATTTCGCCGAACCCTTATATTTAATTTTAACCTATTTTTATGTAATTTACGAATCGTTCTCTTTTATGTTTATCTTTGAATGACCATAATGATCATTAAATAAAAATCCTTTGTTGAAAAAAATCCACTAATGTATTCTGCTACAAGTACACTAATATACTTGACTTCAATTCGAATGAAATCTTTCGTTTAAAAAAAAAGTTATAAAGATGTGTGTTTTTTTATTAATAAATAATCTGACTAAACTAAATACATTTCTTTTAAGCAACAATGTTTGCCTTTTATGTTAAATTTATTTTTTTTGTGTTATTAACTGAATAAATAATTTAATTCGATATAATGACGCCAACACTAATTATTAAAACAGAAAAAAAATACTTAAGAAAAGAAGTGAATTGTTATAAAAAAAAAACAAAAATTGTCTGAATCATAAATTAAGAAAATGAGAGTTAAAAGATTGTGATTTAATATTATTTTTCCTTTTAAAACCACAGTGGAAGTTATATGATATATTTATTCTTGATTGAATATTATTAATTTTGTATATCAAAAGTCATGAAATATTTTCGTCGAATATAAACAGAACATAACTCCAGAATTATTTTAATTTCAAATATGATATCAACCAATTGTAGTTCAGTACTTTAAAGATCAATGGAAATTACAGACAACCAATTACGATTTGAATTGATTGACGGCTCTTGTGAGGCTTGATGGATCACTTCGGGGAATGAAATAAAGCAAAAAATGAGCAAAACGAAATTCAAAATAAAACGTAATAAAACACTCTCCTTACTATAGTAGACTTCTCGTATAGATGAAGAGCCAGCGAAAAAAATGCTCTGAGTTTATAATAGCTGATATTCTGTTAGAAGGTTATAGTATCGTTGTGTACACACACATACTTCGGTCAGTCAAGCGAACTATAGAACAGGCGTCTTCTGTGTTATCAAACCTGTTATCATTACGTTGGTAACAAAATGAATTTATAAAGGCTGAAAATTGTTTTACAGATTGTATATTTCATATAAATAACAGTTACGTCAGTGAGTCAGTTAAATGTTAGAACAGACCTGGTCAGTCAATCCCAATAGTCACAATATTGCAGAATAAATAAATAACAGCCATTTTATTTATTAAACTTGAACATTTTTGAAAAGAAGCCCTCGAGAAATTTTCAAGTTTAATAAGTAAAATGACGGTTATTTATTTATTCTGCATACATTGGAGTTGACTGACCAGCTCTGTTTTAACAATAAACTGTCACAACTATTATTTATATGTAATATATGATCTGTAAAACAATTTTCAGCCTTTATAAATTCATTTTGTTACCAACGTAATGATAACAGGTTTGATAACATATAGAAGACGCCTGTTCTACAATTCACTTGACTGACCGAAGTATGTGTATGTACACAACTACTATAACCACCTGACAGAATATCAGCTATTATAAACTCAGAGCATTTTTTTCGCTCACTCTTGGACTAGTATTAGCGTTGCAACTTTTACAAAAGCTAATTTTTATAATGAGTAAGCATTAGCTCAAATAAGTTTAAGATTAATTTTTTAATAAGAAGCCATTTGTATTTTTCCAAACAAAGATGATCTGATGATCTGATGTTCTAGCTGATGATCTGATGATCATGATGATTTGATGATCTGATAATCTCTTGATCTGATTATCTGATGATCTGAAGATTTGATGATCTGATGATCTGAAGATCTGAAGATCTGATGATCTGATGATCTGAAGATCTGATGATCTGATGATCTAATGATCTGATAATCTGATAATATGATCACCTAATAATATGATAATCTGATTATCTGATGATCTGATGATCTGATGATCTGATGATCTGATGATCTGATGATCTGATGATCTGATGATCTGATGATCTGATGATCTGATGATCTGATGATCTGATAGTCTGATGTTTTGATAGTCTGATGATCTGATAGTCTGATGATCTGATAATCGGATGTTTTGATATAGTCTGATGATCTGATTATCGGATGATCTGGTGATCTGATGATCTGATGATTTAATTATCTGACACTGTAACGAAGTGATAATCTGTTAAATTGATGATTCTTGTTTGTTCGATAATCTGATGATCTATTTGATGTTCTGATGATAACACAGCGGTTTTTAACCCTTTATAAACAATATTTTAACAAATCACGTTCTCCATAATCGTGAACAACATTGTCATAGATCACTTGTTCGTTACTCGCAACATTTTCAAAATTACAAAAAAATGTTTTGAAATAAAATAAAATCACTCTCCTTTGATAATTTTTTTACAATTCCTACTCCCAATCCCCTATAAATACAACTATTTCATAAATGAACCAAACGCTTAATCTTCACAACATTGCCGATAATCGTAGATTTGTTTAATTTTTTCGCTCAGGATGATCGACGTTAAGGAAAGTTGAGGGTAGGGTAGGGGGCGATTACAGAAAAATTTATGTTTTTTTTTTTTCAAAATAAGCCAAAACCAAAACAGTGCGTTTGAAACATAAAAAAAATTAATATGGAATGACCTCACCTTTCATATGACAACAAAAACGATTCCTTTTCACAATCGCTATGCGACGTCCAACTTTATATACAGATAACATTTTCAACGATGAACTCGTCGCAATAGCTTTCATTCGATTTTCACGGTAGGAACAAAATTTATAAAAATTTTGTAATGATGCCTCACTCGCATGATAGTACTTTTTTGAGAAAATCAATTATAAGTTCAAATTTGACCAAAAACCTGAGTTAATTAAGCTCGTATATATAAAAAAAGTCGGACAAGTGCGAATAAAATTCGCTCGTCAAGGGTTCCGTGAATGTAAAAGAACACAACATCAAAAATAAATGTCATAAAGTTGTGTTGTAAAGTCATAACAGAATAAATGTTTAATCGAAGACGTCAATAGTAAATGTCAATCACATCTACATTGATCAAAAATGACACAAAAAACGTTACTTGAGGTTAAATCTTATCCATAGCTGTTTATGTTAACTATAAAAAGATTTAACCAGCTTTTAATTGGTTTAAATTGGGAATATTTTTTCTATAAATCAGCGTCGAAATATAGAGTGGTGGTGGTATCTATATACTTAAAATAGCACTTTTTTAACAATAACTAAAAAAATGTGCATCGCAAAATCTAAAATAAATTGAATTGTTTCTTAAATTAGGTGCCCTTTCAAATGACACCCAACTCATTTGGGTCAAAAGAGATTTTTTTCTGCCTTCCCATTGCTGCCCTAAACACACAGAAATATAATTATTTGAGGCTTCGCTATAATTGTCATTAAAAGTTTAGCAACCTTCCTGTCTATGTGCATTTTTCCAAATTTTTCTGTCAATCAGTGTCGAAACGTAGGGGGGTTAAAACATTACAATGTTTTCTTAATTAGGTGCTCTTTCAAATGACACCCCATTCGCTTGGGTCAAAAAAAGTTTGTTTTTACCATGCCTACACCCATCCCCTAATCACACAGAAATATAATTATTTGAGAGTTCGCTATAATTTTCGTTCAAAATATAGCAAACTTCCTGTCTCTGTGAATTTTTTTCAATTTTTTCTGTCTATCAGTGTCGAAACGTAGGGGGAAGTCTGAAATTTGCACATTTTTTAGAAGAACTCAAAAACTGTGCACCCCAAAATTCTAAAAAAAATTGTAAGGCTTCTTAAATTAGATGCTCTTTCAAATGACACCCCACTCGTTTGGGTCAAAAAAGTTTTTTTTCACCCTTCCCCACCCCAATCCCTTAAAAGCACAAAAATATAATTATTTGAGACTTCGCTATAATTTTCGTTCAGAGTTTATCAAACTTCCTGTCTCTACGAATTTTTTCAAATTTTTCTGTCAATTAAGCTCGAAATCTAGAGGGGGACCAACTTTTTGTGTCACTTTTTTGACAATAATTCAAAAACTATGCATTGCAAAATTCTAAGAAAAATGGCACTGTTGCTAAAATCAAGTGCTCTTTCAAATGACACCCCACTTGACCTGGTTTTAAATGATGGTTTTACCCCTTATCATTCCCACCCCTTTAATAAATATAGTTATGAGTATTTGCCACTTTTCTATATTTTTCATTAAAAACGTACTAATTTTTCTATCATTCCAAATACATTTGAAAATTTTCGATCAGTTAGGTTCGAATCTAATCGAGGTAAGAAAACACGAAAAAAACGTATAATTCCAAATTATACAAAAAACGGTGAGGTGTAAAATTCCAAAATGCATTTTTAAGGAATACTGAAATGAAGCCTTTTCATATAATACCCTACTCGTCTCGATACAAAAATGTATGTTCTCAAAGGTTTTACATCGTATCTCTGTAAAACAAACGAACACAACTTTATTTATTTTTTAATCCGCCATCTTGTGTGGATAGGTTAGTTTTATAAGCACCTCAAATTTTAAGTTCATCGGATTAATGGTTCACGAGATACTTAATCGAAATAATGCGAAAAACACATTGTACTCTCACCAATAGTGTTCCGTATAAAAAACGAAACCTAAAAACATTGAGTGCTCTGATACTTTTACTGCGCAGTGACAAGATTTGTGACTCTAATATTTCTAGGACCAAATTGTGCCTGGCATGTTTTCGCTGTTCTATTAAAATTTAAGTCATTCATTTGGTGAATTTTTTAAATATCCAGCCATTGTGACGGTAAAAAAAATAATTGATTGGTATGAATTTTTTTGACAGAGATATTTAAGGCATATGATGGAGAGCGCGTTTTTTTTAATTTTATTTCTTGTATATTCAATACAGTTTTCATAAATGTTTATAGAAAAATAATAAATTATAATGTTATCAGCTTTGCTGTAAAGTTCTAAAACAAATTCGCCCTCCACGGTCGCATTGATTTCTCGAAAATTGTACGTAGCCGTTTTTTTTTTATTTTGAATTTTCCCAAAATGGCGACCGATTGAAATTGTTTTCATTTTTTCGCCCTTATTAGGATTCCGTTATTCATAACAAACCCTATTGGTGAGAGTGCAATGTGTTTTTCGATTATTTCGTAAACTATTATTCCTATGGACCTAAAATTTGAGGTTCTTATAAAACTAATCTATCCACACAAGATGAAGGGGTTCAAGATAAATAAACTTGTTTTCGTTTGTTTTACGAGGTACGATGTGAAGCGTTTATGAAAATACATTACAACCACCATTTTTTGTATAATTTTGAGTAATGATGGTTTCTTTATGTTTATTGCCTCGATTAACTTCGAATGAGAAGGGGTAAAAACATCATTTAAAACCAGGTCAAGAGGGATGTCATTTGAACCTTAGATTGAGCTTAATTGACATAATAATTTAAACAAAATTCATAGAGACACTAAGTTTGATAAACCCTGAACGAAAATTATAGTGAAGTCTCAAATAATTATATTTCTATGCTTTTAAGGGATGGAAGTGGGAAAGGCTGAAAGGAGGGTAGAGAGGGTAACAAAAAAATTTTTTGACCCAAACGAGTGGGGGTCATTTAGAATTTTTAGAATTTTGCGATATGTAGTTTTTGAGTTATTGTTAAAAAAGTGCAATTTTCAGCCCGTTCCCCGCACTAAGTTTCGCCGCTAATTGACAGAAAAATTTGAAAAAATCCACAGAGACAGGAAATTCGGTAAATTTTGAACGAAAATTATAGCGAAGCCTTAAATAATTATATATTTCTGTGTGTTCAGGTGATGGGGGTATAGACGGTAAAAAAAACCTTTTTTGACCCGATCGAGTGGGGTGTCATTTTATATTTTTCTACATCAGAACTATGAAAATGCACTTACATGGCCAAAATCAGTTTTATAATGATATCCATTTCGATACAGATTTTCATTACGATACAGATTTTAATCAATAGAACCATAGTTTTTCAATCAAACATGCTATGCATTTGACGTTTGTTGAAACTTTCGTATGGGTTTTTTACTATGGGTTTCTATTGATTAAATATTATATTTATATTTGTGTTGAACACAATAACAGTAACTACTCGTATTTCTATAAAAAATTCTACAAAATTGCAATTGTTGATATAGTTTTTCGTACACTTCCTTAGATTTTTGAGGTAAAATATTTTGTACTGCGTTTTCTGTTTTCTCCGATATGTGTGGAGGAGTCGATGATTAATTATTTTATAGTTCTTCGTTATTTATCGGGTGTAAAAAAATAGCGTATGCCACTTCCTCGCCTACGGCTCGTTTCGTATTCCAGTTAATGCTCGTGTATTAATAACCATCATTACATGATCGTTGCATAATATACTATTCTGTGTTTTTAGGGGATGGGAGGAGAATAAAATAAATCTTTTTTGATCAACATAAGTGAGGTGTCATTTGAAGAGCACCTAATTTAAGAAATATTGCAATTTTTTTTAGAATTTTGCGATGCACAGTTTTTGAGTTATTGTTAAAAAGTGCTATTTTTAGTATGCCCCCTAAATTTCGACTCTGATTTAAAAAGTATTTCCAATTTCAACCATTTAAAAGTTTAAATTTTTGATTTTGTTATAATTTTTGCAATGTTTATAGAATTTTTGAAAAAAGTTTAATCTTTGATTTTGAATTTTTGGAATATTTTTAGAATTTTGAAAAAAGATTAAATTTGGATTCTATTTAATTTTTACAATATTTTTTGGAATTTTGAAATAATTATGAATTTTGGATTTTGTAATATTTTCTCGAAACGCTAAATGTAGAGGTTTTTGAGTAGTTTGCTGAGTGTATCATCTTTTCACTAAATTATATTAATTTATGATCTGTTATAATCGTCCGGCAACGTATTGATGTTTCGTTTTAGTTTTTTGTAATAAATTTCTGAACGGAGATAACAAAAAAAATTGTACTTTTGCTAAAGTTTTATGTTTGATATACATCGCTGCCCAAAACTAAAAACAATGTCATAATCAAAGTTCTTTGCCGAAAACTATGTCAAAATCCTTAACCCAGACCGAAGTCTTGATATCTCAGAGCCTTGAGATTTCAGCCCCTCCATTTTTTTCTATTAGTTCGAAAATTCTTTGCTATTCCTTTTCCTCACATGTTTTCGAACTTAAACGACCCAAAAATTTAAAAAAATTACAATAATAGAAAACAAAGCTCAGTTTGAATGCAAAATAAAGCGATGTGTCTAATACTAATAATTTGACTTTTTGAGTGTCGCATGACTCATGATCATGAGGAATACAAAAACACGTTAACCTAGCCGAGTGAGGTGTTCATTTTAAGAACACATAGTTTAAGTAACAATGCACTTTTTTTGGAATATTACATTTCGCACTTGACCGACTTTTTAATACTTTTACGATCAACACATAACATGCTTAATTTAAAAAATTCATGATTTGTTTCAAATTTTTAAACGACATCGAAACTCGCTCGTGGCGTGACAATGATTCATGAAGAGAAACTCAAGATACATATATTCCACTGTGAAACATAATATGTGCATCTGTGACTTTATTTTTAATTATGGTTTTGTTTCTTAAAATAATCTGAGACAAAAAAGATTACAAAATTTTTGTCTGTTAATCACATTAAATGTAAACATCGCGATCGAAATAAAAATGTTTAGTTTTCAAAGAATTTTGTTTGGATATCTTGTCTTGGGTTCAATGAGATTGTAAAATTTTCTTTAATTTTGATTTATATTTATATATGGTTGTCTTTTGATTGGTGTGTATAGTTATAAGGTGCGTTAGGTTTGACTGAAACAACTGAAAAAAACAACCACAATGGCATTCAATTTTTCAGTTGTTTCAGTTAAATCGAACACGGCTATTGTATCTTTTTATCGGTTTTGTTTAATTCCAAAATTTTATTTCATTTCAGAATTTCAATGCATATTTTTTTTATTGATTTGTTTGTTCATTTATGGACATGCTAGGTCAATTAAAAGAGATTGAATAGATATCAAAAAATACATGCAATTTATTGGTTGAGCATTGAATTTTTGTTCCTTGAGTTAGTGTGGTATCGACCGTGGACATATAAATAAACCATTACCAGTTTTTTATTTCATTGTCGGTCAGTAAAATACTAACAGTTTTAGTAGCATAAAAATCAGGAATTCAAAATAATTTAATTAAATAAACTAAAATCTGAAAGCTAATATAACTTCTAAGTAGCATTCAGTATCTTGGTTGTATACCCAATAAGTTATGAATTTATTAATTCCGATAAAAGAAATTGTATTTTTGGATGTGATAAGATTGAATTAAAATTCGGTTTTAAAAGCTCAACAAAAGTTTATAAATGTGTATAAATCTTATAGAATATATATTTATCGACAAATCATTAAATTTGTGTTTGAATAATTGATACCAATACCACATAGTTTACTTAATTTTGCATATAACATTTTGATTGTTATCTGACGTGTCAGTATATACTTTGAAGAAGGCATTTAAATTAATATTCAAATCATTCAGTTTGTAAAATTGATTTAATTTCTTTTTCTGTTATATAAGTTTTATATTTATATGTCAAACACGTATGAATACTAATTGTTTTGTTGCTAGCAAATATATATAACTTACAAAATGTAGATGATAGATTATTGCGTTTTGCAGGTGTTTGTATTATACCGGTAATTAATTTGTTTATAATTATTAGTTGTTTGAATGATCACGTGGAACCGAGCGTTAAGGAAATTAACATTTTAGAAAAATATTCTTAACTACATAAAAGTAATTTAACGTGTTCTTTATTAACAAAAAATAAATGAAATGATTTGTTATAATAGAATAATTTATATGCTAATTAAACTTAAACTCATAAAATATTTTAGAATGAAATTATTAACATCTTCTAATATAAATAAATTGTGTAATAAAATTTGTTATATATAAATATAATAGGAGATAGTTTGGAAGTATGAAATTTATTGTTTTAGTTATTATTTTGAAATATATTATTGTATATGTAACGTTGTTAACGCCTAATATAGTTATTTTAGTGCAAAGTTTATAAAATAATTTCCTCGAGTATAAAAATTATACAATACAAAGCAATTATTTTTTGTAAAAAAATACTACTAAACTGAACCTACGATTGCATTCATATTGCACTAAATGTGTGTGGGAATTCGTGTTTTTTAATCGTTAAAAAAATAAAAATTAAGAAAATTAAAACTTTCTATAAATCTTTAAAAGTTGTATGGATAGATTTTTATTTCTCAAAAGCGATTAACTGTAATGAATAAAAATAATTGATGTAAGCATTTTCATTTATGGAATTAGAAATAATCATTGAATTTGTTGAGGTGGGTTGTTATAGTAACATTTTGTAGGCGTTTTAAAGAACTAATCTATATAGCCATAACGTCATTAATTCATTAATTCCACTTCTTATAATTGGTTTACTAATTTGGTGATTTTGATTTATCACGGCTATGATAATAATATCATATTATATTATTGTGCAGACATAATAATTATCAAGACAATCGTTATGAATTATTGATGTAAATTTTTTTTCTTCAATGTTGCATGACATTATCTGAGATGTCATTACATTCTACGAAGTACGAATGCATATGATTATTTAATGATTATAAATGGTATAACGTATCACGAATATTTCAGACTTTAATTTATAGACGATAAACTGAAAGCCAAGAGGTTCATGACATCACTATATAATGTATAAATTACACTATATAGTGATGTCATAAAAGAATAAATGGCTAAAATAAATATATGCTCCCACTCTCGTTCTCTTTGATGTTCACGTACTACAAAGGGAACTGTTTAAGTATTTTTATTACATTCTGGAATTGTCGCACTATAGAATTCCTTTATTTTATGTTGTATCTTGAGACGCTTGAAATACTTCAATGTTTTGATCAATAAAGGCTAGTTGTTGCACATGTTGCAATTCATATTCCTATTTTTAAAAAACAATTAAGAAAACATTTGCTTTCAATACAACCAAATTTAAGAACTATAGCTGTAATAACTGCGCTATTATATTTTTGCTGCGTGTTCACCAGATTTGATAGATGTTGAAGTTGGCTGATGAGAAGATCCAGATACTGCTAGAGGCGATGAGAATTGCAGAGATGAGTTTGGGTATTCAGTAAATTTAACCAATGAAGCTTCCAAATTTTAAATTATACATGTCAACATTTGACAGATCAGCTCATCAAATTTTACGCTTCAGGTATCAGTAAATAAAACAATTAAGTTTGAAATATAGTTATCTGTTTTTAAACTTCTTTGTTAAAATATTTTCATTACTTTTTAATGTGAATAATTAAAAATAAACAAATTATTTCGTACTAGAGCCCCCTTTCACTACAACTTTGACACAATATTTGCAAATGTTTAAGAATCAAACAATTTGAAATTTCACTTTTTCATAATACTATTGTGTATTTAAATTACTCAAATAAACTTAAAGAACATCAATTATTTAAATTCTTGATTAATTAAAAATGAATTCTAAATAAAATGAAAACAAAAATCTTAATAATGAATTTTGAAATGAATACTAGATGAATAATAATTTTTATGAAAACTAGATTAAAAAATTGTACCTAAAATTTTATTAATCTATTGCTAAAAGTTTGAAACGAATTTAAAGAAGATTTTCAAATTTAACGCAAACGATCACCGAAAGAAAAAATCTTGGTTGATTCAAACATGTTGCATTGTTAATCGAGCATTAAGTGAAAATTGGGGAATTAACTACGTTTGCGATAGAATCAACTAACGCTCCGGATTTAAATTAACAATTTAACCGTTGTTGATATATTTTTTTATAGGTATCACAAACATATTTGATTTAACCATGTTTGTTGTTGAGTCAACTATGATTTCATTTTCGAGCAACGATGCCGTGGTTGATTTAATTTTCAATTGACTACAAACGTGGTAAATTAAAAATTAGACTAAAAATAGTAATATTGAATTCGTTTGTGATAGAATCAAGCAATACTCCGTATTAAATCTATTAGTTTGGTACATCTTTGTTTTGTTTTTGCTGCTATCGATGTTTGTATGGGTTCATTTTTTTCGTAAATATAATATTTGAAATTTTTTATATTATGCCGGGTCCACACCTACAAATTTTTGTGGCGAACGCGTGCGTCGCAAATATTTTCGCCGCAAAAATATTTTATCACACAAATATTTATTCACGTAAATTTTTACGTCACTCCGCTCAAGCCATTCGTGAAAACGAGAAAAGGTTTTATTAATTTTCTGAATAGTGAATTGTTTGTATTTGTCGAGGCTTTTGTACTTTCCTGGTTAAAATTGTATTTTTTGATATTTATATTAAAATTGAATCGATTTGAACTAAATAAATTTTTTTGTTGTGGAAGGCGTCCACACTAGAAACAGCATGCGGCGCAAATCTCTTTGATGTTTGTCAAAAAACCGACAAGCTACGGATCGTGTGTGTTGAATGTGACAAAAATTCTTGCATCCTTTCCGTGCGCCGCATACGTCCAGACTACGTAGAATGCGCCGTAAATATTTGCGGCGCACGCGTTCGCTGCAAATATTTGTAGGTGTGGACCCGGCATTAGAAATATGTATTTCGCATCAAACCCGACAAACATTTTTATGCATAAAGATGGCCTTCGTATATTTACGTTCTAAATAGGAAATGTATGAGTGTGATTTTGTTTGTAAAGGATGCGTCAGTTGCATCCATTTTTTCGCCATATTTTTAATGATACAATTTAAAAGACCAAAATTCAGAAATCAAAAAATTTAAATATTTGAATTATGTGTAGAAAATAATACTAATTTTCCATAATTTTCTCATTATTATGAAAAATTAAATTAAAATATCGATAAATCGACATGAAACAAGACAAATAAAAAATATTAAAAAAATATAAGAATTTTTTTAAATCTCTAAAATTAATTATGGAAGGGGCCTATTAATTTAACAAGATTGTTGATATTATATTCACAAAAAAATTTCTTCCGCACATAATTTTATGTGCAGATAATATTAAAATTATTCAATTCAATTAAACGCATGTAAATTATTTTCTAAAATGTAAAATAAAACCAGCCATGTTAGAATATATAAAAAACTTTTTATTTTTCTATTCTTTTGTTTATTATTATTATCATTGAACGAATTTTGTTTTTCCTCGTTTTTTATTTTAAACAAACACAATAATTTTCAAACAAAAACATAAACAAATACTATGTCTTGACGTAGCAATTAATTGACTACAATTATCCTACACTCCAATTAATTGATGCGTGAAGACGTAAAATATGGCAATAATTGAAGACTACAATAATTATGTTTTCTACTCAAATTATTGTAGTCAATTATCTTAGTTCTCGTTACTGACGCTTGGAACACTTTAGTTGCTCCAAATGACGTTAGTATATTGTTATAGAAAATAGTTGTTTTTGAATTCAAAATATTTTATAAAAAGTTTTTTGTTTGTTTCATTCAGATATAATGCCATCCGTAAGTAACATTAGAATTGTAATTAAAATTATGAATATTTAAATTGAAATATATTTTTCCTTTATTAAGAATACTATTGCGGTTATTCAAACGATGAAAAGTTTGATAATGCGACGACAAAAAAGAAAATGTGATAATGAAATATTTAGACGGAAACTAAAGGTAATGATTCTACAAACAATGGAAACACAAAGAATCATTACATTAAAAATACTGAAGTTAAAACTTAAAGGAAAAACAAAAATATGGACCGTTCCCGAGCTGTGGCATCCAAAACCAAATGGTTTTTACGAAGAAGTTGTTGTTAAACTCTCTGACGAAAGGTTTCAAAAAAAATTCCGTGTTTCACGTAAGGTTTTTATTTATTTATGTAACACTCTCAAAGATACGTTACACAAAAGTGATACAGTCATGAGAAACGCAACAAGTGTCGAGAAACGGGTGATAATTGCCTTACATATTTTAAAATCAAACTGTGATCTTGGATCTGTAGCTGATTTGTACAAAGTTGGAAAAAGTAGCGTTGGACACATTGTTCAGGAAGTGTGTCAAGCAATTGTGCAGCAATTGTACTAGAATTACTAGAAGAAGAGAGGGACATTCTGGCAAATAAGTTTTCCCAAAAATGTAATTTTCCAAACACTTTCGGAGCATTGGATTGAACGCATATCCCAATCAAAAAACCTACAACTTCTGCAGAGGACTATTTCAACTATAAGCAATACTTTTCCATCAATGTTTTAGCTATGGTTGATGATGACTATATATTTAGGTAGTATATATGGAGTTTTTATAATATACTTGTTAAAACAATTCTAATTTTATTGTAGATATATTAATACTGGTCGTCCTGGTGGAATACATGATGCTGCTATATTGCGAGACTCTTTATTATTTAAATTTTTCGAAGAAAATAAAACAAAACACCACATTCTCACCGAGCCGATGGAGCTTTTCCCTTGAAAAGTTGGTTGTTAAAACCATATAGCGGTAGTAGTTTAAGCCCCGTCCAACAATATTTCAACTATCGGTTGAGCTCTGCACGCATGCGAGTAGAGAATGCGTTTGGAAGATTGAAAGGCAGATGGAGAATACTCCTAAAACGCATCGATTTTGACTTAAATAATACAAAACAAACAATAAAATGTTGTATAGTTTTGCACAATTTATGTGAGAAGTATAAATGTAAATTTTATGAGAGGTGGTTGGAGAGGTCTGCAACTGAAGAGCAAGATTTCCTTGCAGTCCCTCAGCCAAACTATCGTGAAACACGTACCACAAGTGGACAGCAAAAACGCGATGTGCTAGCTACACAGCTTTATGCAGACCACACATCTGGTTAATACTAATTTTGTTTTTTAAATAAAATTATATAATAATAAATTTAAAATAACAAATTTTAAATAAAAATAAATAAATAAATTTTAATTAATAATAATAATAAATTCGTTGTATAATTTGTAAATAAATAAATATTATTTATTTATTTATTTATTAAATAAATATTTGTAAATAAATGTTAAATAATAAATAAATAAATAAATTTTAAATAATAATAATAAGTTCGTTATATTTGTAAATAAATAAATATTATTTATTTATTTATTTATTAAATAAATATTTGTAAATAAATGTTATATAATAAATAAATAAATAAATTTTAAATAAATAATAATAAATTCGTTATATAATTTGTAATTTAGTTTATTATTAAAAATTTTAAATTAACTAAGTTTAAAAATAAATATGAAATCATTTAGATTGATATTCTAAAAACTTTATTAAGGCGTTAGAAAGTTTGTTGTCAATATCTTCTTGATATTTTTGACGTTCATCGCGGTCTTCTAGTTGTAGCATTTTTTGTAGTATATTGTTGTTCTCTCTTCCCATTTCCACTAATTCCTCAAGCGTCTGATCAATAACGCGCTTTGATTTTTTTTTTTGCCTTTTAGATAAATCATCTCTTATTTCAGCATCAATATCTAATGGCTCAATTGTAAGGCATTCCACCACGTTTGATTCTGTGCTATCATTCATGTTATCATCAATGCTATAAATTATAAAAAAAATGTTATTGATACAAACGATTTCAATTTTGAAAATAATTTTAAATAAAAAAATTTTACCTTATATCAAAGCTGCTGCTTGGGATACTGTCATCTCTTAAATCCATATTATATTTATCTTTAGCACCGAGAATAATATTCAGATCATCATAAAAGATCCAATCTGGTACCGCTTGTCCTTTAAAAAAATATGAAATCTATATGATGGTTTTATTTTAACATTCAACAAAATATAAAATGCCTACCAGATTTTGGTTTTCTTTTTCCAAATTCCTGTTTTAAATTAGCGATTTTGTTTTTAACTTCTTCCCGAGATCTAACAAACCCGAACTCATTCATTTTTTCTGCAATTAGTTGGTAAATTTCATTATGACGCCGAGATTTTGAAAACATTTTTGAAATATTTTCGTCTTTCCAAATACTGATAAGTATTTGGGTTTCATCTATATGAAAATGTTTTTTTTTTAACTTTTGTTCATTTATTGAAGACATTTTAGTGAAATTAATGTTATAAAAATAATATGTACAACGAAAATTCTTTTACCAATTGTATTGTCTAGATTCAAATAATGTACTACAAAAAAATAATAATTGACAAACTGAAACAATTGAAAAATTGTATTCAGTTAGTTTTAGTATTTACCACTAAGCGTCAGATCGAAATAATTGCCCAACAATTTCATTAGTCAAGACTGAAACTACAATTAATTGACCTAAACAGTATATTGTAGTAACCAATTAATTGCTACGTCAAGACATAGTAAAACTACTTAATTCAACTATGATTTGTGAATGTTTGAACACGAAATTGATCACGCCGTTGTTGATTTATATAATGAAAATTGTTACGGTATTTAAAATAAATTGACAATGGTCGCCATTCTATGAATTCACACAAAGTATTGAGTGAAGTGAATAAAAACTAGAATAATCTTAAAGTATAAACTATTTAGCATTAGCACATTCTTTATTTCGAGTGAATAAGAATGTACTAATATTTTTTAGCATCTGCTAGAAAATTGTAGAATATACTGAAAATTATAAATGTCAAATTAAAACAAAACTAGACTAAACAAAACTAAAATGTCGGACGAGAATACAACTTCCAACTTTAATAAAAATAATTCCAGAAATTTTGTTAATGTTATCAAAAAATTTCCTATAGTTTTAAGCAAGTCGAAACTACCAGGAATCAAAGACAAAAAAAATGCCGTGTCCTACATCAGAACAAATAAAAAAAAATTAACAATATAAAAACTGATGTAAAAAAAACAGATCCCACTCAAACTGGGAATCGGAGGATTGAGTTGAAGGATTGGGAGCACGACATTTTTCCATACAATCCAGTACTCCAACCACAAATGGAATTTTATGTTTTCTTTGGCACATTTCTTGGCATTTCCAAATTTCAGCCTCAGATTTTGAAAACACAATAGATTCGTGAGCAACTGACACAATTTTTTTCCAAAACCTAAAAATATATGTGTGTAACATGGTTTTGTTATATTTTAAAACGGTTTCTTATCTAATTAAAATATTATTATAATCCTCCTTACTAGTTTTCGCTCAAGAACATTTCACACAAAGTTTTAACATTTTCTTCTTTGAAACGATATATGCTTTTATAGTCAGCATTTATTTTTGATTTTCGGTCTCTATAAAATTTTTTATTTTGCAAATTTTCTGCATTATTAATAAATTCAGCCATTGTTCAGAAATAAGTTGCACAAACAGCAACTTGAAAATATTTAGTACGGCAGTGTCAAAAATTAGAATATTCTTGGTTTTATTCACTCGATTTTAAGCATATTTTGGAAAATTTTCAATGGATTAAAGTATATGTTACACTCTAAGAAAAATTCACTACTATAATAGTAGGAAATGGGTTGCCTACTATGATAATAATAAAATACTTTGATGTGTAAATTACAAACTTCACGTTAAAAAATGTGTATAATATGTGCAGAAATTTTGTGTAAAGCTACATATTTTGATATGTGAAAAAACATATTACTTGTGAGAATTTACACAATTTTTGTGACATTGTGAATTTATAATATGTAAGCTTTCACACAAAGTATGTAATATTACAAATTGTAATATGTGGAAAAGGCATTATATGGCAATTAAACTTGAAAAAATGTGTACAAAACAAACTTTATGTAACTATTTTATTTATAAAATATAATAAACATCTACAAGTTTAATTTAATTTAATTTAAATAATTTTAAACAGCTTTTTACAGTGATTCCAGATTGTTTTTCAAGAATGTTCTGTAAAATAAAGTTTGAGAGATGAGTTTATGCATAAATTAAAAATATTTTGAAAGCAAAATGTCGTTACTTACAATGGTGATCCATGGAATATTATTTGTTGGGTATCCGAGGTATTTTATTAAATGAATCGCCAATTTAATTACCTAATTATTTTAAATTAAGTAGAAATTAACCATTTAACTATTTAAACTTATCACTTTTAATTTAATTTCACTTTTAATATTTTATATTTCGGTAACACAAACACGCGTTACACTCGTCTTACAGTCGATTTCGAAACGAAATGCGAAATGTATAAAAAAACATAATGGAAAAGGTTGTAAGTACTTTTCCAAATTTTATGCGTAAATTCACACACAAAATGTGCTTTAAAATTGAAATTACACAAAAGAAATGTAAAATTACATAGAAATAGTTGATCTTGCGAATTCCGTGTAAAAACTCACTTTCTGTGTAAAATAACTGAAACTTTTACCCAAAACATTTGCCATTCGTTTTTTTACATTTGAAATGGATAAATTCATTAAAAAATTAATAAATTATCTACTATTATAGCAGTGATATCACAGTTTTAAAATTTAAATTTCTAGAGTGTATAACCTAGTTTTTATTCACTGATTTGTCAGTATATGCTTAAAAACTTGAGTATTTAGTATATTCTAGTTTTTATTCACTTCGCCCATTGTCTAGAAATTTAATGCAACAAATCCCATATAATGTAAAAACATTTTTCCAAAATATGGAGTCTAATGACAGTGGAAAAATTCAACTTAAGTAAAAATAAATAAGTGATGAAGAAGTTTCAACTTTGAAATTGTCATCGCCTCAACGGGATAATCTATAGCGTGTCTGCCCAAGGATTCGAGCCGGGCACTGACGAGGTAGGTTCGAATCCCAACCGAAACACGAAAAATGTGAAGTTGAGTTTTTTTTCTGAGAAACTTCAAACCATATCTTTGAATTGAAAATATTCCAATTTCTTCTTTACTTACTTGAGTTTAATTGATCTCAAAAATTCAAAAATAAATTGACAATGCTACATTGGTTAAAATAACCACGTTCATATTAGACGCAAAATCAAACAAGCTTTGTAGTTGATCCTACCAACGTTTTTTTTTCGGTGATTAAATAAAAAGTTACCACAGAACTCTATTGGCTGGATCCAGGCCTCGGTGTCTGCCTGACTTTCACATTCAATTTTCTCGACGGCTTTAGATTTAATCAACCTCAAATTTCGTAACTATCATAAATGTGGTTTGCATGTAGCTTTAATTAAAATCAAAAATTTATCTTATTCACTGCCGTGCTGAAAATTGTAAGGTTATAAAACTAGCTAACAGCCAAACTCTCGGTTTAACCCGAATTTGTTACTGTATTTATTTGTTACTGTACTGTATGCTGAGAATTAAAACACGTCAAAACCCATATATAAACTGTTGCTATAATTTATTTTCCAACTTTCATATCCATAGTTTCACTTCCTTAACTCCGACCGATACAACGAAGAAATAATCCACAAGATAGGAAATTTAGTAAAAATTTAACAAAAGAGTCTGTTAATTGCGAATATTTTTAGCCTACTGAGACATCTGCTTATGCTCGGTAATTCAACGGTTCTTTAAATCATTTATTTCGCCAATTTTTTTGGTAGCAATTGTATAGCTGGAGCGAAGCGAGCTTAGCTTCATTCTTCCCCGATTCGGACTTTCGTTTGACGACATACTCCTCCCAAACTATTAAAGATATCAAAATGAAATTTTGCATGTAAGACGACATCTAGCCATAGATGGTTTACAAAAAAATATTGAAAATTAGACATACCACGGAGGAATAATCACCGAAAAACGGTTCCCATAGACTTTCAATGGGAAAATTATCATCTTTTCACAATACTTAAACAAATTATTAAATTTTTTTTTGTTTATTTATTTATATTTTTTTTTTTTTTTTTTTATTCTTTTTTATTTTTTTTTTAACTATCTTCTATATATCTTTTGGATTGGACATATCTTCGCTCCTTTTTATCAATTGCATTTTGCATTGGTCACCTAGTTTTAATTAAGTACCACCTGTTTTTTCAAAGTTTTAGAGTCAATAAATAATATTAGCATAGTAAGATATATTTGAAATCATTGAAACAAGTAGCTATTATTTAGAAGATTTCACTGCAGGTGTCAAAATTTGGTTTACTAATTTAAAAAAGAAACTAAAATGCTGGTTCTGTTTTGGACTGAATAAGAGAAATATGAGAATAATAGTCAATTTTGAAGAATTTTATGCAATATGAAAATCGTAACCAAGCGTTTTTAAAGAAAATATACTATTTTAAACAAATATATTTTTTAAAATTATATATATAATTTATCTTGCCCATCTCTTGCAAAAATACCTTCGGGCGTTATGATTATATTCACTTTAACATATGGAAAGCGTATTTTACATTTGTTAATATAGCAAATTAAGCATATGTAGAAAACTATCAACGAAGAATACCCAGACTCTACAACATAGGGACAACAGCATACGTAAAAAAACACCTGTTCGAGCGAATTATACTTGCTCTTGACCAACGATTTTTAAATTCCGTTTGAAAATCATCAGTATTGGAAAAACTACGGTTTTTGTTTGCTTTTCTCTTACCGTCGATTATCTCGTAAACTATATATGAAATTTAAAAATAGCTTTGTCTTACAATAGTGTGGTGCAAAACAAATAAAATTGGTTTTATTTGTTTAAAGGCAGAAGGTCGTGATGTAAAACCTTTCACACAAAATCTTTTTACGAGATCAAGATATTACACGAAAAATATTACATATATTTCAACCATTTATTTTAGAATTTGCCCTTACACAGTTTTACCAATAATTTTAAAAAGCGGCTTTTTCCATGTTATCGTTCCACGTTTAATTCTAAACTCCAGAAAAAAATTTAAAAAAAGACAAAAAAGTTTTAATTTGAACGAGAAATGTAAGGATGGGTCTCAAACTCATAGTTCTATTTTTTTAAAGCTGAGAGTAAGTTTTTTACTATTTATACTGACAACACTTTTTCCTCTTATTTTTGTTAATCAAAAAATCTACAAAAATGCTAGAAAATAGTGTGATAAATTTTTTAGCAAAAATATAGCGAGGGGTTGAATATACGTTCTTGATTCTATGTCTTGATGGGCTAGGGTGAGGGGTATTTAAAACTTATTTTTATTTTCCCAGTTAAAATGGTGTTAACTGAAAGGGTAATTAATTTCAATGATATTATATGAGATATAACGAAAACGACGATCACTCTCACGGTCGCATTTGTGGAGCTCGATCAACAAATTTTATGGAAATGTGTGTTTTATAGATATCTTAGACAAGTTCGTTAACCAGAATAATCCGAAATATGGTTAAGAAACTAGAGGTTTTTTAATAAAAAAAAAGTTGAAATGTTAAAACCGTTATAACGGCCGTTTGGATACTTACATGTTTAAAAAATTCATCAATTTAGAATCTTTGGAAACATTTTTATAAGTTTATTCAAAATATAAACCTCTACAAATTTTGAGTAGTTGACTTCAACGACTTCAAAAAGATTTCAATATACGAGTGTTGCATTGCATTGCATAATGGATAGAAGAAATTATTTTTTTTTATAAATGAGCTATTATGATGTTTCGTAGTAATTGCATAACGTATATATGGAGTAGACTTTTGGTTTGATTTTTTATATATTGTCATACATTGTCACACATATGTTCTGAGGTAGATTTGATATTTTGTTTATCATTCGTAACAACGTTCCGAAATGCCATAATGTAGATTTCCATGTAACCATTTTTTTTTTTTAAATTTGTTTGATATCTGTTTGTAATTAGTCGTTTTTATTTAAACTAGGCTGAAACATCAGATTCTACTTGTACACAAAACTGTTTGATCCCGAAATTTTGCTATTTCTAGCGAACATCCTGCCGCTTGGTTTTTTTATTAATTTTATATCTAATAATTTTTGAAATATTCTCAAATATATAATTTGCCCAAAATTAGTAAAAACAGTAAAGAAATTGGCATAGCGTTTATAACAATGAGATATTTTCAGCAATAATATAAAATTTCATACAAAAAAACGAAGAATATCAGCCATATTCGATAAAAGATTTTTCTGAATAGATATGTCTATAAAAAGCTTTGTAATTTTGAATTTTGTCCTTTTGAGTAGAAATAATATAATATTAATATCAACAACTTAAGGTATGTTCATAGTAAAATTTATACAGCAAACATTTTTTCATTAATATTATGGATATTGTCACGTTTTTCTACCTTACTTCGAATTGGCGTTCGCTGAATTCGATAAATGTAATTCCCAAATATCCTTTTATACTCGATCACTGATTATAAGCAAAAACACCGTGTTTTATTAAGTATTCAACACCGCTATAGTTTCACAACAACAGGAAAACAATTCACCAAGCAATATTCTTAACTAGAACATTCTTCCAATATCTCCAGAAACTAGAAACGGTTGATTGTAGAAATTTCCAGTATAACACAGTATCCAAATTAATACACAAAATATTTCTATTCAATAACACTTAAAACTTTATTCACAATTAAATTTCCAGTAATATAATCGCATTCCACTTAAATCGCATTCCGTTTACACTATCGCAGTTTAATTTAAATTATCTTTGTCTTTATACTAGCGCAGTCGAATATGGAACCAACTTTTGACTCTGCAAACAGAATTTCAATGCACAATTTTTCTTAATTTCTCAAATATTATAGGTAAATTTATTTTTTACAAAGAAAGCTCTAAAAATTCTTATGAAATCTATGTCAATATTTTGAATACATATTTTATTTCATGTTTTGACCCTTTTTCTTGGAAACAATGTGACATTGATTTTAGTTTTGAAATATAATATAGGGGAAATCGAGGTTGAATACAATTTTGTTTTGTATTTCATTGCAATTATATATAAACATATCGTCAATATCTTGTTCCTTATTTTACCAACCTTCTCCAAGCGAAATGGATTTATTTTATTTTTATATTTTACTATAGCCCCTTACCAGGAATGTTGGATTTTACTTCTTCGAAGAAATTCTTCGACACTATAATACGATGTGAATTTAATTAAGTGCTTTTAACACAGCGTGAACTGAAATGTGAGATTTAATTATTTCAGATTTCAGTAATATCAATGACTACTTCCAAAGTCAAATAATAAAAGACTAAAGACTAAAGTTTACTCAAAATAAAGAAGCAATATTAAATAAAATGACATCTGTAAATGATTAATAAATAATTATTATTTTTTGTCTTTTAGGTTTTTGATGCTAGCACTAATTCTTGGAAAATTGTGGACGAGCGTACAAAAACGGACGTTCTTGAAAAAATTGTCGAACAACCACCACGAATTGTATATATCGACGAAGTTGATGATGTAACTAATATTAAATATATCAACGATCATACAACAAATATTACAGATATAAGTGATTCCGTTAATATTCGAAATATCAAAAATATTAATGAAGATATCACTAATATCACCAATATTAAGAAAACAAGTACATTGGAAGAGATAACAGATGACAAAATTGTGAGGAAGTCTGTAAGTATAATATAATAACTATTTCTTACTATTTATTTGCTTATTTACTTCAATAATAATGATCAAGGTTGTATGATAATGCTAAGTTGCATTTTCGTAAGTCATGGCATAAAAAGATCAAAACAAATACATATAAAAAATAAATTTAATATAACCGATTATGAAATCGAAAAATGCGTGATAAGATAAATTGAATAAATAAACCTAAAAAATTAAGAGATATAAAAGAAAACACTTTGCATTTAATAATTTATTTATAGTCAATGTCAAATTAATTTAATAATAAAAAATAATAAAATATCAGATTCATCTTAGAAAATAGTATCGACACTTTCTTTCGTTTGCATCTATACTATATTGCTATCATTGTTATCCAGGAATATTTTGATCAAATTAACCCAATAAATTTTTGTTATATTTTAAAAATGTTTTCGCTCCATATTCCTCGTGTTACAAATTCAACATTTATAATTTCTGTGACAATCCAAACATTTCCCAGACGTTTTTATTTTTAACAGCGGATGTCACATTAATCAAACAATTTTTAAAAAATCCTAACTAACAAAAAATTCATTAGTAATAAAAACAACTACTAAAAGAATAATTGTCCAAAAAAATTTCTTAAATTGGTATTTTATATTTATTTATATTGACTTTTCGGTTTTTTTAATCAACACAAATTGTTAGATAACCGTCTTATACAAATATCATTGTAAAATGTAAGATAACGTCAAAAACAAGTTCGAAAGCAAGTTTCTTCATATGTTTTTTATGTCTTAAAATAAAGAAAATTAAGTTTAGCGTTTTGCACAACATTTCCAAATATGTATTTCTTGACATGTCGATTCATGTGTGTGTTTTATTATTAATTCGTCGCTTTAATAATGAAACAACGTATTCGCAAAAGTGTAGTTTCGAGATAATTGGGCTTAAAGATTTTTCGATTTTCTGATTTTCGTTAACTATTGCGGCACTAAACAGCACAAACAGCACTATTGAATGAATAAAGATATTGGAAAAAAAATTTCTACCAATTAATCTTGACTACTTTCCCCACAGCATATTAAAATTTCACATTGGTACCTGCTGGCTTTTCTACCTAAAAAGAGGTGAAAAGTCAATCAGGTACCTTATACGTTATTTCATATTTCATATACATAAAACTAATTATTATTGAACTAACGCATAATATTATTACAATTTTTTATTTATATGAACCGGCATACCATGTAGTAATGAATGATGCTTATACAATATTTTAGATTTACCATTTCGTGTGGCGATCGTAATGTATGTAAAGTATACGACACTGATTTTACCCAAGTTATTATTCTGTAGGAATTGAAATATCGTACATGCATTTACGCTGTTTCAATATTTAACCAAATTCAAATTTGCATGTACGTTAATTAACAATAAATTAATTTTCACCCTCAGTTATAAAAAAATTGGAAAATGTTAAAATGCCACTTTATAGACATCCTTATGGGGAATGCAGCGTACCCATTATATAATAACAACGTATATATGGCATACGTTATTTCATTATTAAAGCGACGAATTATTTTATTTATTAACAAACCACACACTTTTATCAACTTTCTTGTAGTCTTATATTCAATTAGAGATTCGTTTATTTAATTTAAATTTTGTGTTTTTATTCAGATTTGAATAAATAATAAATTTAAACCTAATGACCTTATTCATTGCCATTCTAAAATTGCTTAAGACTTTTGAAAATATGACAGAACTAGATTAAAAAAACATTCTTAATTTTACAATTACTATAAAATTATTGCGCAAAAAAAGCTTAAAACCTGTTTAGATTTTCTAATAAAATCCATAAAACTTTAAGATTTCAACTGAATAACAACAACTAACCTTCACACAATTGTCATTTATTTCTATAAATTTTATAAGTGTAGGTCAGAAGTTTAGTTTGAAAATTAAAACGGGAATGACCAGATAAATCTTATGAATGTTGTTGTTTTATTAACTGAACTCTATCTTAAATTTTGTTAATTCAATTGGCTTAAATTTGATTAAAAATAAAATTAATAATCCTCGCAAATATATTTCTGAATAAGAAACTTGATTTTGTAGGTGTTATTTTTTCGATAAAACTTAAACCTGTATTATAGAATATTTTTGTAACCGACTTTGCTAATGGTCGTGAGATTAAATAAAAAGGATTCGGCTAGTAGAAAACTATTTTTGACATTAATTAAATTTGATATTAGTGTGATTGGCGATATTGAATTGATGATATTACAAAAAGCACTCTTTAGATCGTATAGTAAAATTCGGTTTAAAGGATGCGAAAAGAATAATAAAAATTCATAAGAAAATGTTTTGCCTTAGTTTTATTTTAATTTAACCCAATGAAATTCTCTAAAATGTAATGACATCATTCAATTTCACACTAATAACAAATAGTTATACGTCTGGACTTCTGCGACATTAAAAATTATCAAATAATTTTTAAAATAATTCACTGATATCGCAGTAGTCCAACGGATAATTCATAAAAAATATATAAAGAAATGAAAAATGGTTAAAAATTTTCTAAATGAATTCCCCACGTTCGTTGATAAATTCTCATAATTTTTTGGAAATTCCTCAAGCAAGTGGTATTGATAATAGCAATCGGCCTACTGCCTCGTGCTATTATCAATATAATTTTTGGCAAAATCTTATTTCGAATTATCACCGGAAGTAAAACTTTTCTAGGTGCGATATGACAAGTAACTCAAATCTTTATTCGGACGGAAGTAACGTTTTCAAACGGAAATAACGTTCAGCAAAATAAATTATAATGAAACCTATATATTCATCTCTATCATAATACACTCTGATTTTAAACCTTAAACACATACCATTCACATAATTGCATCAAGCAATAATAAAAAATAAAATAAAGAAGAAATTCAATAGTTTATAATTTGTTAAAGTTTAATGTTATTATATCTTTTTATTCAATCTCGTGTTAAATATTAAATGAGTTAGACGTGTCGATTTTAGTTGCTTAATTATTGAGTTTCGTTATTTTTTAAATTGTTAGTTTTTTCTTATTTTTCATTCAAACAATAAAAAAATGAAATTTAGTTTTATTTAAACCTGTTCATTTTAATTTATTTAAATTTCTTCATTTTAAACTGTAAATTTTATCAGTTTTCTTTGAAAACATTTTGCTGCTCTATTTTTACCAATAACAAAATTAAATAGAGTATAATTATATTTAACAAATCTTTTTTTTTTGTATATTGTAACGACTCTTCGTTGGTTCTTTTAGATTATTGAGCAAATACGACAGTAAAAAGACAGATCTTTAGTTAACAGAATCTCAAACTTTATTTGTCAACAAATTACAGCAGCTTCCGTTTTTCCTTACAATAAATTCCAGGGTCTCCAATTTATGTACCATAAACTTCACCGCTTTTCCGCAATTTGAATCAACAATATTCGGAATCGTAAAATCTGTATTTACTATTCCCCTAAGTTCAGATTCTTTCACTATTAGTACCCAGGCTCAAGTACCACCGATTATTCCTTAAACTTGCGAATATTTATAAACACTTTTAATTGCAAAAGTAAAACTGATTCTCTGATATTTTGTTCGCCTCTTTTATATTCAAAAACAAATAAGCAGAATATTCTGGTACTCACTGTAGTTGTTTCTAGAAAAAAATAGGCCACTCCTCCTTTTAATTTCATTAATGTAAACAAATTTAATTTACATTAATTTATGCAACTTGTATTAGTTAACTTTCACTTCATCTTTGAATGTAGAAAACATTTAGGCGGAACGTATTGGTTTTTTATGATTAAATGAAATTAACCCATTCTGGACGAAGTTTATTACACTGCCCTCCATTTAGTTTTGTTCGTCCCGAACAATATCAGATATCGCATTGGTGCTGTTACCTTGGTACGGTGCCAACCTTTGCAGATGTATCACTTTCATCTTGGTACGGGGTCCCTTTTGTATGCGGTAGATGACATCATTAATTCGTTTGATTATTTTATATGGGCCTTCCCAATCTGGCTGCAGCTTGGGTGATCTTCCCTTAGTTCTTCTGGGGTTGTATAGCCATACTAATTCTCCTTCTTGAAAACCGCCACTATTTGCATTTATGTCGTACCTGGTTTTCATTTTGTCACTGGCAATCTTAATGTGGTCTCGAACCTGCTGATGGATTTTATTCATCTTCTCCCTTAGTTGTCCCACATAATCTGTTTTCGTGGATACCAGACCTCCAGGGATGCCGAACTCGATGTCACTAGGAAGATATAGTTCTCTTCCGAACATGATATTCGCTGGCGTTTCACTTGTCGTATCGTGCACTGCGCTACGATAGGCCATCAAGAATAACGGAAGATCCTTGTCCCAATTTCTTTGGTTGGCTTCTACTACCTTTGACAAATGTTCTTCCATGGTTCGGTTTAATTGTTCTACCATGCCATCCGACTGCGGGTTCATAGGTTTAGTTCGTGTTTTCCTAATGCCGAGTGTTCTGCACAGCTCTTCCATCAGTTGAGATTCGAAATTCCTTCCCTGGTCGGTATGCAACTCGAGCGGTGTTCCATATCTGCAAACCCATTCATTGACTAATGTTTCCGCGACCGTAACTGCTTCCTGGTTCGGTATTGCATAGGCTTCCGGCCATTTTGTAAAGTAATCAATGACCACCATGATGTATTTGTTACCTTTTGTCGTTTCCGGAAATGGCCCCGCGATGTCTATAGCAATTCTCTCCATTGGGGCACCCACATTGTACTGTTGCATCTCTCCTCGAGTTCTAGTTTTTGGTCCTTTGCTCGCTGCACAAGTATCGCATCGCCGACACCATTGCTCCACGTCTGTTCGATACCTTACCCAATAAAACCTCTCCCTTACTTTGGCTAGGGTTTTATTGACTCCCAGGTGTCCTCCAGAAATACTTCCATGCAGCTTTCTCAGTACCTCTCCCACTCGACTTGATGACAACACCAGCTGTTCCAACACTTTCTTTCCATCAGCAGACTCCCATTTTCTTTTCAGTATCCCGTTGTCCATAATTAGTGAGTCCCATTGCGCCCAGTAGCATTTCACCTCCGTACTTAAAGGTGATACCTTTTTCCACTCTGGTCGCCTTCCCTCGGTTTTCCATTTCAATATTGGTGCCATAGCTGGATCTTCTAGCTGCTCTCTTTTCATTGCCTCGGTACACCAATTGTCATGAGTTTGGAACTTAATTTGCTTCACTGTCATTGCCTCTTTTCTCTCAGTCCTGCTACATGACTTGCGCTCCTCAATACAGGGTCTTCTTGAAAGATCATCAGCGTTACAATGTATCCTTCCCTTACGGTGTACAACGCGGAAATCCCTTTCCACTTGCTTGTTTGAGAGGTTCATCATCTGGACTGGAACTACTCCTTCTTTTGCTGCTTTTAGTGTTTTGCATTCCCTTTGTATCCTTTTCTTACGGTGTTCAACGCGGAAATCTCCTGCCTTTTTGACATCCACTTGCTTGTTTGAAAGATTCATCAAGCGGACTGGAACTACTCCTTCTTTTGCAGCTATTAGTGTTTTGCATTCCTGTCTAATGTGCCCTAACTGTCCACAATTCCAGCATCTCACTCTGCTAGATCTTCTTCGTTGATTTCGTTTAGGTTTATCTTCCAAACTTTTGACACGCATGATCACTTCATCAAGCGCTGCTTTCAGTGGTTCCTCAACAACTTCCATCTGACGTACTCTATCTGAGCCATACGCTCTTTTTCCAGCTTCCATTTGCAGGGCCAATGCTAAGACTTCCGCAGGTAATTTCTTTCCACTTAGATAAAGCTGATTTCTCATTTGTACATCTCGAAGAGCATTGATAAATGTATCAGCTGCCAGTTCGTCTCGGTGTTCCGCGTTATAGTTTGGATATGACAGATTTACCAGTCTGACAATGTCAGCCTCTAATTCTTGCAAAGTTTCACTGACTCCCTGTTTTCGTGTTCTGAGCTGCGTGCGATGGAGAGCTTGCATATGACTTTCCCCATATCTTACTTCTAAGGCCTCCATAATCTTGCTGTAATCGCGCTCTGTCGCTGATAGTGTCTGCAAAATTTCAGCAGCAGGTCCCTTCAATGCTAATATAAGCGCGTTTGCTTTTTGCTGGTGATCAACCCCAGTTGTTGCTATCTGAAATTGCATCTTAAATATCTGGTACGATGTAGATCCATCAAATGCGGGTGTTTTCACTCTAGCTGGAGCTGAAGTAGTTGATGGATTGATCATGTTACCTGACTTTACTTGTGCTATTTCTTGGCGTAATTCACTTGAAAGTTTGCGTAAATTCTCTTCATGTTCTTCGGTAACTTTCCTCATCTCCTTCTCCATGTTGTTGATTTTAACCTCCGCACTGGATATACGTGACTCGATTACTTCACGTAGTTTTTGTTGATCTAATTTTTGTTCCGCTGCCAGTTTCTCTTGTCGGGCTTTTTGTTCTGCTGCCAGTTTCTCTTGTCGGGCCATCAGATTGTTTCCTTGTTTGGTCATCATATCAGCAAATTGTTGTTGTTGGTTGTTTCCTTGTTTGGCCATCATATCAGCAAATTGTTGTTGCTGCTGTGCCATCATTTCTTTCATCAACACCATCATCGGATCAACTGCTGGGGCATTCTGGACCGTAACTTCTTCTGGCTCTACTTCTATGACCTCTGTGTTTTGGCCTGCTTCTTCTAAAACTTTACGCAGCCGAAATGCAAGTTCTGCCTTCGTTCCGTGGATTGGAGCATTCCTTTTCTTCAACTCATCCTTCAGCTGGGTCTGGCTGAGATCACTAATAGTTACTGTCTTGACCATTGTTTAAATATTCCCACTTCTGACACCACTGTAACGACTCTTCGTTGGTTCTTTTAGATTATTGAGCAAATACGACAGTAAAAAGACAGATCTTTAGTTAACAGAATCTCAAACTTTATTTGTCAACAAATTACAGCAGCTTCCGTTTTTCCTTACAATAAATTCCAGGGTCTCCAATTTATGTACCATAAACTTCACCGCTTTTCCGCAATTTGAATCAACAATATTCGGAATCGTAAAATCTGTATTTACTATTCCCCTAAGTTCAGATTCTTTCACTATTAGTACCCAGGCTCAAGTACCACCGATTATTCCTTAAACTTGCGAATATTTATAAACACTTTTAATTGCAAAAGTAAAACTGATTCTCTGATATTTTGTTCGCCTCTTTTATATTCAAAAACAAATAAGCAGAATATTCTGGTACTCACTGTAGTTGTTTCTAGAAAAAAATAGGCCACTCCTCCTTTTAATTTCATTAATGTAAACAAATTTAATTTACATTAATTTATGCAACTTGTATTAGTTAACTTTCACTTCATCTTTGAATGTAGAAAACATTTAGGCGGAACGTATTGGTTTTTTATGATTAAATGAAATTAACCCATTCTGGACGAAGTTTATTACAATATAGTGGTAAGGGTCCTTTTTGATTTTACATTAAAAAAAACTATCT
Organism: Diogma glabrata; assembly: GCA_963693315.1. Taxonomy (NCBI): domain Eukaryota; kingdom Metazoa; phylum Arthropoda; class Insecta; order Diptera; family Cylindrotomidae; genus Diogma; species Diogma glabrata. The sequence goes on from OY856186.1 coordinate 419,937,401, forward strand.
TTCAAAATTCAAAACAAATATATTTTTATTTATATTAAATATATATTTTAATCTAACTTCTAAAAAACAATTTTAATTTTATTATTATCTCTTAAGCCATACAACAGAAACAGAAACTGAAAACTATTCAAAATTCAAAACTCTATTATCAAAATTTAAAATAATAATTCATATTATGTGACAGTTTCTGGTCATGTGACAGTTTCTGGAACAGAAACAATTAAATTTTAATTGTTTCTGTTTCAGAAAAAACAGACGATTTTTCAGTTTCTGTTTCAGTTTCTAAATTCGGTTTCTGTTTCAGTTGCTGTCAAATTTGTATGAAATTCAGTTTCGGTTTCAGTTTCTGTTGTATGTGAATGCACGGCTTTACACGTGTTTCAATCTTTCGATCATCCTCAGAGAGAAAATATTTACAACTGACTTGTTTTTTAGAAGTTTTTCAGCAGTTAGATTAAAATATATATTTAATATAAATAAAAATATATCTGTTTTGAATTTTAAAAAATAGTTTTTTAATATAAAATCAAAAAGGACCATTGCAACTATATACAAAACCAATTTGTTACTATAGTGATTTTACCGCACTCCAAAACCAAAAATAAAAATTTTAGTAATTATATTTAATTCAAAAAAACAGTTTTACTCCTAAACAAATTTATTTTTTAGTTTTTATTAAAGTGTGTTATTTAAAACATTTTTTTGTAATGATATATGTGCCCATAATTATGAAAGTGGTCTAAGTCAAAATTTGAAAAAAATAAGTTTATCCGTTATATCGCATCAAATTGCTTCAAACTAAATTAGACTAATGTAATTTGTGCGATATTGTAAAAAAAAAACCGTTATAGAATACTTTTTATTTCAACAAAAATGTAATTCATCTAGAGTTAGTTAGGATAGTAATCTAAGGCAAAATTTGAAGATAAAAAAAAAATTCGAACAAAATGTCAAAAATAATTGCCAAAACGTTGTGTTGCAAAGTTTTTATATCGTCGGACCATAAGCCCATAAAAATGAGCTGTTCCTCCTAAATGTCAAAATTGCTCTTTTTTAAGTGAAAGTTATTGGTGACAAAATAATGAGTTGGGAAAATAATTAATAAATAACGTTAGAATTTCGTTAGTTTGCTTTTGCGTTAAGTCATTTATGCATCGTTCAGTTAATTATGAAAATGATCTAAGTCAATTCAAACTGTAAAAAGCATATTTCGGAATGAGATTTATACAAAATTTCACCTGCATAATAAACTTTCATTATTGAAGACTAACAAACCCCCCAATAAAATTTTTCATAATAGAGAAATGTTTTTTAATTTAATCATTTGCAAACCTTTAAATATCTCAAAACAAGAAATATATGACTTAGATCACTTTCATAATTATGGGCACATATATGTTTCTGCTCAAAACTTTACTTTTCAAACCGTTCGGTATTGATAAATTATTTTTTTTTCAATAGTTAAACCACAACAAAATGATTTGTTTTCGAAAGCGGTCAAGTTTGCTCTGAGAAACAAACATAGATTGTTTAAATATTTGGCTGCTCCACAAGTAAATTGATCGAAATATCTAAAGGTTAACAAAATATCAAACAAGATATGCGATGTTATTTTATATTAAAGGTTTTACAGTGACTGTTAAAACTCTGGTACTAAATCCTCTGTTGTTTCTATCATTGGTGATGATTTATTCATCATTAACCCCACATACAAGTTGATCGGCAATGGCAAACATTTTAATTCGACCAAAACACACCTGCTGATTGTTTCCAGTTCGAAGACCTAGCTTCCAAATAATATTTAATTTAGTAATACGTATGGAGTAAACAACTGAGCGAATATAAAAGCAATCGTTTATTTGGTGTCACAATTTCCGATGAAAGCATTGTCTACGCAAAAAATATTTCACTCTATATTACTTACTCCAGTAAATCTTACATTTGCCTCTATATGGATCATTTTTGTCAACTTATCGACACTATATCTCTTTCTCTTCTGGTTCTTTTAGATCTGGTTCTAACGGGTGCTATATGTACGAGTTGAGGATAAACGAAATTTCACAGCGAATCCGGATTTCTTCGCAAATCTGGTTCCTTCGCATTGTCCCATGTCTCAGATATAGTCTTTTTCCTATTTTCATCGTCAGTCGACTAGTGCAACCGTCAAGCTGTCGCGATCCCTATCTGTCATTAAGACAGCATCCAGAACTACTTCTTTGTCCAAACTGTATATAAATGGAGTGATTTGCCAGGATCAATAATCTTAGTTGGCTTTAATTCACAGGGTTTAAAAAACACCCATCAACATCTCAAAATGCATGTTGTTGGCCTTCTCATAGGTCTTAAAAGTAAAAAGTTAAATATTGTACGTAAGGCACAATCAAACACTTTTTATCAAAAAAAAAATTAGAACTTAAAGGTTAGCCGTGAGCATAACTTCTTTTGTATTGTTTTTTTATACAATTACAACTTTGTTTATTTTATTATGTTTTTTCATTATTCCTTATAATTTCATCATTATTTTTTTAAAGATAAATATTAATTTATTTCCTAAAAATAAATTATGAACGAACATAAATACACAACTCTGGTACTAATTTATAAATATTTATACGTTTATTAATTTACGAAAACTGAAACATTCAAACACATTGTGTAATTAATTTAATAAATTTATTTCAATATTTATATATTATTATTTGGTATATGAAATTAAAAATTAAAATATTCAAAACAGTTAGTTATAGGAATTGAATATTAAACTACGAAAACTATTGAAATTTATATGCTATCCCCTCATATGTTTGGATTATTAAATAAAATAATTTTTCTACGACTAAATTAGAAATTGCCACTTATAATACAGTTTTTAGTAATTTAATGTAAAACGTTTCTTTCATTATTGTTTATTTATTATGATAAAATCACCTAATGAAATGGAACAAATTTTATTAAAAACGAACTTAAAACTAAAAACGAAATTTCTTTACAACAAAACTTTTGCACCAAACTAAATTCACGTATCAGATGTTACTTAATTTTTTTATTTTTATAATAACATCTTATCATGAAATATAGGCCTATATTACATTTGATTATATGATAAGATTTATTGCTTCGTTATCCATTATGTAACAAAAAAACAAAATTTTAGCAGTTAATCCGGTGCCGCTATTTATGTTATCAACTGGTTAGAATACAACAACATAAAATAGCCCTCTACTGAAAAAAATTGATTTATTTAGTGAAATTTCCAGTGTATTTATAAAATATGAAACAGTACCAATAATCCTAACTGAGCTGAATTGATCATACACAAAAACATTCTTATTAAATTCTATCTGCTTCAATTCCATCTAATAGTCGTTCAGGAAAGCGGTAAGTTGTGACAGAGATCTTCATTAAAATTATGTCAATCAAATAATTTTGTATTGATTTAGAATCATTTAATTTCAATGTTTTTATGCAAATCATGCTGTAAATAATGGTGACATAGCAATTTCAAGAACAATTTCTTTATGGTTTTTTTTTTAAATTAAAATGTTACACCAAATTATCATTATCTGATATTTAATTTTTCGAATAATTAATCAATTAGAAAAACATTAACGCTTTAATTGATGTCTATGGAATCAGATTATCATGCAAAAGACAAGAAAATTGAAACTTGGTGTTTTGATAAAAGGATAGCAACGTTTCACGTGTATGTAAGCCCAATAAATATATTGTTGAGTGTGTTGAAAAATTAAACGATTCTGTAAGAACCGTGTCAATACATTCCAATTTCATTTGGTTTTTTAAAGAATACATTTTTGATGTTTTATGTTAATGAACAATGAGATAATCATATATAATATCACGAGTCGTCAAATAATAGTCGATTATTTTTCATAATCATTATTACGAATGTCATTTGAGGTCCCGAGTGCGCGTAGCGCCCGAGGGAAATTTTTAACCTCAAATGGCATGAGTGGTAATGTTGAAAAATAATCTACTAATAATTTGGTGACGAGTTGTATTTAGCAGACAATTTAACGAACAGAAATAGTAACATTATTTCATACAACTTAATTGTTGAGGTTCACCCTATATAAATATTTAATATTTTTCTTTAAATTTAAAATAATCGTTGGTTATCCTTTTTTTAGTTTACTTTTATTATATGTCATAAACATTTTAAAATCTTTATTAACGTAAAATCCACTTTTTCTCAAAATAAATTTAGCATCTGGCATGCAGATTTTCATTTTTTATAATTTCGGAAATTCCCAAATATTAATAATAAAACTTTCAATAATTTCTTCCCTTTCCTTATTTTGTTTAACTTTATATTCATATTTGTTTCAACTCCCTTCATAATTGATAACCAATGATAACCAATGAAAATAATTTTAATCTTAGTTTTTTAATTTAGACCACCTTCAATAAAGAAATAAAAAAAAAATCAACATTTACATTTTTAGAATTAAAATTATTTTTTTTTAGCAGTCTCATCTAAGATACCTATCAATATATATATACATGTTAAACATAAATAAAAATAAATAAAATCATATAATTTAATTTAAAATAAAAAAAATAAAGTGTTTTATATAACAGTACGAACAATAATTATTCCTTTTGATTAAGTTGAAAGGAATAAGAGCTTAAAACAATTAACAAATATAGTTGTTTTATATAATTAAGCTCCAACAACAACATTGGTCCTTCGAGCCGGATTCAACAATACGGATTTGAGACTATCGTATTAACTTGCAACGTAACGCAACGTTAATCATAATATAAAAAATAATAGTTCAATATAAAAAAAATAATATAAAACAAAGTGTGTGATAAAATGTACAATTTGCAGTGAAACATAAAAACAATCTAAAATTATAATTACACACGTATACGTATATATTAAAAGCCTGCAACGCAACGCAGCAAAGTGTTTTAAAAATATTATTGTGAATAAAAGAAAAATCTGCAACGAAACGCAGTTTTTCAAAGAAGTGACAAACAATTACATTCAACATTACATTACGTTTAATTGGAGGAACCAACCACATATAGTTGACGAAAAAACTACATATTTTACAAGAAAACATCAAAGGTGGTAAGTCTCTCTATTTTATTTGTTAAAAAATTGCCGTTTTTTATACCTTTATTTTAATTTCTACTCGTATTAAAATCGTGTTAAAATGTCTGACATTTCATTAATCGAACGTTCTAGTGAAGATGTCAAAAGTATTTCCCATTTCGTTAAACAACGTGGTGTTTTAAAAGGCAAACTCACGCGGTTTAAAAAGTTTGTTGATGACATATCAAAATGTGACGACATTCTTCAATTAAAAAAAGGAACAGATTCAATTTATAAAGACTTCGAGAAATATGAACGTGTTCAAGACGAATTAGATTTGTTATGTAGGGAAAATGAATTGGACGGACAGATAACAGAACGTACTATATTTTCAGACGCCTTCTATGAGTACACATCGAAGGCTGAAACTTTCTTAAATAACCATAAACCCGATAGTACAAATACAATATCGATTCCACTCGGCGTTGAAGACGAAAATTTAACGCCACCTTTAATCTCAAATACAGTAGATCCAACTTCAAGTTCTAATATTCATTCTTCAAACGAACTTTCAATTTCGCATGTAAAAATGCCAACTATGCAGTTACCCAAATTTAATAACACTTGTGAAAACTGGCCAAGTTTCGCCGATTCAATCAAAGCATCAATTCATAATAATTCAAGATTACGAGACTCTGAAAAACTGATGTATTTAAAATCTTGCTTAACCGGAAAGGCACTTTTTAAAATAGAATCTATTGAAACAACAGATCGTCATTATAATTTAGCTTGGTCTATTTTGGAAAAAAGTTTTGACAATCCCGTTGCCGCTGCTAACAAACGAATAAAAGCAATCTTTGAAATACCTCATTGTACAAAAGCAACGGAAAAATCGATTGGTGAAATTATTGATGTTGCGACTAAACATTATTGTGCCTTGGAAGCCTTAAATAAACCTTTTCTAGAAGCATTTCCAGTTTACGCTATAACATCAAAATTAGATGAAGAAACCCGTCGTAAATGGAAAGAACTTAATCAAAAAATTGAATTTCCATCCATGCATGAGTTGTTACAGTTTTTACATGAAAGACAACGCGTTTTAGAAGAAGATAGTGAAAAAAAACCAAATCATGCAGGTCCCTCTCTTGCTAAACGCAAAATTCCAAATTTTAAAAATTCTCATACTACCTTAACTTCAACTGAAAACTCTACAAAGCTCCCAATAGCATGTAATCTGTGTAAAGGTCCTCATTATACATCAGCTTGTGATACATTCGAAAATAAAACCTCAAGTGAGCGTTTTGATTTAATAAAAAACGCCAGGCTTTGTATTAATTGTTTTCGTTCAAATCATACGGTTTCTACATGCCAATCTCTATCGAGATGTAAAACCTGCCATAAAAGGCATCATACACTTCTTCATCACGAACCTGAAAATACCGTTGTGTCAAATTTCGCTAAATTATATGCTAACGTACCATCACAAGTTCTACTTTCCACAGCAATTATAAATATACTTGACAAAGACAACAATTCTCACGAATGTCGAATACTGCTAGATTCTGGTTCTCAATCAAATTTTATAACTGAGCGCTTTGCTTCTATTCTAAAACTTCCTCAAACACAAATTAATATACCTGTAATCGGCATTCATCAAATTCAAACCAATATCTATAAATCTATAGTGGCTAAAATTATTTCAAGAAGCACACGATATACTAAAGAGCTTAATTTTCTCATTATTCCAAAAATTACTGGTCGATTGCCATCTATTCAGCTATGCAAAAATCAGTTAACCATTCCAACCAATATAACCCTTGCTGATCTAGAATTTGATAAACCACGCGATATCGATGCTCTACTGGGCGCTGAGATATTTTATAATTTACTTTCCATCGGTCAAATTGCAATAGCTAAACCTTCCGCGGTTTTGCAAAAAACTCAACTTGGTTGGGTAATATCTGGTAGGATTCTAAACGAAGATCCTCAAGAACCAGTTATGTGTAACATTTCATTAGACATTTTAAATACAAATATTACTAGGTTTTGGGAGATTGAAGAAGGCCCTAACAAAAAACTTTTATCGGTTGAAGATCAACAGTGTGAATCTCATTTTGCACAACATACTAAACGTGATGAAATAACTGGTAAATTCATAGTAAAACTGCCTTTTAGTACTAACAAACCAAACCTTGGAAATTCATATAATTCGGCATTGAGACGATTTTTATCTTTAGAGCGTTCCTTTGTTGATAAGCCCAAACAGTGGAAGCAATACGTTGATTTTATGCGAGAATACGAAAAGTTAAACCACATGTCACTTTGCGAAAATCATAACACAAACGAAGGTTACTATTTGCCTCATCACGCCGTATTCAAAGCTTCCAGTTTAACAACAAAAATACGTGTGGTTTTTGACGCATTTGCCAAGACAACCACTGGCATTTCACTAAATGACGTTTTGTTAGTTGGGCCCAAGGTTCAGGATGACTTATTTTTTCTAACCTTACGATTTCGAGTACACGTCTATGTTTTAACAGCTGACGCTGAAAAAATGTATAGACAAATTATAGTTTATCCAGAACATAGAATATACCAAAAAATATTATGGAGATACTCTAGCGAAACGCCAGTTCAAGTTTTTCAATTAAATACCGTTACATATGGCCAAGCCCATTCTTCTTATTTATCTGCGAAAATTCTACATAAACTAGCCGACGATGAAAGGGTTAATTATCCAGTTGCTGCTCGTATCCTCTACGAAGATTTTTACCTAGACGATTTACTAACAGGTGCTGAAACTTTTGATGAAGCCTTGTTGATTAGAAATGAATTAATTGCTGTGACGAAGACTGCTGGTATAAATTTACGTCAATGGTCTTCTAACGACCCAAAACTTACTAACGATCTTGTTGATAAATCTGATGACAAATATATTAAATTAGATCTTGATGAAAATATAAAAACATTAGGCATTCAATGGAATCCTAAAAAAGATTTAATTTGTTATACAGTTAATTTAGACTGTAATACTACTAAGATCACTAAACGAATAATCCTTTCAGAAATTGCCCGCTTATTTGACCCTTTGGGTCTAGTTGGCCCCACTATCGTTAAAGCAAAAATACTAATGCAAACTTTATAGCAGCTTAAACTTGAATGGGACGAATCCATTCCCGCTGACCTTTATACTTTCTGGATGCAATATCGATCTGAATTACCATTGTTAGAGAAAATGTCGAGCGAACGAACAACCTTACAACTTCATGGATTTTCTGATGCAAGTGAACGCGCATATGGTGCATGTCTATATATTCGTTCCGAAGACAACTATGGTCATTGTACATCTGTTATTTTAAACTCCAAATCTTGTGTAGCGCCATTAAAATCTCGTTCTATACCGCGACTAGAACTTTGTGCTGCTCATCTTCTTTCAAATCTCGTTGAAGTCACATTACAAGCATTAAAAAATATAAAATTTGATGACATATATCTTTGGAGCGACTCTACTATTGTTTTACATTGGATAAAAACACCATCCAATTCACTTAAAACATTTGTTAGAAATCGTATTTCTGAAATACAAAACGTTAAATATAACGCTACGTGGGGACATGTATCAACAAAACATAATCCAGCTGATATGATTTCTCGTGGACTTCTTCCTTCTGAACTTTATTTAAACCAATTTTGGATAAACGGTCCCAATTGGCTTATTGAACGTCAAACACAGTGGCCAAAATGCGATATGACTCCAATCGACCTACCAGAACTACGTGAAACCTTTGTGCTCTCGTGCATACTAAAACCAGATCTTCCTATTGACTTTAAACGTTATTCTTCATTTAAAACTTTAAAGCGAATAATAGCATACGTAATTAGATTTATCAATATCAAATGTCGAAAACAAAAAATAATCGGACCTCTCTGTGTTAATGAATTGTCAGCTTCTTCAACAACCATTATGAAAATTATACAATATGATGAATTTCAACGAGAAATTCATTTACTTAAATCAAATAAATGCTATACCGGGAAGCTGGCTCCACTCTCTCCATTTATCGACACAGACGGTGTACTACGTGTAGGCGGTCGGTTAAGACTATCAGAACTGACTTATAACCAAAAGCATCCTATTTTACTTCCATCTAATCATTACGTAACAAATCTAATTATTCGTGAAACTCATATAAAAAATAAACACAGTGGCGCTCAAGCTACCCTTTGTGCAATACGTTTATCTTTTTGGATCATTAATGGTCGTAATGCTGTAAAATCTATTATACATAAATGTATTCTTTGTTTTCGTGCCAAACCACCAATCACACAATACAAAATGGGAAATTTACCAAAGAACCGTTTAGTGTTTAAACGTCCATTTTTACAAACGGGCATAGACTTCTGTGGTCCATTTTACATAAAAGAAAAACGATTTCGCAACCGCAATAAAGTTAAAATATACGCTGCAATTTTTGTGTGTTTTGCCACTAAGGCAATACATATTGAATTGGTTCAAGACCTGACCGCAGAGGCATTTCTAGCAGCACTACGTAGATTCTTTGCACGAAGAGGCAAATCTTCAGATCTTTATTCTGATAATGCCACTAATTTTGTTGGTGCTAAACGAGAACTAGACGAAATCAGTAAATTTTTAAAAACGAATGATCAAACTTCTACAATTTCAAACATGTTAGCAAATGAAAATATTACATGGCATTTTATCCCACCACGTTCACCCAACTTTGGTGGTCTCTGGGAAGCTGCAGTGAAGTCATTTAAACACCATGTAACTCGCGTAATCGGGGACACACTTTTGATATTTGAAACATTAATGACCTATGTTAATGAAATTGAAGCCATTTTAAATTCCCGTCCATTAACTCCCATGTCATCAGATCCTAATGACTTGAGTGTTTTAACACCAGGTCACTTTTTAATCGGCGATTCGTTAACAAATTTGCCTGAGAGCAACTTTTCAGATGTTCCATCACCAAGATTATCATCTTGGCAACACGTTCAACAATTAAAGCAACATTTTTGGTCACGCTGGAGCAAGGAATACCTTCATGAACTTACTGTTCGAAAAAAATGGCACACTGGAGCTACAGATAACATAAAAACTGAAACAATTGTTTTATTAAAGGAAGATAATTTACCTCCTATGCGGTGGAAACTAGGAAAAATTATTGAAATTCATCCTGGGAATGATGGTATCGTTCGATTCGTGACAGTTAAAACTCCAAATGGACAATACAAACGTAGCATAAAGCAGCTAGCACCGTTACCTATAGAAACATAGCTTATAAATCAATATCTAGTATTAAGATTTTTTATAAAAAAAAAAAAAATTCAATTAAACCAATTATCATAATAATTACTTAATAACATTTCATACATAATAATTATTTAATCAATTAAAATGTAAATAATCCTATAATTTTATTACTATTTTGAACAGAATCGTTCAAGGGGCCCGGCATGTTGAGGTTCACCCTATATAAATATTTAATATTTTTCTTTAAATTTAAAATAATCGTTGGTTATCCTTTTTTTAGTTTACTTTTATTATATGTCATAAACATTTTAAAATCTTTATTAACGTAAAATCCACTTTTTCTCAAAATAAATTTAGCATCTGGCATGCAGATTTTCATTTTTTATAATTTCGGAAATTCCCAAATATTAATAATAAAACTTTCAATAATTTCTTCCCTTTCCTTATTTTGTTTAACTTTATATTCATATTTGTTTCAACTCCCTTCATAATTGATAACCAATGATAACCAATGAAAATAATTTTAATCTTAGTTTTTTAATTTGGACCACCTTCAATAAAGAAATAAAAAAAAATCAACATTTACATTTTTAGAATTAAAATTATTTTTTTTTAGCAGTCTCATCTAAGATACCTATCAATATATATATACATGTTAAACATAAATAAAAATAAATAAAATCATATAATTTAATTTAAAATAAAAAAAATAAAGTGTTTTATATAACAGTACGAACAATAATTATTCCTTTTGATTAAGTTGAAAGGAATAAGAGCTTAAAACAATTAACAAATATAGTTGTTTTATATAATTAAGCTCCAACAACAACAATAATCATACATAATAAAATATTATTTCATCTTAGTAGACGCATAAATGTTATAAATTTGAAATTTATTTTTGACATATAAACATAAACATGCAATCATTTATGAATGAAAACGGACATTTTTACTATTTGCAAATTGCATTTTCACATTTCAACATACAAAATATGTGAAGTTTTGTTTTAAATTAATATATTAAGTAGGCCGAAAATATTCGCTGTTTCATCCCACCAGAGAAAAATAATCGAAACAATTCGTTTTGATTAGTTAAAAATTAGTAAATGAAGCGTTTTTATTGGACCTTATCGAAACTTTATTTAGTGAGTTGAATTGTCTAAAAATATTTGCATCAATTTTTTAAGTAAATAAAAATCAGTTCACAGTTTTAAGAACGCCTGCAATATCACCTTGTCGTTGTTATATATTACGATGGGACCAGTGGCGTACGCAAGGGGGATTGCTGGTGATTCGAACTCCCCCCCATGTTGCACCAAATCTGTTACAACATTATTCTATTATACACTAACATGGAATTAACATTTCAATTTACTATAGTAAAAACTTAATTGTCTCTATCAGATCCCTTATTTCATAATAACAATAGTTATTTTGTGTATGTACATATTATTTAATCTTGAATTCAATTTGAATTACAATTCATAACCATATATTCATATTATATTTAAATACCGATTGTGTTAAATGTTAAATACCGATTTTTTATTTTATTTTTCAACCTTTTAAATATAAAAAAGTCGGTCACGTGCGAATAAAATTCGCTCGCCTAGGGTTCCGTGAATCCTAGAAAAACAACCTGACAAAAATAATTTAAATAAAGTTGTGTTGTAGACTTTTTATATCGCCATACCATAGCCGCATAAAAATGATTTTTTCCTCGTAAAAGACAATGGAAATGTCAATTGAAAATTGATCCAAATTATACACAAAATGTATCTCGTTGAATATTAGCAAAAGCAGTTTAGGGTAACTAAGGAGAGATGCAATTACACCAACTTGTAAATGGTTTAAATTAGAAAATATACATCATTCATTCAAATAAGAATTCAATAATAATTGACGATAATTCACCGATAATGCACCGCAAAATTCTAAAAAAAACTTACAATGTTTCTTAAATTAAGTGCTCTTTCCTATAACACCCCACACTTGTTAGGATCAACAACGATTTTTTTCACTCTTTCTCAATCTCACCCCCTCAAAATACAGAAAAATAAATATGTGACACTTCGCTATTTTAGTTCAGGGTTTATCAAATTTCCTATCTCTGTCTGTTTTTTGAAATTTATCTGTCAATCAACGTCGAAACGTAGGGAGGGGGGGGACCAACTTTCAGTTGCACTTTTTTTGACAATGATTCAAAATCTGAGCACCGTAAAATTCTAAAAAAACTTACAATGTTTTTTTTAATTAAGTGCTCTTTCATATGACACTCCTTTTGTTAGGATCAAAAAGATTTTTTTTACCCTTTTCCAATCTTACTACCTCAAAATACAGAAAAATAATTATGTGACACTTCGCTATAGTTTTCGTTCAGAATTTATCAAACTTCCTTTCTCTGTGAATTTTTTCAAACTTTTCTGTCAATTAAGCTCGAAACCCATGGGGTGGGACTAACTTTTAATTGCACTTGTTTGACAATAATTCAAAAACTGGGCACTGAAAAATTCTAAAAATAATTACAATGTTTCTTAAATTAAGTGCTCGTTCATATGATATCTCATATGGCTGGGTTTTAAATGCTGTTTTCCCCCTTCTCATTCCCACCCCCTTAATAAATACGATTATGAGAATTTTACACTTCGCTATATTTTTCGTTCAAAAGTTACCACTTTTTCTATATTTCCTAAGACTTTTGAAGTTTTTTTTATTAAATAGGTTCGGAACTAAGTGGGGTAAAAAAACAGGAAAAACCTATTATTCAATTTTATTCAAAAAACTGTGTAGTAAAAAATTCTAAAATACATTTTAAGGGATACTGAATCTAAGCCCTTTCATATAATACCCTACTTGACTCGGTTAAAATGTATTTCCTTAAAGGTCTTGCTTCGCAGCCCCGTAAAACAAACGGAAACAACTTTATTTTTGTTTGTGTCCGTCATCTTCAGGGGACAGGGTAGTGTTATACGCATCTTAAATTTCAGGTCTATAGGAGTTTATGAGATCTAGTTTATGATATAACCGATTTTAACACAAAAACACATGGTAATCTCACCAGTAGTATTCCGTATAAAAACGGAACCCTAAAAACATAAAACTCAAATTAAATTTTTTATCTAAATCCCCCCCCCTATAGCTCAATTCTCCGTACGCCACTGGATGGGACTGCAATGGGGGCTTATCTAACAACAAATTTAGCTACGTTTAATTAAACTGAGCTTTTTTATAACAATCGGATATCAAAACTTCAAACGAAATCTTTTATTTTATATTTCAATAGCATTCTCATAACCTTTAAAGATGTACCGTAGATAATATAGCTATCGAAGGAAGTATTTATTTATGCAGTAAAAATTAAGAAGTTGATTATTATTTCTTAGTTAATTGAGTGTGATATTATAAAAGAATATTCCAACATTTACATTGAAGCATATATGATTGTGTCCTTCAAAAATTGGAAGCTTTTTTGTTTGTACTCTAAAAGATGATAACTATCTTGCTCTGCTTACGACATGTGTATCATTGGATATTTAGGATTTTTAAATTTATAACATTTTTGAAAATGATTTAAAAGTGTTAATTTTAAAAATTTACACTTCCGATTGTGATAATTAACAAAATTTGCACTACACTTTTCACTAACTGTCAAGAAAAATTTTAAATATTTTTCTGCGGTAATATTTAAATGTAGGAATTTCTTTTATTCGCGAATTGGTAGTTCATCACATTTGTTTAGTTAAAGTAATTATACATATTCATAATGCTAGGTTGACCAACAGAACCGGAAGAACCATTTTAACTCTGCTGGTCGGAACATTTTAAAGTTACCAAATTATAGTTCAGAACATTTCAGAGTCACCGAAAAATGCGAACAAATACTAAAGAGCACTTTTTAATGGCCAACAGTCAAATAACACAAATAAATTTTATATATTTTTTGATTTTGTGTTTGTTATATCCAAATTCAAAATTTTGAATTTGTGCAAAGAATTAAGGAAAAATGTATAGATATGCATACAAAATTTGATAAATTTAGTCAAATTCGTCAGAATGGCAGTATCGATTTAAAATTATCTTATTAAAGTATTTGCAGCATTTTAAAGAAGATTTGGATTAACTGCAGCCCTATGATCATTTACTCTGGTTTCGGCTATTTTCAAAAACGATGACATAAACCAAATCTTTGATAGAACTAGAACCATCTATACATTTTCTTTTTTAAATTTGAGTTGGATTGACAGAAGCTTTTTGAAGCAGTTGTTAAAGAAATTTATTAAAGTTTGGGCAGTTCTTCAAATGTGGATCATGATTAGCAAATTTTGTCAACATCAAAAAACAATCTTAGATGGATCATTATAATATATTTCAAATTTGATTTTATTCGTTAGCTTAATGGCTTATATTACGCTAATTTGTTTATTTGCGTCTCCATCTAAAATGATGATCTTGGCTCAATCCAAGACCCACAAAATATTTTTAAAATTTATTGCAATCCATTGGATGTCTAGATAAACATTCATAAAATTAATTTATATTATTTATATTATCTTTGGGTTAAACTTTTGAAATATTATTACTATAACTTGGAACGAGCTCACCAATCTGAAGTAAAATTTAGGATAGTATTGTAAATTGTAGACAACCATTTTGCAGGTTGCGAGTTGGTCCTCATGGGTCTTGATTTGTAAAATAAAATAGAATCAGATAATTTGGGTTCCCTGAGTTTCGTATAGAAGACATGCAAATTTACCAAATCTAGACATATATACGTTAAAACAAATTTTAATAAAAAATTAATGCAAAATATTTTTTCTACCTGAAAAAGCAATCATGGATGGAACCGAATTATTTTAGACATTTATCAAAATTGACACTGTTTAATGTGAAACGGGGTGATCTGGTCGATTTTCATCACCTAGAAATTCAAACGCCTTAACATTTGTAAAATTAAACCTCGACTATTATCAGTTTGGTGCCTCGGGAAGGGGACATATCACCGTTATTCGGTTTTGGAACTTTTCTCCAAATATTACAAACAGCAAATAAGTGTTGATCCAGCACCGTCTGAACTTTACCGCAAGACGTTAGTTGTGAAACATGGCTCAGGAGGTCTGTAATATGCAACTGCAGACGTTATCCTGTTTTTTGAGTTTTTTTATATGATAAAAAGCCTGAATGACCACAATTTTGTACTGGACACGTTGTTGTTTTCTTCGGGGTGATAATTTCTGGATAGAATACAAATTGGACCAGATTTTCGTCTTTGACATTTTTCTATGAAATTGACAAAAGTAGCAAAATTTTGTTTTCTGCTAGGTGGCTTACAGTATTCATTCATAGGCTTGCTGTTCTCTTTAATTGATTGTTTTAAACTTTTTTGTGTATAAGTTTGCACACTAGGATCGCAAAGACCTAAAATAAATGCAGAAAATGCTCCAAATTCAACCGCTTTTTTAACATCTTTAGGTTCCGCATTATCGTTATATTCAATTTTAAAATATATGTTTATTTCAAGAACATTTTTTGCTTTACTTGTAAATTTTTCCTCTAATAATTCTAAATTCTGTCTCTTAAATGTTGCTGACTCTGTTAATCATGTAACGTTTTTGGCGATTGTGCAGAATTGTTTTTAAATCTTAAAACTTAATCTTGAATCAACTTTAGTTTTACTTCTGCCGTCAGTATGGAAAATGATATCTGTCATTTGGGAAATGTTATTTTGGTTTTAGAGTTCCGCTCGATTCGATCGATTATATTGTTAATTAATTATATTGTTATAGGCCAATAGAATTACGGATTGTACGTGTTATTGTCGGTAACAGGTCAGAAAATTTTTTAATCTCTAGGGTAGGGTACTCACTCAGGGTACTTAGTAGGGTAGGTTATGTAACAAAGTGTGCTGGAAATTTTTTTTTGCTTCCTTGTAAGCGATATAACTCGTACATTGTGCACTTTAGGATACTGATGCTTTGGAACTTTTTTGTTCCTTAAATGTTTTACTATAACTTAAAATTAAAAAAAAAACAAAAATAATTTGTTTTGTTTCAAATTTTTGCGAAAAATTACGAAAAAATGTGTAAAAAACGATATTTTTCAATTGAATTTAGTTATTTGCAAATATTTGTTTACAACATAATTGACCCCTTTATCTTGTAGCTGAAACTTCAACGAAAAAAGTAAATTTCAGAACGTTTCATTCGGCCTGATAGTTTTTGCACAATTCCATTTTGCACTTAATGCCCCTAAAAAAGTTGTTAGCTTTGGGCAGACCGCAAGGTCTGAGTTTTCATCCGATCGCAATCTGCTTGACGGGATTTGAAAGGGTGTAATGTCAGCTTTAAATAGCATTTTTGTTGCCTATACTATATTTAATATTAACAACAATTACAATGGTTCAAAAAAACCGCGAAAATTCCTTTGTTGCAAAATTAAATTTTTCAACGATTTTTCAACTTAACGAGATGTGTTTTTAAAATTTGCAAAGTGTTTAGAAAACCTCAGATTTTAGAAAATAGACCTCTCTAACATGATTTGGGACATGATTACACATAAGTAGTTCATTACTTTTTCATTAAATTTATTTGTCATTACAATAATACTCAATTATACATCGTACGTTTTACGTATACTATACAGTACGTTTTATTTTTTCATAGAGTTCGTTACAAGCAGGAGTCAGAGTAACCAATCGCGTGTTGGGTAGGCACAGACCCAGCATCTTGTGAGCACAACAGTATCATTTTGGAGGGAAATTCTCGGTTCCTGTCGATATATGGCATACAAAATCAGTGTCACAATCGTGGTTTCAAAAACAAACAGGCCCATAACTCGGTCCAAATCATGTTAGAGAGGTTTTCTTTTAAATCTTTGGTTTTCTAAGCACTTTGCAAATTTTAAAACCGCATCTCGTTAAGTAGAAAATTCGTTGAAAAATTTAATTTTGCAACTAAGGAATTTTCGCGGGTTTTTCAAACCACTGTAATTGTTGTTAATATTGAATATGAGTATAGGCAACACAAATGCGTTTTAAAGCTGACATTACACCCTTTCAATTCCCGTCAAGCAGATTGCGATTGGATGAAAACTCAGACCTTGCGGCCTGCCCAAAGTTAACAACTTTTTTAGGGGCATTAAGTGCAAAATGGAATTGTGCAAAAACTATCAGGCCGAATGAAACGTTCTGAAGCTTCCTTCTTTTGTTGAAGTTTTAGCTACAAGATAAAGGGGTCAATTATGTTATAAACAAATATTTGCAAATAACTAAATTCAATTGAAAAATATCGTTTTTTAGACATTTTGTCGCAATTTTTCGTAAAATTTGAAACAAAACAAATTATTTTTGTTTTTTTTAATTTTAAGTTATAGTAAAACATTTAAGGAACAAAAAAGTTCCAAAGCATCAGTATCCTAAAGTGCACAATTTACGAGTTATATCGCTTACAAGGAAGCAAAAAAAAATTTCCAGCACACTTTGTTGCATAACTCCAGTCCCCAGGTGCCGGGCGAGTGGACTTGGCATGTCCATTATGTGAGTACCCTACTCCAGAAATTAAAAAAATTTCTGACCTGTTACCGACAACAACACGTAAGCCATATCTTTTTCCGTTATTCTATTGACCTATTATCCAATTTTCTTGTATCAGTATTTAATGTTTTCATATGTTTTTGGGCTTCCCATTTTAAGAACACACTTTTGTTAACCATCGCGAATAAATCCTTATTTTATATTCAGATACACTTTTTCTAAACTGCCATGTTTTAACTCTTCTAGTCGTTTACTCTTAGCTATTTTCTTTACTTTAAAAATGTTTATGCTCGCTCTAGTTTTTTTATTGTGTTACTCGTAAATTTCCAGCGACAGCAAAGTAAAAGAAAATTACCTTCTCCCTTTATAGTTTTAGTAACATTTTCACTTGTTCTGCCGCTGTCACCAATATAATGTTTTTGAGGATGAAGGATTTTCGACTAGTAGCAATATATATTTTTGTCACTACTATCAATAATTAATAATTATTATTATTATCAATTAAAATCTATTAAAATAATTTTTATATACGAAATAATTTTTATATGGGTTTTTTAGAACATATTGCAAAAATAAAGTTTTCGCTATCAAGTGTCAGTGTAGTAGCAACGAAAGTAAACTTTGTACAGTTGAAAAAAAAATTAAATCAAACCTCATTGTGCAGGTGCTCTAATCAAATATTTCTGTAGCATAGAAATATTTGATATTTGATTTTTGGCCGATATTCAGTTATAAAATATAAACAAAAACACTAGAACAAAAGATTCCACAGCCGAACTAAATTTTTCGTTTATTTGCTGGACATAATATTTTGTTCGCCTGTATTATTATGTATTATAAGTTATAACTATTAAAATATGGAATTGTAACTTTTAAAACTATTATATATAACTTTGAAACTTGTATTATAACTATTAAAATATGGTTAATTATTTGTGACAATATTAAATTCTCTAACTCAATCAAAATTTAAATTATTGATCAATAAAAATAATTTTAATAAAAATGTTTACTGAGAGTATATGACCTTAAACGCTATACTAAATACTATCTAACTACTATCTAACAAAGAAAACCAGAACGAAATATTTACTCTACCAATAAGCGAAAACACAAAAATAACAACACCCAAAAAATAAGGTATTAGTTGTGACAATCAAATGCATCAGTTGATAATATCACTTTCAAAACTGACGATGTAATTTTCGCTCAATCATAAATTATGGAGAATCATCCAAAACATTATTCGTTTAATTGAGTTTCAATAACCTCAAATATGTTTAGATAACAAATCCTTTGTTGATTTAAATGAATTTCGATTGAAAGAACTAAGAGTCTGCCTACCAACTTTTTTTGAAAATCATATATGTACATCCAAAGAGTTCAATACAGACCAGTTTCAAGGTCAATTTTAACTATTCAGTTAAATCAACGACAACTTTTGACAACTGACTAGTGCAAAAAAACGTAAAACTAATCTTACTTATTTAGTCGTAATTATGTAAAACAAAAATTTAATTAGGACTATCGTTTCGATTAATTTATTTTCTGATCTACATTAATTAACAACTTCTCGTTAATTTATACGAAAATTATATCCATACTTGTAAGATATTTTGTTAACTAGTTACATAATTAATTATTCTGTGAATAAAATTTTATTTCAAACTGCATAATTCAAATTAAATAAATATAGGTACATAGAAGTAAATAATATATTCAATGAGCAAACTTGGTTCAATTTAAATTAGTTATATTATACCATAAAGTCTTAAATTAAAATAAAGATTCTGTTACTTTCTATAAAATTTTATTAAATTTTGTATTTTATCTGAGTTAAGTAAAATAAATATAAAAATTATAATACGAAGAAATGGAAACCTGTTTCATCTTATATAGAAAAAAAATCGCGACGAAAAGTTTGTTATGAGATGTGAGATATTTCGTAACAATCTGTATATACATATTTGGTAATATGAATGTAAATGTGGTAAAAAGCCGGTTAAGTATGAGGGGATTTGAAAACGTATTAAAATAAATAATAATACAGTTAAACCTTCAATTTTAAAATAATTTAGAATAATTGAGGAATGTTATTTAATTCCAGTCATATCACAGTTTTGGCAAAGCAATATAAGATTTTCGTTAGAGTTAGTTGTTCCACAAAAATCGGCCCTCAAACTTTAAGTAAGAAAATCAGTTATTTTCCTTTTGAGAATGACCTTATTTATTTAGACTTAAAAATTTTGTTTATTACTTTATAAATTCTCGTAGGAATTTTTATTTTGTTTGAATTAACCATAAAAGTTAAGAAATGAATAATGACCAAAAAAGAATCAGGCCATCAAATTTAACTTGAAGAATTTAAAGAAAAAATGTGCTAGTGATTCGTTTTCTTAAGAATTCATATACATTGATATATTCTCATGGTTATTCCAATAAATACAATAATAAGAAAAAACAAATTTCATTGGATTACTTACATTTTTACGAGTAAATAAGATAGAGTTAAAGGTTTCTTATTGCTGGGGATTCAAGGCATTTGTGACATTGCACTGAAAGGTAACACAAGAAACTGCTTACAAAATGACTTTGTTTCGGTTTCTCTGTCGATTCTCATGGTAATTTAATTTACTCCGATTTGAAAATGGATGTAGTCATTAAATTTGCCGGTTTGGAGCTTTGAAGTTGATAGTTAAAACAACTAAAATCTTATTTTATTTGTTTTGGAAGGAAATGAGATCGATAATATTTTTTACATACTGTCATTATGGAACCGTTTTGAAAATTTCTTAACGAATTGTTATAATAATTTTGAACATAAAAGCTGCACACCTATATAGCAAAACAAAGTATTCACTAAACCCAAAGGAACTAAAACCGTTTAACTTGTGACGATTATTTACTAAATTAAACCCTGCATTTAGGGCAGTGCATTGACACACATCTTAAATGACGTCACTACGTCAATGTTTTTGCCGTCTAGCCCGCAGGAAAAGGAAATATGTGTTTGGGGAATATGTGATTTTGTGATTCTTTGAAATTCTAAATTGTTTCCCAGAAATTGCACTTGAGCCTTAAATTGATCGTTGAGTCTTCCCCTTAAATGTTGCTAATATTCTACGAATTTTACGAATTTTAAAGGGATTGAAGTGAAGTGGTGCATGAAAAGGTGCGCCATTTTATGTAAACCACCTATTTAAAATAACCAGAGAAAAGGATATTTGTGGTACTGTCGTAAGACAGTAGCAGAATTCCTGAATCGAGATACGGCATCCGACGTGGAGCACCTCAACCGTTGCGTTGCTATAACAACATCCAAATCATTAATGACATTTTTCTATTGTCTCTGTTTTCTCGCACAAACAGTTGTTAGTTTTACACTCTGTTATTTTACTTGAATTTTGAATTTTGGAAGATAGCTACTTTTTAGTAATCAATTTGAAACAGTTTGTCTCCAAGTTTATTGTCAAAGTTGTTTATCTCATATTTATACGTCTGTACTAGTTTTAAACAAAAAACATCAAAAAATTAAAATCACTTAAGTAAATTTTTGAATTGGTTTTGAACATTTTATAAAAATTAAAACTTCAAAAATTAAAACAAAATAGATTGAAATTTTAAAAAAACTTATATATCTTATTTAATTTAGCTTATTTAAAATATATAGACTTATTTAATCACATAATATCCGTTTTTGTTATTTTTATTTCTAAATGTTTAGTTAATTTGAAATAAAATACAAACAGAGCGAAAGTTGTTCTATTAGTTAGTAGGTGCGCTATCAACAGTTTGGAGGATCATACTTTGTTTTTGTGATTATTTGTAAAGTAAAAGCTAAGTGAAAAATTTCATCATACAAAATATTGGTGTTAAAATATTCAACGACTAAAATATATAAAACTAAATAACATTTTAAATAACTCATGTTTATTGAAAGCGAACTAAAAACAAAAAATAAATTGGTTTACGACAACGTTTTCCTCAAGTTAGATTAACACATTAGTTTAGAATTTAATTGGTAGTTAGAACGCAAGTCTGCCTAAACCATTTTCCAAAAAAGAAGTGAATCAATATAAAAACAGTTCCAGCAAAACATGTTTGCTAATGTCCAATCTCAATCCAAAACACAAAAAAGTTTTCTTCGTTTCGCAAGAAAGCCTATAGATAATCTAAGAAGATCTGAGATCTAAAGAAAATTACCATATACTAATCATATGTGTGAACCTAATTAACGACAAAAGCTTTTCTCCTAAGCAAATTTGTTTTTAATTTTTCGTTATTTTTCTTGACCCACCTTGTGGTCAATACCCGTTAAAGCAGTGTGTTCCTTCATAGAAACCTCTGCGATAAAGTTCTACACAGGCCAAAGGATAGCGGGTAACTTAAACTTTTTCCTTGTTCAAAGCATTTGGTTCATGGTTATTATTTCTTCCTGTTATTTACTTGCACAAACAAAAATTATACATAGTCAAAAAAAATTGACAAACAAAACAGTAAGAAAAATAATCAAACTTAAATCTGATAATTATGTTCATAAAGTCTCAAAACGTGGGTAACCAACATCCAAAAATTATAAATACTTTTCCTAATATGTTAGTGTTAAACACGTCCAACCCACTTTATGAAGCAACTAATTGTATAAACGATGAATAAGTTGATCATCCTAAACAGTACGCCATTATATTTGTATATACAATTACGTGTGCATATTAATATTTTATAATAACAGATAAATTTTACCTTTAACTTAAAAGAAATATAATTATAAATTCAATCGTATAACTTCTAATTATAAATTTCAATAGAAGTAATAAAAAGATGGATAACGTCCTATTAAGCTTTTAATATTTCACTTAAGTCAACTATCAATAAGATTTAAAATTATATTAAATTTATGTTTTTTAATTTTATTATAGGATAAACCACGAGGACCTGATCAAAAACCAAAAAAGCCAACTTACAAAAAAGATGAACCACACAAAGATCAATGTATTTGTGAATTATGTACTTGTGGGTAAGTTGAATTAGTTATTAGGATGATTATTCTGAAATCTTAATTATTATTGTTATGTTGTCTTAAGAACTATTTATAGTTTCTTTGATATGAATCAATGAATCAACAAAATATTTATGTTGAGTCATTTGGTGATGAATTCTATTTGTGAAATATTAATTTATTCTTCTTACAAGAAATTAATATAGTTTTTGTATGACTTTAACCTGAAATATTAATCTGGTTCAACTAATTGATGGATGTTTTAAATTTCTTTTCTTATGGTCACTATATGCTCCATGTTCACTAACTAATTTTAACGTGAACGATACACAGAGTCTGTTTAAACATTTCCACGAAGTCAATTCCTTTTACGTCCTTCCACACACCCAATTATATGCTGCCCAGCAGGAATTTATCCACCACATAAACACCATCCTGTCGTATTTTAGGTAGATTTCATATAAAAATCTACCTATTTTTTTAAGTTTTTATGTAATACCATATTTGTCACAATAACTCATAGAAAACTTTTAAGAACTGGGTCAAAACAAAAACATGCGTTCGTGGGTGGTAATGGACGCAATCTTTTTGTTTAAACAATGAGTTATCCATAACGATAAATGCTATCTATCATTTTATAAAATATGACATTGGTCAATATTTCGTAATAATATTTAGGAAATAAAACTAAAATAAAAGGTAATGAACAAATTTTATAAAAAAGTTTCTGGAACAAAATTAAAATTGGGTTGCCAATAATCTAGTTTGTGGCATATTCCTCGATCATATGGCACACTCCCTTCCTCACGATTGGAGCACACATGATGATTGGCTCATTTCTTCGAGCAAGCAATAGCACGCAATCATCAAGGCTTAGTCTTATAACTAAGATTTAAAGTGCTACCGATTGAAAATTGAAAGTGCCATACAATTCATCCGCCAGCACACCTGACATATCACCTTGGCTGGCGATATCTCATTGCCAGTGTGCCTGTGGTATGGAACATTTCACATTAACTCATAATCCATATAGCAGGGTCTGGAGTACGCGGGTTTTCATACCCGTAGATCAAAAGTTAAAAAAACTACCAGCGCACACACAGGGAGGAGGGATTTCAGTTCGGACTCCCTCCCTCTCCCTTAACTTACGTCTTAGACAAAAAAATCATGTTATTTGATTAACAAAACACAAATTATCTTCACCCTAAAACTTCTTCTGTGTGCGCACCTGATTGCCAATATTGATTTTACTAACTGTGACCTTCCCTACTCTGTTTCTAAGCAGCTATTTTAAATTTTTTTCATTGGACATTTTTATTTCATTTTAATTATTTTGTATTTAATTTTTTTAAAATTTAGCTATGATAATAGTTAATTTTTTTTATTAAGATGATTGTACTCCCTCGACTAACATATTATTCAGGGAAACTCTTTCACAACCGTAGTAGTAAATTCCCTATATGAACTGACCCGGCTCGGATAGAGATGCCTGATCCAGCATGGGTAGTTTGAGGTGTTACATCCCTGGCCAGGAGCTGATCAAGCTGTCTGATGCTGATGATTTCTCTATCACCGGTCAATGGTAGAGAAAGCCGCATGCCGCCCAGATCTGAGGCCTAATATTAATGCTAGTTGGGTTTGTTCAGTTACCAAGCCACGGTTTTTTTATTCAAATTCAAATAATTTTAGTTTTCTGAAAATTATATTAAAACTAAATCCGCAAACGAAACATATTCATAAAGATAAACAAAACATAAAAGCTCATAGTTCCTAGGCCCACGACAGTTTCATTTGATGATTACCACATATTAATTTATACTTCGTGAGGCGCCTGTCCTTGATGATTCCGACAACTTTTGTCCAACCATTTTTCTCGATTCGGCCGCTTTTTCGTTCGGCAATCTCCGAAATATGCCGATTGTAGGGATCTTGTAAATTTTTGTTTTTCCTAACTATGGGGGTTGGAAATTTATTCTAGAACATGAGGGTAACCTTGTCCGACAAAAGTTTATCTGCTATTGTCTAGTCCGACAAGCCAAACATACCAAAACGTCAGTTGTCGGACTCGATAATAGCAGACACAATTTTGTCAGACAAGCTTACCCTCGTGTTTTAAAATAAATTTCCACCACCCATAGTTAAAAGAAAATTGTGGTAGCAAATTTACAAGATCGCAGGCAATCGGTTTCGTAGCCTGCCGAACGAAAAAGCGATCGAATCGAGAAAAATGGCAGAACAAAATTGTCGGGCCCATCAAGGACAGGCGCTTCACGATGTATGAAATATGTGGTAATCATGAATCATCATATCGGTGTGGGCCCAGGGACTATCATATAAACTGGAAGAAATGTAGCTTAAATATACTATATAGGTGGTTTTTCTTACTTTTCTCTTTCTTCGATAATATTGATATAAACAATTCTTTCAAATAATTACTAAAGTATGCAACCATCAATTAAACGCAATAAATAATCGAATTGACTTGTTTTAAAGGGAAGTTGTGTTTCCCCAGAAATTAAATGGGCTTCACCTATGAACTACACATTTTTAGGATTTCAAGAACAACCATTATCCATTATCTAAATTCTAAATTCATTTAAGAGTAATTGAAAGGTTCAAAATTTCAAATGCTTTATTATTATTTATTTGTAGAAACATTTTCTGAATAATAATTTTACGAAAAATAAAAGACAATATTTTAATTCTAAGCAGTTGCATAGGATGAAAATTAGATTTAGTATCACAATTGCCTATTTTGGTTCAATGACATGTGGCCTTTTAGAATTTTTGCGAGTCTGCCAGATGATTTTAGTACCTCTTGTTCTCTTAAGATGAAAAACGTGTTCTAGACAGAGTCTTCAGAGTTCCCTTTGAAAAAAAAATAATTAATTGTTTTCATAGTTAATTTTTAAATAAAAATATTAAAAAAACTTTTTTAAAGATGCCGCTAGGGTCGAAGATCAATTGGAATTAAATTAATTTTTTTTCTGAAAACAGTTCTATCCTTACTCTAAAATATATCAAATTAACTCAGAGGCGTTAATTTTTGTTCTTGAGATATTTAATTTTAAAGATTTTTAGTCCGATTAATATTCTAATTGCTCATTATTTTTTCGAACAATTTATACATCAAAAATTTTAACCACTGAAGTTCGAGAAAATAATGAACAATTAGAATTTTAATCGGACTTAAAATCTTTAAAATTAAATATCTCAAGAGCAAAAATTAACGCCTCTGAGTTAATTTGGATTGGATAATTGGATTTTACTTTCGATTGAGTACGTACATGTTTTTGATTTGCTCTTTGAAATAAAATAAAATTAAATAATTAAATTAATTTAGTGTTACTAAATTTGTGTAATTTATTCAAAATTATAAGTGTTATTAGTGGTATTAGTAATATTGCTAATAGTTTTTTGATTGTGTCTTGTTTTATTATAAAAACTGTTAATTCCTAAACTAAAACAAGTGTAACATTGTGATTTCATTTACTATGCCACCAAGAAAACCAAATAAAAATCAATTAAGGGGCCAAGAGAAAAAAAACTTTCTTCTTAGTCCACCAGCTCGCAAATGTCCTAAGTGTGAAGAAACTATCACCAAAAATGATAAAAAACTTACATGCAAAGCCTGTTCGGAAAATTTTCACCTTGAATGTACGAAGGTCACGCGTTATCAATACAAGCAGTATGTCGATGATCATATCTGGTATTGTTCAAGTGTATGTGAGAATGAATGTAATGAAAGAAATACAAATAAAAACTCTTCTATTGAAACAGAATCAGATGATAATGAACAGGAAAATTATAGCACAACTGCAAAGTCATCCATCAATTCTTTGGTTAAATCTCAACAATTTATTTCTAGTCAACTAGATATTTTAATACAAGAAAACAAATCTTTAAAAGCTATGTTAAACGACTATATTGAGCGAACACGTAATTTGGAAAGTCTGGTTGAAAATCAAAAATTTGAAATTGAAACACTTAAACAGGAGCGCCTTAATTGTGATATGATTATTATGGGAATTCCTGAAAATGGTGAATTGAATGATCTTGAAGCTGTCTCATTGATTGCCAAAGAGATTAAGGTAGATCTAAAGATAGGAGACATTAATGAAGTAATAAGGCTAAAAAAGAAAGGTAATGAGCAAAAAACTACTCAAACTCATTCACCACTTCTTATTAGATTTACAAATACAAAAATCAAGGATCAAATGAAATCAGCAAAAAAAACGTATAAAGCCAACCTTTTTACGAAAAAAATATTTTTAAATGAAACCGATGAAGGAAGACAAATTTATTTTAATATGCATCTTACAACATTTAATCAGGAACTACTTAGAGAAGCTCGTTTATTGAAGAAATCTTTCAACTTTCAATACGTATGGTTCTCGAATAACAACATTTTCATTCGTAAAACTGGAACTTCACCTATCCATGTAATCAAGTCTAAAGATGATGTGGAGAAATACAAAAACTAAAACTTCTCTCTGTGGTAATATTAATAAATAATTAATTTAAGTAAATTCTGAATATGGATTCTAGTGAATTAGTTAACTCTTGTGAAATAACCTATAATGTAAATAATATACCTAGTAGTTTTTTAAAAACGTCAAATCTTAACATACTTTACATAAATATTAGAAGTTTGCGACAAAATAAATTTGAAACATTAAAAACTATAATTGCATCATACACGTTCACTGTTCATGTAATAGTATTAGTAGAAATCTGGATCTATAAAAATGAAATCAATCAGTATGAATTAAATAATTATACGTCATACTTTCAAACGAGGGATGACAAAAAAGGTAGAGGTACTGCGATGTACGTCATCAATAATATTCATTCTAACCTGTTATACAGTGAATGTAATGAGAGCAATGATTTTCTAGTTGTTCATCTAACAGACTTAAAATTTAATTTGATGTCGGTGTATAATCAATCAGGTACTTATACTAACGCATTTTTAGAGAATTTAAACAATTTATTGGAAAGGTATAATAAATGTGTAATTCTGGGTGATTTCAATTTAAACTTATTAAAATCGAGTACTGAAATTTCAGAATACTATGATATATTAAACTCAAACGGATATTTAGTTTTAAATAAAATAGATAAATTGTTTTCTACGAGAGTTGCACATACTATTAAATCTTCTACCCATACAATTATTGATCATTTGGTCACGGATATCGTAGATCGCAGTTACTCCTTATCATTGATAGATCATTGTATAAGTGATCATAGGTTATTATTAATAAGCCTAAGTCAACCAGATATTACAAACACAAAAGTTGAATTCATAAAAAAAACTCTAGATCACAGTAAAATAGATTCTGCCAAATTAGCAGAATCAATAAGCAGTTGTCAAACCTTTGATGATTTAATAAATGTATGTAAGGAAACAATTAAACACAATACACACGATCATACAATTAGGTTGCCATGTACATTTTCGTTACCTTGGATTAATAAATCTGTAAAAGAAAATACCAAACTAAGAGATAAATTTTATAATCTTAAAACCAAATTTCCATCAAACAGTTATTTTGTTGATCGTTTCAAATTTTTTAAGAAGCAAGTCGTAGAGACTATAAATGATGGGAAAATGAAATATTTTCAAAATGAACTAAATAAAAGTGATGCGCGAAGTCTGTGGAAAATATTAAATAAATTTGTTTTTAATAAATCAAAGAACTCGAAAGTTATTAAAATTAAAGATAGTCAGGGTCAAACAATCGATGACAAAACGCTAACCTGTAATAGGTTTAATGAATATTTTGTCAATTGCGTTGATGATCTGTTACCTCAAAATATGGCATCAAATGAAGATAGTAATGACCAAAATTTTGTTATAGATCCTTTTACCCTAACCCCAACTAATCTCCAAGAAATTACAGATATTATTAAGAATTTAAATCACCGCTCTGCCAATGGATTTGATAATATATCATCTAGATTCTGCCTCCACTACAATGAAATTCTATCTCAAAAATTGGTTGATCTTATCAATCAGTCAAAGGAATCCTATTGCTTTCCCGACAGCCTCAAAGTAGCCCAGGTATGCCCTGTATTCAAATCCGGAGATTCTTATGAAGTTTCTAATTATAGACCGATATCAATTCTCTCTACCTTCTCAAAATGCATGGAAATTGTCATATATAAACGACTGCAAAAGTTTTGTTTAAATAATAAAATCATAAACGGAAATCAATTTGGATTCATGAGTGGGTCAAGTACATTGGCAGCTACTGGTCAAATGATTCTAAAGTTAAAAGAGGGGCTAGATAGAAAATTATATACTTCATGTATATTTATAGATCTTCAAAAGGCGTTCGACACTATAAAATCAGCACGATTATTGTTTAAGTTAAACAAAATAGGTGTAGGTACTAATGAGCTTAAAATATTTGAAACATATCTAAAAAATCGCTCTCAGTTTGTGAAAATTGATGAAACTTTAAGTTCTTCCCTAAACATAAAACATGGTGTTCCGCAAGGCTCCCTATTGGGTCCTTTATTATTTATAATATATGTAAATGACCTATTTTGTTTGGATTTACATGGAAAACCTCAAATGTATGCAGATGACACTGCAGTCCTATATAACGAATTGAGTTGCGATGATCTCATGACTAAAATGCAAGAAGACATGAATAAAATAAATGAATGGGCGGTCAGTAATCATCTCAAATTAAATCTCTCTAAAACTAATTACATTATTTTTGAAACTCCTAACAAAAATTTAAATGACATAGATCTATACAATATTAAGGTTGAGAATCATTTAATAAATCGGGTATATATAACTAAATATTTAGGACTTCTTGTTGATTCGTGTCTGAATTTTGAACAACATATAAAATCAATTAAGGGAAAAATTAGAGCAATATCTTTTATACTATTTAAAATGAAAAATATATTACCAATAAGTATTAAATACAATATCTTTGATGCCCACGTAATGAGTCAAGTGCGATATTTGCTACCTATCTGGGGATTCTCAGCTAAGTTTAGACTGAATGAAGTTAAACGTCTTATTAATAGATGTTTAAAGAGCGTAAAAAACTTACCAAAGTTAACTCCTACAAGGTTACTGTATAACCAAAATAATCTGCCGTTGGATGCTTTAATAATGTTCGAATCAGTTCTTCTTGTATTTAAGATAGAGAACAACTTAATAAAGAATAATATGTCGTTAGCAATTGTAGGCTCAGTTCATAATTATTCAACACGCCAAAAAGATAATTACTATTTGAATTTTTGCCGCACAGTCAGAGGTCAAGCAAACTTTTTGTACCAAGGTCTATCCTTTTTTAATAAATTACCGGAAAATATTAAAACAATTAAGAAGATTTCTAAATTCAAGGAGGTACTGAAGATACATGTCTACCAATTATACACAAACTAATTATATAATTTTATAAGAAATTGTAATAACTAACTGATAAAAGATGTAAAAATAGGCAAAATGCAAATCAACAACTTAAAAACTGATAAAATACAATATGTACTCAAAATCAAAATAAAAATAAAATAATACAACTTTAAATGTCTACGGATAAGCACACTATGTGCTTTTGTAGACGATAAATAATAATACTTGAGCTATATGTTAGCAAATAATGTAATCTTAGTGTAAAAATGTAAAACATATAAATCGTAAAAAAAAAATAAATAAATAAAGTAAAAAAAAAAAAAAAAAAAAAAAAAAAAAAAATTTGATATATTTTAGAGTAAGGATAGAACTATTTTCAGAAAAAAAATTAATTAAATTCCAATTGATCTTCGACCCTAGCGCCATCTTTAAAAAAGTTTTTTTAATATTTTATTTAAATAATTTATTATGAAAACAATTAATTAATTTTTTTTCAAAGGACTAACTAATCATCTATCAAACAAAAAAAAGTTTGATGAAATCATTATAGCCGTTCTTGAACAATTTAATTTCAAAGTTACATCGGATTGGCAGAATTTTCATTTTTCATGCATGTTGGGGTGCTCCCTATGCTCAAACTATGCACTTTAAAAAAATTGTAAAATAAGTTTTATTTTTTATTTTGTCCATAGTACTTATATGCCAAGTTTCAGGAAAATCAAAAATGGTCAAGTTCAAATTTCGACTTTTTCACCTGCGTAGATCACGTTTTTCATCTTAAATAGATATTTTTGTTCGTTTTCATCTTTTGATAATAATCTAAAAGTCGGGATACTGGTAATCGTTCCGTTAAAATAAGAATAGCCGAATCGAATGGTAACGTTTAAGATATTGCTGCACCGAATTAAGGCTAAAGATAAAGGCTTAGATTTAGATTAAATTTTTTCTCATATTCCAAATTTTATTGAAAAGATGCTCATTCTGAATTTTGTATTATGTTCAATAAACTAAATTATTTGTTAGAATAAAAAACCTTTTAAATTTTGCTATGTAAAATACCTTTTTATTCGCCTACATATTAAAGTGTTACCTTATTACTGTGACTTGCGGCCTTAAAGTGTCACTTTTTAACTATTTATTTTGTTGTAATAGTTAAATCCAAAAAATTAAAAAGCATTTGTATTTGTTTAAATTCTATGAAAAAGGGAATTTTTTATCAAAGCAACCCTTAAATTTAAAATTTCATTATCCAATTAAAATAATTGTTATCATTTGTTGTCATGGTTCTACAATAATTTGGAATAAATAACAAATATTTTGTCAAAGGTTACTTGTTCCACATATTTTTATTTTAAAATTTATGCAAATTTATAATTTTAAATTAGAATAAACAAATTTTTTTTAAAATATTTTGCTTGCGGCGAATAAAAATTAGTATATGATGCGCGGACGTAAGCTATTTTGGACTTAATGTGGGGTGCAAATCTCGGCTAGCGCCTCGATTTGCAAGCTCCACATCCGTCCAAAATCTTTAGCTTTACGTCCTAGCATCATAATGTACTATACTATTACAAACCCCAACAGAAACTTATTTCATATACTTTTGACCTTGTTTTGAAAGTAACTCGCTCCTGCACTTTTTTTTAATCGATAAACGTTTTATTTCTTTTAATGAATTTCTGAAAAATAATTAAAAAACGAAAGTCATTTCTTAGTAATAGATAAATAATAAAAGTTGGTAACATCAATAAATAATATATCAAGGTTTAAAAATTATTATTCTGTGGATGAGACGCATGTTTTAATAATAACAATAAAAATATTCAATCGATTTTCTTTCTTTAATATTATTGAATAAATTATTTAATTAAAAGTAAAATTTTTCTGTTGAATAATTTTACTTTATAGAGGGAATTAAGGAATATGATTTATAACATACGCTATTGGTTTATGCGGACACTTAAATATGTAAGTAAGAATCACAACAGTTAGAATTTCGGTTTTTAGAAATTTATTAGATTCCTAACGAAAATATGCTAATTTATTGAGCATTGTCACAAAGAAATGTTTTGTGCAGAGTCTAAGAAAAACTATAGAGGAGAGAGGTGTATTTGTTTTATATTGGGTCAATGAATCAATTTTTTTTCCGCTGGTATTATTAGTGGTCTGTGGATTCCGTTGTCAAATTTATATATGTGTTGATAACTATAGTTATTTTGATGTTAGTGTTACAATTCTCGACATGCTACACAATTTTTCTGGTTTCCTAATTTTCCATATTTAACCCCCGATATTTATGCAAAGTAACGTATTTAGCAGGTGCCAAAAATAAAAAAAATTATTCACTTATATTTTTCTATATACATAATTAAAAAATGTTTATTTATTAACTATATTTTTATTTTATTTTATATATTTAAAGATTAAAAAAATTAATTGTCAAAAAAGTTGCTTAAAACGACATCTTTGATTGTTTTATTTTGAATTTAGTTCAAAAATATGTTATAATCTGTTATAATTTTTTAACTAAGACACAAACCTATATGATACAAAAAATTGGGTTATGGCATACCATTTTTGTACAAACTTGTAAGAATTTTTGGTGTAATTGACAATATTGTCGACCGACAAGTATATGTGCCCGGAAATAGGGCCTCAGCAATAAAGTTTTTTTATACAACTTTTATTAATGCATGCGCTTATATATTGGATTGAAAATAGCAATATCTAGGGGCTAATATAATCCTGAAAATATAAATAATGATAAACAAACAGATCTACTTCTAACAGCATACATGAATAGATGCCAAATTGACCTATCCTATCTATAGATTCTAGGTGGCGTTGTATCTGAAAACTGAAGTTTTGAAAGAACTAACGAAAACTAACATAAACAAATTGTAAATAGACCGCCCAACAAAATAACACTACATTTCAGAGTTTGATTTATTGATTCAATTGATTTTGAATTGTGAAACAAATAACTCGAGTCGAAAAGAACAAAATAATCGAACAAAACCCCAAAAAACACACCTTCACATTTTTCCTTTTTTTCCCAAAAAATTGTCCAAATTCGGAAAAATGCATTTCGGCACATCTACTACTCAAGACCTTTCCAACGATATAGATACTGCCCCACTTTTGTTGAAGCAAATAAAATGGTACGTACCACAAAAATAGCACTTACGTATTTATATGGAGAGATACGTTTTTTTGGAAAGAGCAAGACAGAGTAATGCCAACTTGGTAATTTCAGTTTGATTTTTCATGTTTTTCTTTTTATTTCGTGTTTCATTAGAAAAATGCTGGTCTTCTAGGGTACATGTGTTCATTTAATTTGTTCTAAAACTAACAATGATTATGTTAGTGAGAATGACAATAAATTGTAGTAGAGAAATTTCTCCACAAAAAAATACAACTAAACTGCATCTGGAAACAACAAATCACAATTAATTAGCATTTTTGTCTCTCAGAAATTAATCAAAATTTCTTTTGAAAGTATCTGAATAAGTCAACAAAAGAAATTTAACCTAACAGCAAAATTTAATTAAAGAAAAACATAGACAACAAAAGTCTCCACTTTCCAGCAACAAAAATATGATATCACAAATTTAATGTTTTCATTTATAGAAATGATATCATCGTTGTTTAAGAAATAAATAAAAAGAAAACAATTTATTTTCTTACATTATTTATTAATAATGGTATTATTTATTATTTAAGTGTTTGTGGTTTAACTAAGGTTTACATTTTAAATTATATCATACAAATATTTGTAGTAACTGACACATGATATTATTGTAAATAAAAATATACGTACACTTGTTTTTGTATAAGTTTAATTCGCTCTAAGAAATGCTAATTTTTCTTAACATTTAATTGAATTAACTATAAGCTTATTAAATAAATAGATGGCAAGTGCATCTGTTTATTGAGGTGGCTTAAAGTGTTTTCGTTTATTACCGGGATCAGTAGAGGCTAAATTTAAAAGTTGGCTTTAGTTTTTACATATGTAGTTCTGCTCACAAGAAATTTAGAAAATAGACAGACATAGAAAATAGAAAGTTTAATATTGTGTCACAACCTAAAAAAGTATGGTACCTTACCTGTACTCCCTAATGATGATCTAGTGTAGGGTCGAATATCTTCTCTTTTACTTTCCATTCACTTTATTTTTTTAGTTTCAAATAAGTGGAAATAGTCTTAATCGTATTGCCGCTACACGACATATTATCAAGACCTCGTGCCAAAATTTTTTCAAAAGATACCATTTCTTCCCAGAGTAAAACTGTTCACTTTTGGTCCACGAGAATGTTCACAGCTCTGCTAGGAACCAATTTAAAATTTTACTGCTTTTTTCTTTATACAAAGCTAGTCATGTTTAGTATATACTTCGTTTGTCGGGCTCATATAAATGTTGGCATAGTAAAATCGTCCTCAAATATCCTCTTTTGGCTAGTAAGTAAGTAGGATCATTATTGCTTTGTCTAGATATGGTTTTAATCCTAGCAATTTATCTACTAGATAAGAGCCTCTTACTACCATTCAAAAGAATGTTTTCTTAAGCTTACCTCTGAATATATTGAATATCTCCAGCAGCGTATATTTGAAACATTTAATATAATCGAACATATCCACATTAGAGGAGTAAGAACTCAACCAGCTGTAGACAATCACCTGTTATATCAGGCTGACATAGTTAGTCTTGTCATGTGTTTCTGCTATTTTCGTTCTGAAAGCCTCACAAATCTATTTACCTTGTTGTTTACTATTGCCTCTTAATTTTTGTGAACTTCAACAAATCCTTGCTCATTACCATACATTAAAGTAGAACTATACAATTAATTTCCTAATATTTGTATGACTGAATAGTATCTATTGTCCGATTTATTGAAAATTTCGTTAATATAAACGTGCCAACTTCGCGCTACGGCTAAGTATACCTGATCTTTTGTGTCCGTTAGCCGTTCTGCTTTCTGTTTTGTAAGTTGCTCCGCCATTTTTCTAGATTGTTTAACTCTATAAAATAAGTTTTAGTATTCCGAACATAGCTGTATTTGATACTGGCTTACACCAGAAAG
This sequence comes from Diogma glabrata, assembly GCA_963693315.1. Taxonomy (NCBI): domain Eukaryota; kingdom Metazoa; phylum Arthropoda; class Insecta; order Diptera; family Cylindrotomidae; genus Diogma; species Diogma glabrata. The sequence goes on from OY856186.1 coordinate 419,972,733, forward strand.
GGTCCTTCTGCTATATAACGTTAGAAAGGTTGGTTTGAGCGCTTTAATTATTTGCGAGTTTTCTTGATACGCCAAAAATCTCGCCTAGAGTTTATTAATAATTATAACCTATTAGAGCTATCTAGCTCGAGCAAAATTGTCTAGTCGTTCGACAAGGGAGTTTGGTTTGAAACATCTAATTTTTTATGTATTTTTCTCAACTGATCACCATAACCAGTTTTTAGCGTGTATGCGCATCTGTCAAATCCTATTTTTCTTTGCTTGTGGAGAAATAGATTTTTCGTTTGATTTAAAATTGTACAATTATTGCGATTTTTTTTAAATCTACAGCAAAAAAATCCTTCCACAAAAAAATAATAGTTTCTCGCTCATTGCGTTTTAATTCATGAAATTTACAGATGATTGACATTTTGGATCTTGTTATAATCAAACATAGCTTTTCGAAATTTCATCAATCAAAAATAAATATGTCAATAATGAAAAAAGTTTGTCGGAACATTGTCTTAATACATATACATATTTTGAGAATAATTACATAACTTAAATATTTCTTCATGTCGTTAGAAAATATTGCTTGTACTTTATAAAATCTTTGACTTGAAAAATTACTCAACAAAATAAAATTATTCTTATAATTATTGTCATTCATTTTATAAAAATTAGCACAATTATGAAGAAAGCATTTAATGTTTTTTGTCATTTTAAATTTATAACAATAAAAAAGTTTGTGGTAGTAAATCTAAACATTAAAAAATAAATCAAAATGGAGGAAAGAGAAATTGAATTTGACAGATTTTCTCTCACGGTTTTGTTCGTCAATCTTCATACATTTTTTTATTAATGTTCCCTCTCTATATACTCTAAGATTTTTCTAAAATAGCAACGTTTGCACTTCTCGATTTTCTTCTATTGCTGGGCTCTACCAGACTCTGTAAGTGATAGATATATATACATCGTTTGTTAAATATGTCGTTATCACTACTACCTTGTGTTAGGTTACAGTGAGTGTCTCAAATGACTGGTTAAGAAATTTGAAAGTAAATGGGAGTTGTAACTTTTCTGTGATGAATCCTGAATTCTAGTATATGTCTGATCCCTAGGCGATATATTGAGTATACAATTAGTTTCTGCTGTTTTCATTAAAGATACTCGGTTACAAGACCTTTATTTACGACTACACCGACCTCTTCTGCAGGAACTTCGTCAAAGTTTGTGTTATCACCGGTGTGATCCAAGTTACATTCGGCAAACTTCCATTGATAATGCAAGTTGACCTTATCAAATGCCGCCCAGTATTCAAATAACTTCATTAGTGCCTGGACTTTTTAAAAAGATTCCTGTCCAACTGGTACTCGATATGGTTCGCATTACACCTTCAACCAACTATTTACAAGACATTTGCAGTAAACTACTGCACACCTGCACATAACTTGCACACCACAATGTGTTGCCTTAAGAACCATTTTAATAATTTTATTTTAAACTGTCTTCCAATATTTGATTTTAGTGAAATATTTCAATTCTTCTTGTTTGGTCTCACCTTAATGTGATAATCACCTTTAAGGTCCAATTCGATTTGAATTCATTTGGAAAACGCTTCCTCAAATTTGTGAGAAACGATGATAGTTATTCCATTTATTTAGGCTGCAATTTATTATGGAGGACGGCTACAATTGGTATGGGTGCGAGGTAAAGTGCGATATGAGCAAAATAAACAATGCTAAGTAAAGCATTGGATATGGCAATAAAAAGCTTTGAACGCAAAACATATTGCATGTTTTATCTTATTGTTTTAATATTATTTTACCAAAACTAGCTTGTTCTAGTTTATATTTAATAATAAATTCTGGAAGAGGTAGATATTGTAAATACGAACATCGACGTTTGACGATAGACAAATGCGTAATGCATATCTAATAAAATCTATAAATTGACGCTAATAAAACTAGAAACAATTAAATTTATCGTAAAACTTTATTTCAATAAATTTGATCGATTGATATGTTACAACTTCCCGGCGTGAGTGCGGCGTCAATCATGATCTAATTCATCCGTTGGAAACTTCTACCCTTCATATTTTTTACACAAAGTTGTTGTTTGTGGGATCTTGGTCTTAAAAGGTTTTTATGGTAACACATGTTTATTTATAAAAAACAAGTTTTTATTCGCCTACATATTAAAGTGGTACTTTATTACTGTGATTTGCGGCCTTAAAGTGTCACTTTTTAACCATATATTTTGTTGTCATGGTTACGTCCAATAAAGAAAAAACTTTTGCATTCGTTTAAATTCTATAAAAAATAGAAATTTTAATCAAAGCAACCATTAAATTCAAAATTTCATAATCAAATTAAAATTATTATTATCATTTGTTGTCATAGTTATACATTAATTTGGAAAAAATAACAAATGTTTTGTCAAAGGTTACTTGTTCAACATATTTTTATTTCAAAATGTATGCAAATTTATAATTTTAAATTAGAATAAACAATTTTTATTTTAAATATTTTGCTTGCGGCGAATAAAAAATATGACGCACGGACGTAAGTTATTTTGGACTTAATGTAGGTGCAAATCTTGGCTAGCGCCTCGATTTGAAAACTCCACATACGTCCAAAAAAAACTTTTTAAAAAAAAATAGAACCGACTTCAGAAAAAACAAAAGAGGCACAAAAAAGTGAAAAATAACTCAATTGTTGCTTTTAGAAACAAAAATACGTTACATTTTGATTAATTTAATTTAATTATACCTTACTATAGACAAAAAAATTACGCTATTATACAAAGTTACTATATTAAAATAGTTACTTTTTATTATAATTATTATAGTTATTATAGTTGTTATAATAGTTATTATATTTTAAAAGTTATTTGTAGTACAAAACTGTTGGAAATCGGTGCCAAGCCCGAGACATATTAGTCGGTTTTTTGTCAATGTGGCACCGACTTCGAACAGTTTTGTACTACAAATAACTTTTAAAATATAATAACTATTATAACAACTATAATAACTTTAATAATTATAATAAAAAGTAACTATTTTAATATAGTAACTTTGTATAATAGCGTAATTTTTTTGTCTATAGTAAGGTATAATTAAATTAAATTAATCAAAATGTAACGTATTTTTGTTTCTAAAAGCAACAATTGAGTTATTTTTCACTTTTTTGTGCCTCTTTTGTTTTTTCTGAAGTCGGTTCTATTTTTTTTTTTAAAAAGTTTTTTTATTTTTTTATTTTTAGTGTAGTCATAAAGCAAATGTCGGCTAGAAAGCGTTCTAAAAGTAATAACTTCAAATGCTGGAAAAACTTTCATCAGTGACAATTTATTAATTATGGTTTTGCGATTTTAAACGGCATACATATTTCCCGTGATAGAAAATTATTTACGATAACCTCGACAAGTATAGCAATATAATACTGCTCAAAATATCCAAACAGATTAATATGTTTTGACGAAATCAGCGAAAATGCATTAAAAATATGGTTTTTTCTAATTTTCTGAATAACGGTATTTTTCACATCAAAGAAACTATTATGGGACCCTCTGGGAATGAACTCAAATAGAATAAAATTTAAATCATCCAAATCGAACGAGCCATTTTTGAGAAATCGGTGTACTACATATAAAAAAACCTACAGTGAAACACAGAACCTCCTGCTTTTTTGAAGTCGGTTAAAAAGTAACTTTAATATAGTAACTTTTTTAATAGCGTAATTTTTTGTCTATAGTAAAGCATAATTAAATTAAATTAATCAAAATGTAACGTATTTTTGTTTATAAAAGCCATAATTGAGTTATTTTTCACTTTTTTGTGCCTCTTTTGTTTTTTCTGAAGTCGGTTCTATTTCTTTTCAAAACGGTTTTTTAATTTTTTTATTTTTAGTGAAGTCATAAAGCAAATGTCGGCTAGAAAGCGTTTTAAAAGTAATAACTTCAAATACCGGAAAAACTTTCATCAGTGACACTCTATTAATTATGGTTTTATGATTTTTTGCACAAACGGCATACACATTACCCGTCATAGAAAATTATTTACGATAACCTCGACAAGTATAGCAATATAATACTGCCCACAACAAACAAACAGAATAATATGTTTTGACGAAATCAACGAAAATGCATAAAAAATATGGTTTTTTCCAATATTCTGAATAACAGTATTTTTCACATCATAAAAAAATTATGGGACCCTCTGTGAATAAACCCAAATAGAACACAATTTAAATCATCCAAATAGAACGAGCCGTTTTTGAGAAATCGGTGTACATACATAAAAAAAACCCTACAGTGAAACACAGAACCTCCTTCTTTTTGGAAGTCGGTTAAAAATATTTAGCTTTACGTCCTTGCATCATAATGTACTATTATTAAGAAATTAAAAATTTAATAAATTAAAATTAATTTATTAAAAAATATATCAATGTATGAGTGGGCTGGGGTAATCACCATAGAGTGCCTTTTTCCAATTTGTCAGCCATATTGGCTAACTTTTGGTTATTTTTAAAAACCGGGGTGTTGATAGTTCTTATTGTTTTTATGAAAAATATTCTGACGTGGATAGAAATTGAAACCGGGTCCTCCGAGCCACTCAACCCTTTGTTGGAATAGCACAAATTTTAAACATTTTTAAAGCAATAAAAAAACGAAAATAACTTAATTAAATTGACTTAATTTTATTAATTTAATGTTTCTTCCAACAGACGACATCGATGCCCACATGAACCAGAAAAGGATCATCCAATATTTGATACCGAAACCACCATACATGAAGTAGAAACAGCATATACAAAAGATTTTAAAGATCAGCGCATTGAAGATTACACACTTATCCGAACTCCAATTAAACACCCACATGACAATCTTAAGCCAGAAGGCGAATTTTACATTCCAGATAAACCAGAATACCGTCCATCCGAAAGAGTGACTCCCAAAAAACCAAGTGATAATTTAAAACCAGAAGGTGATTTTGATCGACCAGATAAACCACAATTCAAACCTGCTGAACGACCGACACAAAAGAAACCAGAAGATAATTTAAGGCCTGAAGGCGATTTCGAGAGACCGGATAAACCACAATACAAACCAGCTGAACGTCCATCGCAAAAAAAGCCGGAAGACAATTTAAGACCAGAAGGAGATTTTGATAGACCGGATAAACCTCAATATAAACCAGCTGAACGACCAACACAAAAAAAGCCAGAAGACAATTTAAAACCTGAGGGAGAATTTTACACACCAGATAAACCGAAATACGAAACAGCTGAAAGACCAAAACAAAAAAAGCCATCAGATAATCTTAAACCTGAAGGTGAGTTTGACAGACCAGATAAACCTGAATATCAATCAGTTGAACGTCCAAAGGCAATTAAGCCACAAGACAATTTGAAACCAGAAGGAGAGTTTACTGGTAAGAGAAATATATTAGATGAATACAGGGATATAAGAACTGACAAAGCAACAATTATCAAGCATTATGATAATCTTACAACTACAGGTGAATTTACAGGTAACTTTAAAATAGTTTTTCACAAGTTTTGTCTTTTTAATTATAATTTTATAAATTCTTAGATATCACCACATCTCGATCTGAATTCAAGGGGGAACCATCTGAACGACCATCACCGATCAGAAGAAATACGTGGACGAAAGTTGATGGTGAAATGCTTACAGATACAACATCATCATCAGAATACGTTGATCATACTGATAATTTTGAAAGAACTGTAATTGTTAAACGCAGAGAAGATAACTTGACGACAACGGGGCAAATAGAATTTACCACGACAAATCAAACGGATTTCATAAACCAAGAAGTTGAGTATCAACGCCCAAGAAAACGAACATGGACCAAAGAGGACTATGACAAATTTTATTCAAAAACTGATAATGTGTTTGAAACAACAACGAATGAAACCTTTAAATCTGTAACAGATAAATCTGAAAGACCGAAACAGATTAAACCTGAAGATAACCTACGTCCCGAGGGAGATTTCGATCGTCCGGATAAACCTGGATATCGTCCAGCTGACCGCCCAAAACAAGTTAAACCTCAAGATAATTTACGTCCCGAAGGTGATTTTGATCGTCCGGAGAAACAAGGATTTAGTCCAAGTGAACGAGTGAAACAAGTCAAACCAACTGATAATTTGAAGCCTGAAGGGGAATTCTACACTCCAGAGAAGACAGGATATCGCCCAGGTGAACGACCACACCAAGTTAAACCTGAAGATAATTTACGCCCAGAAGGAGAGTTTGACCGTCCAGAGAAAACAGGATATCGACCAGCTGAACGTCCAAAACAAACGAAACCTCAGGATAATTTACGTCCTGAAGGAGAGTTCGATCGACCTGAAAAAACAGGTTTCAGTCCAGGTGAAAGACCAAAGCAAATAAAACCAACTGATAACTTGAGACCTGAAGGAGAGTTCTATACGCCTGAAAAAACAGATTATCGTCCTGGAGAAAGACCACAGCAAATTAGGCCTGAAGATAATCTAAAACCCGAAGGAAAGTTCGATCGTCCAACAAAACAAGACTTTAGGCCCGGTGAAAGACCTCAACAGGTGAAACCAACTGATAATTTAAGACCAGAAGGTGAATTTGATCGTCCTGATAAACCACAGTATAGGCCATCAGAAAGAGTTCAACAAGTCCGACCTGAAGATAATCTTCATCCAGAGGGTAAATTCTATACACCAGAGAAAACAAGCTACAAACCGGGCGAGAGACCACAACAAGTCCGACCAACAGATAATTTAAGGCCGGAAGGTGAATTTGATCGTCCTGAGAAAACAAGCTTTAAACCAGCGGAACGACCAAGTCAAATCAGACCAGAAGATAACTTAAGGCCGGAAGGAGAATTTGATCGTCCTGATAAGCCACAATATAGGCCATCAGAAAGAGTTCAACAGGTTCGTCCTGAAGATAATCTACACCCAGAAGGTAAATTCTATACACCAGAGAAAACCAGTTTTAAACCAGGTGAAAGACCACAACAAGTACGACCAACAGATAACTTAAAGCCTGAAGGTGAATTTGATCGTCCAGAGAAAACAAAATATCGCCCCAGTGAAAGACCTGAACAAATAAAACCCACTGATAACTTAAAACCTGAAGGAGACTTCTACACTCCTGAGAAAGAGAGATACCGCCCTGGAGAAAGACCACAGCAAGTAAAACCTGAAGATAATTTAAGACCAGAAGGTAATTTTGATCGACCAGATAAGCCGCATTATCGTCCGGCTGAAAGAGTACAACAAGTTCGACCTGAAGATAACCTTCATCCGGAAGGAAAATTCTATACACCTGAAAAAACTAGTTTTAAGCCAGGAGAGAGGCCACAGCAAGTAAGACCAACAGATAATCTTAAACCTGAAGGCGATTTTGATCGTCCAGAAAAACAAAAGTTTAGACCAGCTGAAAGACCACAACAGGTCAAACCTGAGGATAATTTAAGACCAGAAGGTGATTTTGATAGGCCAGATAAACCACATTATCGTCCAGCTGAAAAGGTTCAGCAAGTACGTCCAGAAGATAATCTTCATCCTGAAGGCCAGTTCTATACTCCAGAAAAAATTAGCTACAGACCAGGTGAAAGACCGCAACAAGTAAGGCCAACAGATAACTTAAAACCTGAAGGAGAATTCGATCGCCCTGAGAAAACTAAATATCGACCAAGTGAACGACCTCAACAAGTTAGACCACATGATAACTTAAAACCTGAAGGTGACTTTTACACACCTGAAAAGGAAGGATATCGTCCCGCTGAAAGACCACAACAAGTAAGACCGGAAGATAATTTGAGGCCTGAAGGATCATTCGACCGTCCAGATAAGCCACAATATAGTCCAGCAGAAAGGCCTAAGCAGGTTAAACCAAAAGATAATCTGAAGCCAGAAGGAGACTTCCAAAGACGAGAAACTACTAAGATCGAACCTTCTGAACGAAGATCTCCGATTAAACATGATGATAATCTTAAGCCTGAAGGCGATTTTGATCGGCCAGAAAAGACCAGTTATCGTCCTGGTGAAAGACCACAACAAGTTCGACCAACGGATAACTTGAGACCAGAAGGTGACTTTGATCGCCCTGATAAACCACAATTCCGTCCAGCTGATAGAGTTCATCAAGTTCGACCAGAAGATAATCTTTATCCATCAGGTGAATTTTACACGCCAGAAAAAGAAGGATATCGTCCTGGAGAACGACCAACACAGGTTAAACCAAAAGATAACCTACGGCCTGAAGGCGATTTTGAAAGAAGAGAAACAACGAAAATTGAACCAGCTGAACGTAGGACTCCGATCAAACATGATGATAATTTGAAGCCAGAAGGAGAATTTGCTCGTCCTGAAAAAACGAAATATCGACCTGGTGAACGACCACAACAGGTTAAACCGGAGGATAATTTAAGACCAGAAGGAGAGTTTGATCGTCCAGATAAACAAAAGTACCGCCCAGCAGAAAAGGTCCAACAAGTTAAACCAGAAGATAATCTTCGACCTGAAGGTGTATTTGATCGTCCCGAAAAAACAAGCTACCGTCCTGGTGAACGACCACAACAAGTTAAGCCAACTGATAATTTACGACCAGAAGGTGAGTTCTATACTCCAGAAAAAGAAAGCTATCTACCAGGTGAAAGACCGAAACAGGTCAGACCAGAAGATAATTTACGTCCTGAGGGTGATTTTGATCGACCAGAAAAAACATACTACCGTCCTGGTGAAAGGCCACAACAGGTTAAACCAACAGATAATCTTCGTCCAGAAGGTGAATTCTACACTCCAGAAAAGGAAAACTATCGACCAGGTGAAAGGCCAAAACAAATACGACCAGAAGACAACTTACGGCCAGAAGGGTCATTTGATCGTCCAGATAAACCACAATTTCGTCAAGCGGAACGCGTTGAACAAGTACGCCCTGAAGATAATCTTTATCCTGAAGGAAAATTCTACACTCCAGAAAAAGAAGGTTTTAGACCTGCAGAACGACCGAAACAAGTAAAACCACAAGATAATCTTCGACCAGAAGGAGATTTCCAAAGAAGGGAAACTACGATCGTTGAAACTGCGGAACGAAGAACTCTTATAAGACATGAGGATAATCTACGTACTGAAGGGGAATTTGACCGTCCAGAAAAAACTTTCTTCAAACCTGGTGAACGACCGAAACAAATAAAACCAACAGATAATCTGAAACCAGAAGGCAATTTCTACACACCAGAAAAGGAAGGCTATCGACCAGGTGAAAGGCCACAACAAGTTAAGCCAGAAGATAATCTGCGTCCAGAAGGTACTTTCGACCGTCCCGATAAGCCACAATTCCGGCCAGCAGAAAAAGTACAGCAAATTAAACCGGAAGACAACCTTCGACCAGAGGGAACCTTTGATCGACCAGAGAAGATTACTTATCGTCCTGGTGAGAGACCACAACAAGTAAGACCTTCTGATAACTTACGATCAGAAGGAGAGTTCTATACTCCAGAAAAAGAAAACTTCCGTCCGGCAGAAAGACCAAAACAAATCAAACCAGAAGATAATTTGCGGCCTGAAGGTACATTTGATCGTCCAGAGAAAACCGACTATCGCCCAGGTGAGAGACCGAAGCAAGTTAAACCAACAGATAACTTACGTTCAGAAGGCGAGTTTTACACTCCAGAAAAAGAAGGGTTCCGACCTGCAGAAAGACCAAAACAAGTCAGACCAGAAGATAACCTTCGTCCAGAAGGATCTTTTGATCGACCAGAGAAAACAAGCTATCGTCCTGGGGAAAGACCACAAGCAGTTAGGCCAGAGGATAACCTACGTCCGGAGGGAGATTTTGATCGTCCTGATAAGCAACAATATCGCCCTGCAGATAAAGTCAAGCAAGTTAAACCTGAAGACAATCTACGTCCTGAAGGGACATTCGATCGTCCTGAGAAAACAAGTTACAGACCAGGGGAAAGACCACAACAAGTTAAACCAACCGATAATTTACGGCCCGAAGGAGAGTTTTACACCCCTGAAAAGGAAGGTTTCCGTCCAGCGGAACGACCACAGCAAATCAAACCAGAAGATAATTTGCGACCAGAAGGAACATTTGATCGTCCTGATAAACCACAATATAGGCCATCAGAAAGAGTTCAACAAGTCCGACCTGAAGATAATCTACGACCTGAAGGCTCATTTGATCGACCTGATAAACCACATTTCCGTCCAGCTGAAAAAGTTCAACAAGTCAAACCAGAAGACAATTTACATCCTGAAGGTAAATTCTATACACCAGAAAAGGTTGATTTTCGTCCTGGTGAACGTCCACAACAAATCAAACCCCAAGATAATCTTAAACCGGAAGGTGAATTTACAAAACGAACTACAACTAAAATTTTGCCTGGAGAAAAACGAACCCCGATCAGACATGATGACAACTTACATCCTGAAGGTGATTTTGATCGTCCAGAAAAGATTAGTTATAGACCTGGTGAGCGACCACAACAAATAAAACCAACCGATAATCTACGCACAGAAGGAGAATTTTACACTCCAGAAAAACCAGGGTATCGCCCAGGTGAAAGGCCAAAGCAAGTCAAGCCTGAAGATAATTTACGGCCAGAAGGTCAATTTGATCGTCCAGATAAACCACAATTTAGTCCAGGTGAGAGACCGAAACAAGTTAAGCCTGAAGATAATCTTCGTCCAGAAGGTCAGTTTGATCGTCCTGATAAACCACAATACCGTCCTGGTGAGAAACCAAAACAAATTAAACCACAAGATAATCTCAAGCCCGAAGGTGACTTTGATCGTCCAGATAAACCTGGATTTAGATCTGCTGAAAGACCGAAACAAGTCAAACCAGAAGATAATTTACGACCAGAGGGAGCATTTGATCGGCCTGATAAACCACAATATAGACCTGGTGAAAAACAAAAACCAGTGAAACCACAAGATAATCTAAAACCTGAAGGTGACTTCGATCGTCCCGATAAACCTGGCTATCGATCTGCTGAAAGGCCAAAACAAATCAAGCCGGAAGATAACCTCAAACCAGAAGGTACATTTGATCGTCCCGATAAGCCTGGCTACCGTTCGGTTGAACGTCCCAAACAAGTCAAACCAGAAGATAATCTTCGTCCAGAAGGAGAATTTGATCGTCCCGATAAGCCTGGTTATCGATCTGTTGAACGACCAAAACAAATAAAACCAAAAGATAATCTTCATCCAGAAGGTCCAACAGATATCGTTCGACGCGATGACTACAAAAATGTCAAAGGTGACCGTTATGAAGTTGTTCGCCGAGAAGACAATCTTAAAATCACAGGAGAATTTGAAGATACAAAAACATCAGATGTGTTCAAAGGTGTTCGTAGTGAACGTGTTAAAATTATAAAACGAAAAGATAATCTACAAATTGAAGGCAATTTTGAAGATCATCATCGTCGTGATGATTTCACAGTAACCAAAGGCGAACGTGTGGAAGTAGTCAAACATAAAGATAATTTAAAAATGGAGGGAACATTCTATTCACCAAAACCAGATCAATATAAACCAGGTGAACGTCCGACACCGAAAAAACCACAGGATAATTTACATCTTGAAGGTGATTTCGAACGACCACTGAATAAAAAATATAACCCTGGTGAAAAACCATCACCAATCCGGCATAGTGATAATCTTAAGCCAGAAGGAGATTTCACACGTCCTGAAAAACCAAAATATCAACCAGGTGAACGAACAGAAATTACACGACATGATGATAATCTCAAAGTTAGTAACGGACACATGGAGACAACTACAACTTCCAAATCAACATTTAAAACTCAACCAGCAAGCCCGGTGGTTCCAACACCAAAGAAACGTCATATGGAGTCGAGTATTACTCTTGGCTCGGATACAAACATTATGAAAACAACAAATCAAATTAATTACAATACGGTAACAAGAAAAGCAAATACTAAAATCGTTACAGATGAAAAAACAACAACAGATACAAAAGACACAAAATCATTACAAGATGGAACAATAATTGTAACAACTAAAAAAGTTACAACAGTTTTGGGAACAACGAAAAGTCCGGTTGAAACAATTGAAATACGTCGACCCAAACAAACAAGAGTTAACGAAGAGGTTGTTAAAACATCAACCCATGAAAATATTATAAATAAAACAAATGTTGTTAACGAATCAAATTTATTGAATGAGCAACGTTCTGTTCGCAATATCGTGAATCAAGAAAATATTATACAGAAGAATGCTGTTAATGAAGCAGTTACAGATTCTCAGATAAATCGTAGCACAAATCAACAACTTGTTGATTCCAGAAATGTTAATAATCAACAAATTGATACAACTAATCGATCAACAATTCATCGTAATGTTGTGAATCAACAAACTGTAAATCAAACTACCAACCGAGTTGTGAACAACCAACACACTGAAAGCCACATCACTAACCGTGTCGTTGACAATCAAAATATTGATAATCAAACTGGTAATCGTATTATTCACAACCAACAATCTGATAATCAAATAACTAACCGTCGAGACAGTTCCACGAATAACCGTATTGTAAATAATGAGAACAATCAACATAACGTAAATCAAAGTACAACCAATCGCATTGTTAACAATCAATTTGTTGACAAACATCATACCGAAAGTCATACAACCAAACATGTTGTAAACCAACAACGTATTGACAACCAATCAAATAATCGTATTGTTGGTCAGCAACAAATTGATAATCAAACAAATAATCGCTCAGTAAATAATCAACAAATCGATAGTAACCGCAATGTTACCAACCAACATTTGGAACACCAAGGCACCAATCGAAATATTACTCAGCAACATAATACAAACCAAACAAATCTATCTGAAAATAAATTCTCAACGATAACAAAATCAACAAGTCAAACAAATGTTGTGAAATCACACGAAACAATTGTAAACAATACACAAAATGTTCGTAACATGCAATCAACAGTAACTGGATCAGCGTCTGTTGTACACACAAGAGGTGGTCCATCGACAACACAAACGGATATCTTAAATCTAAAAGGTTCATCAACTGATAATAATATTAATTTTGGAAAACATTCCGATCGACAACAAGCTGTGATCAATCAACAACTAAATTTAAGAAATCAAGAAACAAATACTTTAAGTAACAGTGGACGTAATTCTAGTAATATTTTACATCAATCCACGAACACAATAAACAATTGTAGTGTACATAATGTTAAGAAAACAACTGTTAATAATATAATTAATTCAAATCAAACAGAAAATATTAGTAGACAACATCGCGATTATGTTTCAACATCAACCGATTCGTCAAATGCCGGTAATCAGCATCATCGTCGTAATGTATTATCTAGTTCGGCCGATGTCTCCAATTCCGTGTTCCATCGCAAAAATATTATACAATCCAACGAAGCATTAAACTCAAATAGTATGAGTTCAACCGCTGCGATTCAACGTAAGAGCATTAGTAATCTACACGATCAATCCATTTTTAATGCATCACAATCATCAGATCGTAAGAGTTATAGTGCATTACATCGTCAAGGAAAAGAAACAAGTGATTTACGAGGTTCAAATTGGTCATCAAATATGATAACAACTGAACAACCAAAACGTGTGATCCGACAAGATAATTTAACTGTTGGTGGACAGTTTTATGGTAAATCAGAATCAAATGCGTATGGTAATTTTTCAAATCAATCATCTCACCGCATTGAAAAAACCACTCGTCGTTCAGCAAATACATCAAGCATCAGTTTAGGGGACAGCAGTCTACATGGTTCTAGTATTTATAGACGAGAATATGTAAAAGCTCATGAGGGCCCATGTCCAGCAGCACAGGTTAACATTCTTAAGCATACTAGAGATACTAAATCACATAAATTTTATTTAACTGATAAGCCGTGATAACTGTTTCTATCCAGATGTAACTTTTTTATGATTATAATTATTATAATTTTATATACATTCATTTTTTATATGAGCTTAACTAATCAATATATATTTAAAAATAAAGAAAAGTATGAAAATATATGGCTTTTGGCCTTTTTCTAAAATTGTTAATTGAATTCGATTTTTTGGTACACTATTAAATATTTATAAAATTGATTAAAGACATAATATCGGTATTCTATATTTTGATTAAGCTTTCCTATATATTATATTATATGTTTTTATAATGCGTTTATTAAACAATACTAATACTTTATATTAAAATGTGCCTTATCAGAACAATAATGACAGTTAAAAATAAAAAAATGGTAAATTTAATCAATTAGTTTTTTTATTTATCTTTTATCTTTTGATAAAAAATTTTATGAGACAACCGGCTCGATTGACCAAAATTTTATAAAAAACCTCAGACCCTTGCCTATTTGCCATGTTTTAATTTCATCAAATTTGAACAGATATGCTATACAATTTTGATATACGTTGATATCCGTTTAATCAAAATAAGACGTTTACTACATAAATCTGGCCATAAATCGACAAAACTAAGGTGACCAGACGTCATCTTTTGAAGATGACAGTCATCTTTTACGAACGATTGTCATCTTTTAAAATAATGCCATCTTTTTGTCATCTTTTACGACAATAAACATCTTTTATTCTCTTTTTATCATATCGCATACTTATGATTTAATGAAATTAGAAAAATAAATATGTATTGTGATTATCAAAAGCTGTCAATGGGGAATGAAAAACAATTTGAGAATGACCAAAGATATGTCGAAATATTCAATTATTTTGACAATTCAACTCACTAAATAAAGTTTCGATAAGGTCCAATAAAAACGCTTCATTTACTATTTTTTAACAAATTCAAAACGAATTGTTTCGATTATTTTTCTCTGGTGGGAAGGAACAGCGAATATTTTCGAATATTTTCGGCCTACTTAATATATTAATTTAAAACAAAAATTCACATACAAAATTATGTGACAATGCAATTTGCAAATAGTAAAAATGTCCGTTTTCATTCATAAATGATTGCATGTTTATGTTTATTTGTCAAAAATAAATTACAAATTTATAACATTTATGCGCCTACTAAGATGAAATAATATTTTATTATGTATGATTATGTCTTATCTGTATGAAATAATGTTACTATTTCTGTTCGTTAAATTGTCTGCTAAATACAACTCGTCACCAAATTATTATTTTATCGATTATTTTTCAACATTACCACTCATGCCATTTGAGGTTAAAAATTTCCTCAAATGACATTCGTAATAATGATTATGAAAAATAATCGACTATTATTTGACGACTCGTGATATTATATATGATAATTAATGCATTCCGATTTTTACTTCACCACAATTTTAAATTGTGTGAAGTAATGCAATCTATCCTGAAAAAAAAAATCTTACATACCCCAAATTTTATTTTATCTTTTGTTTTGGACCATCCTCTATCTAAATAGCCAAAAAAAATTTTGGTGTACGTCTGTGAGTGGGTGGGTGGGTGGGTGGTTTGGTGGTGGGGTTTTTGGGTGGGTGGGTGGTTGGGTGGGTGGTTGATCTTTCTGCATAGCATCTTGATGAAACTTTGGCAAATGATACAGGTTCACTTGAAAATGGAAGATCTGGATTCATTTCAAATTTGGACAAAATGGCGGGGGGTCTCCCGAACACCTCTAAGTTTAAATCTGGAATAACTTCTGATCCCGGACTATGATCTTATTGAAACTTAGTATATAAGGTTTAAGTACTGTTTCCAATATTTCTGCATACCAACTTCCGGTTTGTCACTTCCGGTTAAAAAGTTTTTTTTTCAGGTGTTTATCCCTACTGTAGCCTACAATTACCGCTCGATTTTCATGAAACGTTGCGAAAAGCTTTTCAATAACATGAGAAAGATTTTATCAGCTTTTGGAGCACATTGGATAAAGGGTTGGGGGGTCCACCATACAACAGGTGGTTTTTTCACAAAGTTTTTATGTTTGTTGGGAGCATAAAACATTCATTCGTGAATGAATTTTGATGACACTTTGGAAAAAGACGCAAACATGAATGACAAAGAACTGATTAGATTGTGAGCGATAGTGAACAAAGTGGTGGGGGGCCCTGGAGCACCTGTTTTTTTGAAAGCTCTATAACTTCTGTACCTGATAAGCGAATTTGATGAAACTTGGTACATGAGTATGTAGTACGGTTTAAAATAGTTCTGCATCCCAACTTCCGGTTTTTCGCTTCCGGTAAAAAAATTTTTTTGTACTTTTTTGAAGTTTTTTCTGTGTCTTTATGCACACTACAGCCTACAATAATGAAGTGATTATGATGAAACTTATGGAATAGGGTTCCAATTAGTGTGAGAAGATAATTATCATGTTTTGGGACACATTGATCAAAGTGGTGGGGGGTCTACCATACAAATGCTGACTTTTCACACTTTGTTTTTTAAGTTTGTTGGGAGCATACGGACTTCATTCATTAATTTATTTTAATGGCACTTTAGAAAAAGATGGAGACTTAAGTAACAAAGAACTGATTAGTTTTTGGATAATATTGGAATAAGTGGTGGGGGTCCTCCCGAACACCTGTTTAATGTGTCACACTTTTTTCAATATTTGTTGGGAGCACACAGCATTCGTTCGTGAACGAATTTTGATGACACTTTGGAAAAAGATGCAAACATGTATGGCAAAGAACTGATTAGTTTTTGAGCGATAGTGAACAAAGTGGTGGGGGGTCCCTGGAGCACCTGTTTTTTTGAAAGCTCTATAACTTCTGTACCTGATAAGCGAATTGGATGAAACTTGGTACATGAGTATGTAGTACGGTTTACAATAGTTCTGCATCCCAACTTTTGGTTTTTCACTTCCGGTAAATTTTTTTTTTTTGTAAATTTTTGAAGTTTTGTCAGTGTCTTTATGCACACTACAGCCTACAATAATGAAGTGATTATGATGAAACTTATGGAATAGGGTTCCAATTAGTGTGAAAAGATAATTATCATGTTTTGGGACACATTGATCAAAGTGGTGGGGGGTCTACCATACAAATGCTGACTTTTCACACTTTGTTTTTTAAGTTTGTTGGGAGCATACAGACTTCGTTCATTAATTTATTTTAATGACACTTTGAAAAAAGATGGAGACTTAAATGACAAGGAACTGATTAGTTTTTGGACAATATTGGGATAAGTGGTACGGGGTCTCCCGAACACCTGTTTACTGTGTCAGCATTTTTTCATTGTTTGTTGGGAGCACTCAGCATTTGTTCGTGAACCAATTTTGATGACACTTTGGAAAAAAATGCAAACATGTATGGCAAGGAACTGATTAGTTTTTGAGCGATAGTGAACAAAGTGGTGGGGGGTGTCCCATACACCTGTTTTTTTTTAAAGCCCAATAACATCTGTACATGATAATCGAATTGGATGAAACTTTGTACATGAGCATTTAGTATAATTTACAAAAATTCTGCATCCCAACTTCCGGTTTTTTACTTCCGGTAAAAAATTTTTTTTTAATTGTTGGCAGTTTTTTCAATATCTTTATGCACACTACAGCCTACAATAATGAAGTGATTATGATAAAACTTATGGAAAGGTTTCAATTAGTGTAAGAAGATAATTATCATCTTTTGGGACACATTGATCAAAGTGGCGGGGGATCTACCATACAACTGCTGACTTTTCACACTTGGTTTTTAAAGTTTGTTGGGAGCATACAGATTTCATTCATTAATCAATTTTAATGGCACTTTGAAAAAAGATAAAGACTTTATTGACAAAGAATTGACTAGTTTTTGGACAAAAATGGGATAAATGGTGGGGTCCTCCCGAACACCTGTTCATTGTTTCAATGTTTGTTGGAAGCATACAACATTCGTTCGTTAAGTAATTTTGATTACACTTTGCAAAAAGATGCAAATATGTATGGCAAGGAACTGATTAGTTTTTTTTAGCGATAGTGAACAAAGTGGTAGGGGGTCCTCCAAGCACCTGTTATTTTGGAAGCTCAATAACTTCTGTACCTGATAATCGAGTTGGATGAAATTTGGTACATACACATTTAGTACGGTTTACAACAGTTCTGCATCCTAACTTCCGCTTTGTCACTTCCGATAAATTTTTTTTTACTTTTTCTCGTACAACAGAATTTATGTTTGTTGGGATACTACTGCCTGCTTTAATATTTTTATTATTAGAACTACGAAGTCCATAATATTGGTTAGCTTTTAATTAAAGTATTTTATGGATATTAGCTCATAATATATCCAGAACACTATGTTTCCAGAGCTGTGGTGAAGTCAGCCTATGCATCAGCGTCGCAATATTTTTTTTTGAATTAACTAGTTAGACATGTTTAGCACATTAAATATGAAATATACATTATTTAGACTCTTTGAATATCCGAAGATACCATGTCAACCATAAAGGAAGGAGATGAGGAAAATGGAAGGAATGAGGATATAGGGATAACTATACTAATTGTTTTAAATGACGATGGACATTTTCTTTAAATGCCATGAGGGGAAAATTCATCGGGAAATACAGAGGAGGGCATTGAGTTCCACAATTTGGCCGCTCAATTAAAATAGTCGTTCTGGAAGGACATAGGTCTACAACGAGGTATTTGTACAACAAATGGATGGGATAACTCGGCAGCTCTTGTTTGTCGATTATACTGCACAAACAATGGAAGGATATTTTGAATTTTCTTAGAGGAGAATTCGCTTAAGTTATATTTATAGTAGATTAACGATTAAGCCACATTTCTTCTGTGCTGGAGTGAATCAAGCTGGTCCGTTAGTTCGGTATTACTAATCAACCGTATTGCTTTTCTCTGTACAGAGTCTAGACATTTTATTGTTAACTGACAAGCACCTCCCCAAACATGACAGCAGTACTCCATACATGGACGAATACAGGACTTGAAGATTAGCAAAGTTTGCTCGGGATTGAAATACTTTTTACATCGACTCAAGAATCCTAACTTTTGCATTGCATATTTAGCGAGGTTGAACACATGTTTATTCCATTTCAGGTTATTTTGAATATCCACTCCAAGAAGTCTAACTGATTCAACCTCACGCAATTCCTCGTGGTTTATTTTAATAGGAAAATTTTTATGTCGCTCTATTCGTGAAAGACGGCATAGTTTGGTTTTGGTTGGATTAAATGAGACAAGATTACGATCTCCCCTTTCCATTATACGCTCCAGATCTTTGTTGATAGAACCAATTAGCAGCTCACTATCAGTGGCAGTATGAGATCGAAATTTAGGAGATGCATGTGATGCATGCAATGTGCTGTCATCAGCAAAACTATGGATTGGGTGCACTGTGGAAATAAGTAAGTCATCAATGTATAGAAGAAACAAGGTTGATGAGAGTGCAGAACCTTGGGGAACCCCAGCATTGGTTGTGAAAATATTGGATGTGATACCATCTAAATTAACATGAAATTGGCGACCTGTAAGAAAACTATAAATCCATGAGACAGTAAGATGGTCTATGCCATAAGATTTTAATTTAGCTATGAGATTTTTATGCCAAACTTTATCAAATGCTTTAGAAATGTCAAGTGAAATACTGAATGTTTCACCATGGTTTTCCAGCGATTTGTTCCAGAGATGGGATACGTAGGCTAACAGATCACCTGTTGCATGACTTCTACGAAAACCATACTGTTTATCATCAATAATTCGCGACACTTCCAAATAATCTATTAAATTGTAGTTAACATATTTTTCAAATATTTTAGTTAAAACTGACAGAATTGCAATTGGTCTATAATTGTTAGGATCTGTCTTACTGCCTTTCTTTGGTATGGGTTGAACGCTGGCCAGCTTCCAAGAGTCGGGAAATATTCCGGTTTTATAAGATAAATAGAAAATTTTTGTTAAAATTGGAGCTAGTTGTCTAGCAAAATTTTTAAGAATGAGGGGTGGAATACCATCGGGGCAGCAGGTTTGTTGATATTGATAGAAAGAAACATTTTCCGTACAATATTGCAAAGAAAAATAATTAGTTTCATTTTCGTTACAACTGTAACTGGAAATGAGTGTAGGAGAATGGGGAGGTTCAACTATGTTTGAGTTTTCTGCGAAAATACGACCCAAAAGATCCGCCTTCTCTTTCGAGTCCCTCACGGGAATGTCATTCAGAACTAAGGTTGGAATATAGGATCGAGCAAAATTGCTCTGGACTGATTTAACTGCCTGAAAGAAACTACGTGAGCCAGATGAGTGCTAGGCGAATTTCTTTGCTTTTTTCTAGATAAACGCGTCTTTGTCCAAGTCTATTTTGTATTTACTAATATTTCTGGCTTTCTTATAGGCGCTATGGGTTTCAGGTGTTTTATTTGAGTTATACGTCTTAAATGCTTTGCGTTTCAAAATTTTTGAAATCATCAACATCCCGCGTGAACCAAGGCTCAGTTTTAGGAGCGATTAATCGATTTGAAATAAACCGCCGCATTCCGAATTTTATGATTTCAGAAATTCTTATTGACACTCTTGTTCTTATTCAACACAACAAATAGCTTTCCAAGATGTTTCATCATAAAAGTTTCTCAGTCCCTCCCAGTCAGCGCGTTTATAATTCCAAACGCGACGAGGATTTGCTTTAATTTGTGTCGGTGATGTAAATTGCACTATTGCTGATATTAATAAACGGTCCGATGTTCCGAGGGGTTGTTCAACTTTTGTCTTCGTAGTATCTGGTTCGTTTGTCAAAAATAGATCCAGCAAATTATTGTTATGATGTGAATTATCTGGGATTCTAGTGGGACACTCTATCATTTGCGTCAAACCGTGATAATCTGCGAGTATCAGTTCGGCTTGTCTTCCTACGTCGTCAGTGCGCGATGAATACTTAGGCCATTCTTTATTATGAATATTAAAGTCTCCAAGAATGGCCAGTCTTGCTTTGGGGTAGTCCGTGGTAATCTTGTCTAGATTAGCCGATATTTGATCGAAAAATGGACATCCTGGGGAAGAATTTGGGGATCTGTATAATCCTATTATAAACATAGTTTCATCAACACCTGAGATCTTCAGTGCTAGAGAATTATGGTACTTAGAGTTCAACTCGTAGGCCTTAACTCTCATACATGAATGCAATTTCGATGCTTTGCCACTGACAATTGTTTCGGTAAGAAACAATATGTCAGGTTTATTTTTTTTTTGATGTATCAATGAACCTTGTTTAGATTCGAATTGAGACCTTTTACGTTGGTGAAGTCAATGCTAAGCTGTTGGTTCACTCTGATGCCATTTTGTTGAGACAAAGACTTGCCCTTTGACATTGCAGGTACAGATAATGAAATTCGGCCAGGCCTAAATTTCAACACTACACAGTACAAAAAAACAGAGCATCTCTGTCACAAAAACACGATAGCAGGTTTCGTGCAACAGTAGCACGATAAGGGAAAAGCAAAAAAATGGGGACACAAAAGACACTAACAAAATAAAGAGTACAGATAAAACGGTTAAATTCGAAATTCCTACTAATAACTAAAACGAAATTTTACATTTCTTGTTACCAGGCAATACAAAGCAAATTTATGCTTTGAAATAATAAATTTATTACATCAAAGCAATAAAAGGTAAAATTTTGCCTGCCTACCGCATGATAACAGTAAATATAAAACACCAAATAATTTTTTAATAAAGAACAATCTCACCAATTATATAATGGTACGCCTCCTATCTTCACTTCACTCAACTTTATTTTCACTAACACTAACACACACTCAATGCATTTTATCTTATTTTACCTTTACTCTGTCTTTATAAAGACATACATGCAAAAATAAAATAAAACAATACAATTTATTTTCGATTATTTTTTCTTCTTAAAAATTTAGCAGATAGCAGACAACCTTCTTCTTCGGACTCCGGTTGATGAATGAAATTACAAAACTTATTAGAATTCTTTCTTGGTCTACCAGGACCAAACGCATCGGTGGAAAGAGCATTTTTATTTTTAATCATTGCTTAAAAAATACAAATGCTATTTCCACAAAAATGCGGACATTTAAAAAGACTCAAATTTCAATAAAATGTTTTGAGACAAGTCAGTCTTAGTCTATTTTAATAAACGAAAAAAGTCATGCACACAAATTTTGAAAGAGAGTCCAATGAAACCCTATTGAAAGAAGTTCATAAGTCATCCAAATATGTGCATGAATAAGAAAATATGTAAAATTTTATTTTACCTATGGAATTTTTATTTTACTCGATTGAAGGGGAGTGGGGGTGGTTATATGTTGACAACAAAATGTCATCTTTTGTTTTGAAAATAATCTGGTCACCTTACAAAAGTCAAGAAATCGTCATTTTTCTATACAAAACGAAAAGATTCACTAAGTATGCTGAGATTGTTAGAGCGGTGGTTCGATTGAAATTAAACTTGAGCACGGTACATGTTTTTGTCTCCTCCACACTCCAAGATGTTGGTAAATGGTCTAATTCTAGTCGTGTAACTAACACCCTAATTATCAAAATCGTGTCACGTCACTTTAGTCATGTCGCATCCCTTTTTGTATTGTTGAAGTAACAACCATTTTTTCAAGCGTTGCGTTGTTAATTATTAACATTAAAAATTGATAAACTTTTGTGATTAATTCTTTATATAATTATTTTATGTATAATTTTATGGGATGGAAAGAAGTTAAACGTAATTATTGTTTTTAGTTTTTGATTTGTTCGTTTCAGTTGTGACTGTATTTATCGACGTCAAAAAAAACTAACGTTTATGCGACGTGACATGACTTAAGTCACTTCATCTGATGCAACGCAACATTGTGGTGTTATGTATTACCGTGAGCTCATTTACTCATTTAGAACTAATATATGATTGAGCGTGATCCGTAGATGCCTGAGATATCAACAGAATCAACAGCTTTTGATGATTCGATTTTTCTACTTTAGTTTTTTCTTGTTTACTTACCTTTTCTTGCAACTGTGTATTAAATTTCGTAGCAAACTTCACGTTTTTCCTGTTAGGGTTTGCATATCATTTAGAATCATGCAGTTGTTTTCAATTCGCAAAGATGAGTTATCCACTTTAAGGTCCTTCAGAGACTTTTAGTATTTCATTTGGTCTGACCAGCTACCTATTTATTTATTTCTCTTGTGCTCTATAAGTAACTTCCTTGTTTAATGTATTTTAGGATTAGCAGTTTATAGGAAAAAATTCTGTTTTTGTAAAATTTGTATGGAATTGTTTCTGTTGTATGTAGTTTTAAGCCTTAACCGTAAATCAAAAACCACTAAAAATATATTGTCAAGACGAGATTTAAATTCGATTAAATAAAATAAATTCACAATTTTTTTATGTTATAGCAATATATTTTTTCTAAAAGACATTATTTATTATCTGAAATAAAAAATCACATAAATAATAAAGTGCACCTAATGCCTTAATTTTTACGACTTTAAATTCAGCATTTCCATTACACTATCTTTATATTGTCCTAAATTATATTCATTTTCCCCATCATTCATTAAATTCTCAACACTATCTACAAACTTTGCCGGAGGATTATTTACTTTTTCGGTTAAATTCCAATTTAAAATATTTTCTGTTAAAGTTTTAGTTATATTTCTGTCAAAATAGTATCGTTCCATATCAGCTTCAGTTTTTAAATCTTCCCAAGGCTCACGCATCCATGATTCATGAAACAACGCTGTAAGTAAATATTGTGTATAATCATAGTTTTGCTTTTTCACAGGACATCTATCAGCTGTTATCGTCAGAATATTTGTTTCAGGATCATATCGCTCACCAACCAAACGAAGAAGTTTATCCTTCGCGTGATCGTCCAATGGCAGAACCGAAATATCAATTTTTAACGATACAATTCTTGATAATGGATTTCGAACCGTGGGTAGACCATGACAATAATCAGATGATATTACTTCGATTGGAAAATGTTCTTTGATATCTTTTTCGGTTTTCAGCTCCGTCGGCCATTTAGTGCAGAATTGTTTAAGAGCGGCACATTGTTTTTGTATCACGGGTGGAGTTAAATGTAAGAAATTTGGAATTTTCATAAGCTCAGCATTGGCAAATTTACCTGGTGCTGGGGTTCCTTTTGGTGTATACCCTTGTCGTATTGATAAAGGAACTGAACTTGGTTGAAATGATCGTGGTCCTGGCCATACATTTCCCCATTCTTGATCGATCGGCATTTGTTGTGTACGTGGAGAGCTTACCGGTTCCTTTTTAAATACTCGACGTTTTTGTTGAAATCGTACTTGTCTTAAATTTAATACTCGGAATTCTATAAATATAAAAGAAAGATGAAAACAACATAACCTTAAAAGCGTAATTTTAAACAATAGAATACCATCCTGTCCAACATCATTATTGTCTTCAGCTTTTGTTGCATAATATTTTATTTTGAATTTACTCAATTTGTCATATACTGATTTAGCTATGTTTGGTTTATAAGCGTTTAACATTTCGACTTTTTCTTGGATTTTCTACAAATGTTTTCTGACATTTGACCAAGGTTACTTTTTATATATGGCTATATCATTTTTGATTTGATTAATTCAAAAAAAAGTATTCAAAACAAATTTTTTTAAATTATTTCACGTATGAACAATCGTCTATTAGCAATAAATTTATATTTTTAATATATCACATCTTTCTATTCAAATAAAACAAATACAAATGTATAACTTATTAATACAGATATGTTTAATGGGGTTTCGGTGTGTGACCATCAACATAGAAATTCCTTGTCGCTTTTGGTAGTTGCAACTCAATCCCATCTAACTCTTTCGTTAACACAATTTGACATCCTAATCGGGAGTTTTCTTTAAGAAACGGAGCCATATCCAATAGGTCATCCTCTTTTTCTTCAGATTCTGGTAGCTTATCGAGATAATCTTCGTTAACATAAACATGGCATGTGGTACAAGCTAACGATGCCTCACAAGCACCCTCCATCTCGATATTATGACGATGAGCTAGATATAAAATATTATCTCCAACTTTACCTTTAATCTTCACTGCTTTGCCATGTTTATCTATATACTTTACATTTACTCTAAAAATAAAATTTTAATAAGATTCGTTAACAAAAACATTCGTAACAAAATACCAATACATTTCATCGTCAGATTTTGGGTCCTGCCATTCATAATCTCCATGTTGCAGAGCTAAAAATAATAATATGTCACACTATGAAATCATATAACCAAACATTATATTTACAATTTGTCAACGCCAAGTTTCGTGTTTGTAGGTTATTTAATACAACTTTGAACGGTAATTTTGAAGAATTTGATATAATAGATCCTAATTTGAGAAGATTATTCATTTTTTTTAAAAGTTCTGTTTATGTTTACATAAATTGACACTTTAGGTCATTCATGTAATATGTATTGAAAAATCACACTGAAGTTTGATCAAATTAGTGTTGCCTATACAAAGAGACACCTCTTAATGGAAATTTGTACTAGATAAACGGAACAATCGCGTAAAAACCAAATTGAAATAAATTATATTTAAAATGATTAAATTTAAATTCGTTATAATATTATAAAACTTAGTTCATCTCAAGTAGTTAATGTGTTGATAGGCTCAATCTGCAGTAAATATTACTTCATTTAATATCCTTTTCATGATGTTCTCTAATCAAATCAAATAAAAAAAAAACATAAATTAGTTCAAAATCTTTAAAGTCTTTAATATAAAACTCAATGAGCAATAATTATAAATATTAAATAATTTATTCAAATATAAATAATTTTTAAATAAAATTAAATAAAATTGTTTAATTTCTTTTCATGTTTTATTTTCTTTCTTAAAAACATTCAACTGTTGAATAAAATATACTGAATAATAGGTTGATTAACCTAAAACTTTTACAAATTTTGCATGCTTGCAAAAACAAAAGAAAAATCTTTTTCTTATTATAACTATTATCATTTTTATTTTATAAGTTGATCATTTCTTAAGTTAATAATTATTTTCTTTTATTTTACTTAGTTGTTTATAAATTAATTACTGTATTTACTTTTATTTTTCTTACTAATTAGTTTAAAAGTTAAAGGTTTTAATAAAATTATTTAGTTAAAACAAAGGTTTTAGGTTATGTTTCTAGGTTATACTAACGAATAGTATGTTATCGTAATAGTTTATACTATTTTACAATTAGTTTTCTTTCGTCGTTTTAATTACAATTATGTTAGTTATTTTATTTCTCTGCATAATTTTAATTGGAATTTGTATTGAATTTAGGTCATACATTTAAGCCAGCCTTTTATGATTTTAAATTTTTATATTAAAGTTGAGTTTTACGTTTAATTATCTGATATGATTACTTTTACGAATATCCGATTGAGTAAAGCTTTTGGTTTGAAACGAATCGATAATATTAAACTTCAATAAATCTTTGATTTATTTAATCTGATTAATAATAATGGATATAAAACCATTTTTATTTAGGCATAATTATGAAAAATCGGTTATTTAGGCTAGAAATTGTTTTATAGATGAGTGAACGTGTTCTTAAATTAACTGTTATTAATGTAAATGAAATAAATAAAAAGTTATCGAAGCTTACAATTTGCATTACATGGATACAAATATGCTGGATCCTATACCTTAAGGTTTAGTTCTCAGTAACCTGTAGGAATCGTAAGAGAAGTGTTTAACAATAGTTTCATTATTGTTATTTTTTTCATTATATGTAGTTGTAACGTAATAAATATATTACGTATTAGTGAATAATGAAATAATAACAAATCCAGTATTGTCATGACAACGATTATAATACAAAACCAAGTTCAACCAATACAAAACTTAACCAGGGGAGACTGTGATAAGTATGGCACGGCCTAAATTTATTTTTTTAATACTAAGCTTCAAAAATTAAGAGAAAAATGTCCTACCAAAAATTTGTGAGCTTCTTGATTCACGAGATATAGGCATTTGAAAAAAAGGCTAATATAGGCTACATATATGGGGGTAGCTCGGATCGTGTCGAGAGTGGTATCATTGGAAAGGTCTTTATAAGACAAGGTCAAATCAAGGTGAAAAATTTCGGCGGTCTCATCCGTGGAAAAAGTTGTTAGGGTTTAAAGTTTAGCTTTTTTGATGCATTTTTTCTCAATTTTTCACCTAAGAAGCTTTGTTTTTCATGTTTCATTTAAAGAAACGAAGAATTATTTCTGCGACCTTGCAAACCTTCGTTCAAAAATAGCCACCGCATCGGGGGGTTGGGTGGGGGGTGGCGAGAGGGAGGGGAAGGGAAGGGAGGGGCGGCGCCTGAAAGCTTCACTTGATTTGACCTTGTCTTGTAAAGACCTTTCCAATGATACCACTCTCGACACGATCCGAGCTACCCCCATATATGTACCCTATATTAGCCTTGTTTCAAATGTCTATATCTCGTGAACCTAGAAGCTCACAAATTTTTGGTAGAACATTTTTCTCTTAATTTTTGGAGCTTAGTAATAAAAAAGTAAATTTAGGCCGTGCAACACTTATCATAGTCGTGCCCTTGACCATATAACTGAAAATTTTTAATTACAAATATAAAGGATTTGCAAGATTTACAATTTTTTTCAAATGATTTTTTCTAAGATCTATGTACATTATGGTTAATCATTCAATAAAACTAAAATAATACCATGGTAACAGACTGTGCGTCTGCCATGACGAAATAATTTATTTGAATATGTAAACTAATGTAAACAAAAAAAAATGAACAAATTTAGTCGTACAAAAACTTTAAATTGAAATTCTAAACTTTTAAGTTGGTAAGGATATTAATATCATTCTGGGTTTGTTATTCAACATACTATTCTACAACTAAAAAAATACCAACTTATGAAACTAATAAGTCTAGTACGTTTCAATAACGTTAATTTGATTGACCGCAATAAAATCTTGAAGAATTTTCAGTTTATGCAAAATGATCGAATAAAAAGACTCTGATATTGTGAACTTATGGGATAGACTGTTGAAATTGGTTTCACATCCCGAAAAACATTGCCATTACCTTACCGTAAATAGTTGATCCTTAATCTTTTTTACTGGTCAATATCCCCGTTGTTAATTGCATGTATTCCTGTTTCGACTATGATTTATGAAGTTAACCGAAACGTCTTCACCTATTTCTAAAATTAAGATACTCGATAGATTTTCGTTCCATAGTCAAAATTCGGATAAATAATATCAAACTTAATTTTGAAATGGTGTTTCGTCGGTTCAAAATGTTAAAAATTTTTTTAATTCTCGAAACACAAAAAAACCGAAATAAAAATTTCTAATATCGTTATTTCATATAGATTTACTGAACTTATTGAAATCCTCTCGAAATGCACGAAACAAATTTTGATTTAAATATGCGATCGTATGAATTGCGATATCGATATCCTTCTAAGGTATGTGTTAGAAAAAATATCGTAACTAGTTGTCATTATTGTAGTAAGACGGTAAATATTTATTCCCACTATTGAGCTAGATGAACTATCACCTCAATTACTAAAGTTGTGTCTAATTAAGAGACATGACATAGTCATGTCACGTCGCATACAAATTGGTATTGTTGAAGTCGATAAAAACGGTCGCGACTGAAACTGAAAATAAAAAATCAAACACTAAAAACAACTTACGTTTTACGTCCTTCAAGTTTACAAAATAGTTAGATTATAATTATAAATAAATCACAAAAGTTTATTAATTTTTAATGTTAATAATCAAAGACGTTTGAAAAAATATTGTCACATGCAATATTGAGGCGAATAAAATGTCATTTACACCCCGATTACTGAAGTCGTGACACATCAGGTGACATGACTATAGTCATGTCATGTCCTTTAAAAATTGGTATTATTGATGTCGATAAAAACGGTCACGACTAAAACTAAAAATCCTGGAACGAAAAAACTCCAAAACTAAAAAAATAGTATATTATCGTCGCTTTAATAATGAAACAACGTATTCGCAAAAGTGTAGTTTCGAGATAATTGGGTTTAAAGATTTTTCGATTTTTTGATTTTCGTAAAATCGGCAGCACTATTGAATGAATAAAGATATTGGAAAAAAAATTTCTATCAATTAATCTTGACTAATTTCTCCACAGCATATTAAAATTTCAAATTGGTACCTGCTGGCTTTTCTACCTAAAAAGAGGTGAAAAGTCAATCAGGTACCCTATACGTTATTTCATATTTCATATACGTTATTTCATTTTGCATGGAAGTACGATTAAGTCTAAAACTAATTATTATTGAACTAACGCATAATATTCTTACAATTTTTTATTTATATGAACCGGCATATCATGTAGTAATGAATGATGCTTATACAATATTTTAGATTTACCATTTCGTGTGGCGATCGTAATGTATGTAAAGTATACGACACTGATTTTACCCAAGTTATTATTCTGTAGGAATTGAAATATCGTACATGCATTTACGCTGTTTCAATATTTAACCAAATTCAAATTTGCATGTACGTTAATTAACAATATATTAATTTTCACCCCCAGTTATAAAAAAATTGGAAAATGTTAAAATGCCACTTTATAGACATCCTTATGGGGAATGCAGCGCACCCATTATATAATAACAACGTATATATGGCATACGTTATTTCATTATTAAAGCGACGTTATGATGCTCGAACGTAAAGCTAAAGACCCACATTAAGTCCAAAATAGCTTACGTCCGTGCGTCATATCCTATTTTTTATTTTTTATTCGCCGCTAGCAAAATATTAAAAAAAAATTGTTTATTCTAAATCATGTTATAATTTTGCTTAAATTTTGAAATAAAAATATGTTGAACAAGTAAAACCTTTGATTAAAGTAACCTTTAATATTTGTTATTTTTTTCAAAATAATTGTACAACTATGAGAACAAATAATAACAATAATTTTAATTGGATTGTGAGATTTTGAGTACTTTAAAGGTTGCTTGGATAAAAATTTCTATTTTTTATATAATTTAAACAAATACAAATGTTTTTTACTTTTTTGGACGTTACTATAACAACAAAATATATGATTAAAAAGTGACGCTTTACGGCCGTATATCACAGTAATAAAGTAGCACTTTAATATGCAGGCCATGGTAAAATGAAAATAAGGTATTCTCACTAGAGTGACAGCGATGCCATTTTGATTTTGATTGACGTCATTCAGAGTTTTATATAATACGTTTGTTGTTATTATCAATGAGAAAAGCTATTGTTTTTAAATTAAAAATATATTTAGTATGATTTATAAGTTAATTTATTAGTTAATGAAATGATTGAAATTAATTCATTCATTAATTAATAAACTTTAGTATTTGTTTTACTATTAAAACATATACAAATTTAAATGCCGAACTACGTTAAAACCAAAAGTTTTCAACAAGTGTGAAAAATCATACTCAAAACATAAGGTTTTTTAATTTCCAGAAAAATAAATCAATTTGTAGTGGATAGAATCATGTGGAAAAAGAAAATGTTCGTATTTATTATAAGATAGTTTGTTCCTTACACTTCACTGAAAATGATTGGACTTTAAAAGACAAACTTTTAAATACTCTAATGAGTAAAAGATCGTTGAATTGATCGTTGAAAGTGGAACCTTATCTTAGAACATACAAGGAAGTGTTTACTTCCAATATTTGCACATCTAAAGGAACGCACTTGCAAATCGCTCGAAAAGAAACGTGCTATTGCTAGTACTTGATCAATTTGACTTCAAGAGTTTCCATTCGGTTTAAAAACATAAGTCTGCTTATGAATCGATCGATGCGAAAAGAAAGTACTGGCAATTCTCAAATTATTTGATAATGCAAACTCAGTCATTCTCTCACCATTATCATTGTTGGTGTTGATTTCATAACCTCCTCCAGTGCTATGTAGAAAATTTTGACGGTCTTAGCTTCAGTAGGTGCATGCAAGGCAATAAGAGAAATATTGTTATATGTACCGCGTACACCTAAGTAGCAAATCCTCTCATTGACCAGGATGCATTTCAACACGGCTTCTTGTATGCGTGCACCAACAAGGAAACCAGTACTAAATTCATTTCGAGAAGAATGACCACTACTGCATAAAGAGTGGCTATTCGAGTTTTGTTTTCCAATTATTGGTTGTCTAATTTCTTGCAGAGAAATGATATCCATCCTATGCCTCTCAGTCTCTGTTTCTAGGCTTATTAAAGCATCATGAGCGATCAGGCTGCACACGTTTCACGTTCCGATTCGGTAGTTTGGTTCTTTCTCACGTCCAGGTAAAACTTCTTTTGTTTTGTTAGTGTCTGGTATTCTTTTTTGGTTATCAAATTTAACAAAGCTTTTTTTTCGGAGTGATGGTATTAACCTCAGTCACAACCCAAAATTTGGTTAATGGTTTTGTTATGATGTTAAGGTTATAAGGAGTTTTAAGGCGCCAATTCGCGGTGATGTAGCGTAATAGACTAAGCAGTTTTTCTCTGCTTGTCTCCGATACACCAACCTAATTCTGTCTGCATTACCCCTGCAGCATGGCGTGGACGTCGAATTTCCTACCCTGCAAAATGTTCTTTAGAGTGAGTTAGAAAACTTAATAAACAAATTGTTAATGAAAAAAATAAGGAAAACCGTAACGTAAAAATTATGTTTTCTCTAATTTTCAAATTAAAACATTTTTTGTTTCTTTATATTTACGCCGGATGACGTCACACAAAATTTTCGATTAGCTGTCAAGAATACCTTATATTCGTTATACCATGTATGCAGGCGAATAACAAATACATTTTTTATTCGCCTATATATTAAAGTGTTACTTTTACTGTGATTTGCGGCCTTAAATAAAGTATCATATATGTTGTCATAGCTATGTCCAAAAAAGTAAAAAAACATTTGTATTTGTTTAAATTCTATAAAAAATAGAAATTTTTATCAAAGCAACCCTTAAATTCAAAATTTCATAATCCAATTAAAATAGTTGTTATCATTTGTTGACATAGTTATGGTGAATTCCATGCAAAAGTATACAACAAAGTCAAATTTTAAAATTGTTATTTTCCATCATATAGTTATTTTTTTTGAAAGTTGTTATCATGAATTTTTTATTTTTGAAAAAACAAATCGAAAATATTTAAGTTTAAAAATATTAAAGTGCTCATGTAAACTTCCTAAAATATCATAAAGACAGGCAACATTTTTTTTACCCCAAGAAACTCGATTCCGACCCAATAGTTGACATAAAAAATATAAAACTAAAGTTGCCCGAACCACAATACAAATGCAGTCGAGGTTTACATCGAGGGCTACATTTCCGGCTGACACAGGATTATACGAATTTCAAAATTTAAATTAATTTTAGTTCGTATAACCCTAACTTATTATGGAATATTATTATTTCTATTGACTCTTCAGTCAATTACATGAATATAATTTAATTAATCCTTCATATTTTTTTATTTTTTTTTTTTAATAAAATGTGTTGTGTAATAGGGTTTAGAATATGTGTCACAACAACACATAAATACCTTTTAAGACCTAGGTCTAGACCTGGGTCCCACAACAACTGGCGTTCTGAGGTGTAGATTAACGCTTTTTTTAAACATCTGTGGGTTGAAGTCACCTGAGACTAAGTGTTCCGGCAAACTATTCCATTTGTACGCAGTTCGGACAAAGAAGTCTCTCTGCGATCTGCCAGTATGACAGCGCGGGATCTTTACCGTTTCACTGGTTGCGGCAGCCGATTGCCGAGTGGAACGGGGGTAAGAATAAGTTTGAGGCATGATGCCGCTGATTTCATCTGAGCACTGCTGATGACGATATTTGTAAAAAACAACGAGGTCAGCAACAGTGCGACGATGTTGTAGGGAATCAAGTTGTGATGTCAAAGTTCGATCACCTACAATTCGTATAGCTCGCTTTTGAACAGAGTCCAAGATGGTGTAAATATCTAATTATAATATTAAGTGTCGTGTAATTCACAATTATTATGTCGTGTAAGTCACGCGAACATTTTTTTTGTTTGTAAAAAATAAAAAGTTTTTTTTTAAGTTCAAGCCCTTTTGTTGTTGTTTGTATTTCTCAAAAACCATCCAATACAGTTTATAAAGTATTTAGCTACACAATTAACAGGATTTTTGAGTTGTCATTGATAACTCTGAAACCAATGGATTTGATGTCGTGTAAGTGACAACTGATTTATTATATTAGTATTATTAAAATGAAAGCCTAAATTAAAAAACCAAGGGCATGACTCAATATGTATATGCTTATAAATATTATTTCTTAAAAAAGAAAAATTAAAAAAATTATATTTATACCCTAAATAAAATTGGGGCCTATTCAGAAAAATCTTCTATCGAAAGTTTATGTTATTCTTTTATTTTTTGTATGAAATTTTATAACGGGAAAATAAAATTTCATACAAAAAATAAAAGAACAGCAGAAATTTTCGATAGAAGATTTTACTGAATAGGCCCCATTATCAAAAATGACAAAACAGGAGTCTCGTGTCGTGTAATAGTACGTTCATATTACGATGAAATCAAGCTCGAAATCACCTAAAATCCAAGTTTTCAA
Source organism: Diogma glabrata (assembly GCA_963693315.1). Taxonomy (NCBI): domain Eukaryota; kingdom Metazoa; phylum Arthropoda; class Insecta; order Diptera; family Cylindrotomidae; genus Diogma; species Diogma glabrata. The sequence goes on from OY856186.1 coordinate 420,006,246, forward strand.
AAAACCGTTCACATTATTATTAATATGATTAAGCATGACATTTATTTCTAAATTATCAAAAAATGAGCAAAATTTTTAAATAAATATGATATGTTAGAAATATCCAAACCAATTTGTCTGTTTTTCTATTATTTTTGAGTCAAATCTTTCAATTACCAAAAAAAAATTCTTCTGTATGACTCAAAATATTATTAAAATTTTACAATAGCCATGTTTTTATTTGGATTAAAAACAAAATATTTGCTTTATTAAATGTCACTTTAGAAATAGAAATGCAATTTTTTTTCGAAAATCGAAAATTCAGGGGTGCTTAGTGTGATTTTAAATAGATTTCATTGAAATCATCTTTCAACATGATTTGGATTTTGTATACAAAAATTAACCAAAACAAGCTGATAATCCAGCTGAAATCATAAATTGTTTGAAATCATTGTAATGTGAACGTAGTATTAGTCACATATGGAATTCACCTTATACAATAATTTTGAAAAAATAAAATATTTTGTCAAAGGTAACTTGTTCCACATATTTTTATTTCAAAATTTATGCAAATTTAAAATTTTAATTTAGAATAAACATTTTTTTTAAATATTTTGCTTGCGGCGAATAAAAAATAGTATATGATACACGGACGTAAGCTATTTTGTACTTAATGTGGGTGCAAATCTCGGCCAGCGCCATTTGCAAACTCCACATACGTCCAAAATCTTTAGACTACATTCACATGAATGTTTTTTTCGTTGTTTTTTTTTATATCGTTCTACATCAAAAGTGTGAAGATATCGTTTTAATTTTTTTTCCCCTGCCAAATCTGTCAAAATATTAACTGTATTGAAGCGAGAAGCCAACATTTTTACTATTGGATTACTTATTTAACTTGATAATAATTTAATAAATACGCGATTATCATAGATAGTAAAGTTTATTCATGTTTTGGTTAGAGGCCTTCATATTTTCTTCGATTTCTAAATATTTTACTTATAAAATATCACTCGAACTCCTAATTTTAATGAAATTTCAAGTATTTAACTTATAAAAAAGTATGAATGTCGATATAAACCTATCGACTTTAAAAAAAACGATAAGGAACAACCAAAATTACTATGACCGAGATAATTTGGTGGTTTTATATCGTTTTTTTTTTTGGTGAATATTAGTTTTGGGATTGACATATTTGGCGCTACATTCTAAGCGTTTTTGGATGGAGAAAACAACAACCAAACATGAAAAAAACAACGAGAAAAACAATCATGTGAATGTAGACTTAGCTTTACGTCCTGTTTCTCATTTCCCGTAAAAATTCAAATCCCGGGAAGCCGGGACAGAAAAATGTTAAATTCCCGGGATTCCGGGAAACACTAAAAAGCTAGAACTTTCTAATTGGGTGGTAGAAAATGTGTAAAATTAAAACAGCACAAAAAATGCGTTATTGATTTTTAAATTTCCATTATTTTTAATTAGAAAAACTTTAAAAATTAAATAAAAAAGAATTCATAAAAACAAAAGAAAAATAAATTCATAATACTAATTTTTAAATAATTTTTCAAAAAACTAGATTGTCAATGGCACCATCACTTAATTTTGTCCGAATTTTCGTGACGAAACGACCTGCCACAGAAAAAGCTCTTTCCGATTCAATTGATGTCGGTGGGATAGTCATTAGTGCATTGTATAATCTAAATTATCTGTGCGCTGCTTAGTTGCTTTAAAAATTACCAATCCTTTTGTGATGTTTTTAATGTTACATATTTTGTGATAAAAACAAATGAACATGAACCAAAATAGAAATCACAATAACAACGGTACTTCTCAGAACCGTAAAACAAAAAGTATGGACCCTCAGTCCGTGTTTTGCAATTGAACATTGAAAGCATTAGCAAGTCAAAAACTGAACACTTAGAAAGAGTATTAAAGTTATTATTTCGATATCAACGTTGTAATTCTGGCAGGAAACGCATGCAACAGATGAAGCGCAACTTACCTCTACAGGAAAAATTGTTGGTTACAAACTAATTAGTGCTATTTACCATCAAACATATGGATCTGGCACGTATATTAAGTCAAAAATCATGAACTACACCCATGTACTTACACCAGACGGACAACGATATGCATCTTATTGTTGTTGATATATCGAACACAAAGATTGTTAACGTAAACAAGCCCCTAAATACAGCGTGGCCAGCTGATACTCTACCATTATTTCACCACCCAGCAGTATACGTTGGTGACTTTAATAGCCATCACAATCAGTGGTCCTACTCAAATAACAATCCCAATGGCATACAACTAACTGACGGGACCAATCGACAACATGTTCCTGGTATATGATACGAAAGACATGAAAACCTAATTAGATCTGCTAGATGGCCAAGTTATTACAATCCCGACCTCTGTTTTTCCACAAAAAACGAACAACGTAGTAACCCTATTCCAATATCTCGGGCTGTCTTACAAGGTTTTCCACGCTCTCAACATCGTCCAGTAATTTTTGAGGTAGGTATCCAAATCCCACACGTAAGCTCTACTCCTCAACCTAGATGCAATTTTAACAAAAGTGACTGGGCTAAATATGGATCGGAGTTGGATGCAGTGATTCACTGCATCCAACCTATTCCTAAAAATTACGATAGGTTCGTAGGAGCCATCATTTCAACTGCAAAGAAATGCATCCCAAGAGACTTCCGGTGAAGAATACATTCGGTTGGAGTAGATAGAGCGATATATTTATTATTTGAGAAGCACCTTATAGTGGTGAGGCAGACGTGGTTGATGACTTAATATCATCACTGGTCACCGCGAGGAAACAAAAGTGGATTAACGCTGTTGAAAACATTGATTTTTCCCATTCTAGTAGGGCAGCTTGGAGTCTTCTTCGGAAGCTGGATGGCTCAAACTCAGTTACTCGTGCTAACAATGAAATAAATCCAGAGGACATTGCAAATCACATTGTAAACATGTCTCGTTCCTCTATGAATCGCCTCTATGAAGAGAACCATTAAACATAAATTAAGAGAAATGAAGCGCAAGTTTTGTTTTAGGTAGATTTCACAGAAAAATCTACCTATTTTAAGTTTTATTGGTTTTAATTTGTTGTGTTTATATGTGTCAAAAAAACATTTTTCTAATTTTGAACGAAATTAATTACTACAGAGGGAAAAGAATTAAAAACTACTAGATTTTCGAGTGAGAAAATTTTTTAATATCTTTGAAAAAAGTAAAAATAATGTTAATAAAAATTAGCGGGATACCCAGAATGAAATCCCGGGATAACGGGATGAAAATTCACGCCGGGATCCCGGGGAAACGGGTTCCCGTTTAAGAAACCCTAGTCCTAGCACCATATGTACTATTACGTTCTTCAATTTCACATAAACAATTAAAGACGTTTGAAAAAATTATTGACACGACTTCATGTAACTAGTGTGTTTATATTTCGTGTATTTTTGTTGAATGTGTTTGTATTATGAATCGTGTGTTATTATCATTCTCAGATGCGGATATCATTTTTAAAGGGTAGCAGAAATAAAACTATTGATCATCAAAATAAATAAATGTATAAATACTTAACAACAGTTCAGACGGTCGAAATTCAATTAATCTTCGAAAGAGAAATATTTTTCGTAAAAGCAAAAAACCAAAACTGAGCCAAAACATTTTTCTGAGCCGGGCATTTTAATACCCAACTGCTTTTCAAATTAAAAAAACCAAAAAATCTGCATTATCAACACACAAATATATTATCTATTACTATCATAATTTACCGCTCAAAGCAAAAAAAAAAAATAAGTAAGAAATTTTTCCTTTTTAAAAAACTTTCATTACCTATCATAATTTATATTAATATTTTTAAATAATACAATAATCATTCAACTAAAAATTTTAATATTAAATTAAAAAAAAATAATCAACTCATAATAAAGTCTAATCCTATTCTGCCTTTTTTGTTTGTTTTCTTGTTTTAAACAATTGTTCAATAGTTTTGGTGTAAAAATACAAATAAAAAAAAATTAAATCTTTACCGTTATAATACTAATGATAATATAATATTAATAAAAAAACTAATTTTAAAAAAAATGGAATATACTTTTTGTTTTAAATACTATTAAATTAAATTAGTAATAATATATACTTTTATACGTGATCGTAGACAATAATCGACGTTTTTTTCTTTTCAGCTTAATTTTTGTGTAATTCTTTTGTTTTCGTTTGTTTTAAATAAATAATTTAAATACTCTAGTACGTCTTCAATTCAAATCAAATGAATTAACAAAAAAAAATTGTTTTTCTTTTAATTTAATTAAGTTGAGCATTTTGTTTCCGTTAGTATGTAGATAAATATATATAAAAAAAAATAATAATTAATTAAGGTAATCCTATTGTAATACTATTTTTTTGTTTTCATTAATTTTAAATCAGACTAAATTAAAGCCAAATTAAAAGAGAAAATATATTTAAGATTATAATTATCATCCCGATGGCACATGTTTCTTTTTTTTTGAATTTATTAATTTTTTATCATTTTAATTTTAATTAAATAGCAATTTTAAAAAAAATGAGTTTTATTTCCAGGTTATAATTATTTTTTATGTTTTTGTTTTGCTTCGTACTTTTTCTTTTACGGACGAGCCAGAGAATTAGTTTTCGAACAAAAAAGTAAAAACTAAATTAAATTAAAAAAAATATAAAAAATAATTAATTATTTGATTTATCATGTTGCCGCTGTGGTATTATTAGTAATATCATTGTTTTTTGATTCGGTTGTCGGTGAAAGTGTGCTACTGCTACTATTATTTTCTTGATATGGTCCGGTTACACCGCATGGATGCATTGGAAATTGAGATGTCCACGATGTTTTTGTAAGTGCTACTGCACGTTGTTTCGATTTTCCTCTATTTGATTTATGTGTCGGTGTTGTTGGTACGTTTGCATCAATATTATCAGAATGCGATAAACTATCGTTATTATGTTGATATCGATTTTTACATGTATTTGGTTCCATTTTAATTTTTTTCTCCATTTTTATATTTGGTGTCGGTAACGGTGGTGGTGGTTGATGTTGTAATAAACTATCTTGTTCTGCTGCAGCAGCGGCGGCAGCAGCCGCAGCAGCTGCTACATTAATTTTTTTCAATCTCATTTTCTCTTCCCATTCATCGATTCCATGGCGTGGACGATTAAGATTACGATGTTGGTAAAATATCAATGTTATCCGGGTTGGACTTTGTCGATTAGGCTTTTTCAATGCTGTTGTTGAATGCATTTCATGTTTCGCACATTCGATTAGAACGCTTCCATGTCCTAATGCAATAGCAACACCACCCATTTGTGAGTCTTGAAAACATTCAATATTATTGTTAACTTCAGTTACTTCACCGATTGGTTCATGTTTCGGCGGTGTTCCGGTTTCATTTGGTTTTGGTAATTGAACTGGAGGTGATTGTTGTGTTTGCATCGGCGATGGTGATTGATGAACTGGTGGAATATTAGTTGTTGGAGTAAGAGGTTGAGGAGCTTGAGATGCTGCTGTTTGGTAAACTGGCCAACTAGGGGATTGTGACTGAGGTGGAGCTGTTGTCGGTGGGTACATGTTGTATGAATGATATCCTTGATGATAACCAAAATTGTAATTGTAATGCTCATATGGATTGTATGATGGATAAACAGGATAACCATGAGATGGTTGATTGTATGTAGGATATGGTGTGGGATATTCTGGAACACGAGGTTTCATGAATCCCCTTTCCTTATAATCTCTTGGATCGGCATTCAGATTACCTTTCGTTTCTGTTGTTGGAGAAAAAGCTGAGTTAGTACTATTTAATATTGTTGTAGAATCAGGATTCTCTTCACAACCTCGACCCTTTCCACCAGGTTCACCACGTTCATTGTAGCCAAATTCCGGATGCCATTGATGATAGTATCCTCTCGAATCAATATAAGATCCAGTGTTATAATCATATGAGTACGGTGAATCTAACACTGTACTCGAAATTTGATTAGATTGTAGTTGTGCATCAGTATAGTTATCGATCATTGAAGCCATGTTAATTAAACTTGAGTTTGTATTCAACATATTTGGGTTATTAATATTTGGCGATTGGTTGTTAATATCTGGATGATTTCCGACGGATGAAAATGCACTATTCGAATCTCCCGGAAGCCCTGTGTTTGCATTTTTAGTTTGGTTTGTATTATTAGTGTTATGCATTTGAACATTATCCACCGGAGTTTTCCGTCTAGGAGACGAGTTTTGATTATTCTGCGACATTTGTTGAAGCTGTTCCTGTTGAGCTTGTTGTTGTTGTTGCTGTTTCTGATTAGCCTTTTCCTTTCTGCTTTTTGATTTCGTTTCTTTCTTAGGCGGTGCCACAATCGGAGGAGGAGGTTGTGGTGGCGTTTCAATAGGTTCTTCTTGTTGGTTTTGATCTTTTCCACGTTTTTTACCATGTCTTCGACACGGTTGTAACGGGGTAGATCTAACTCGAACCTCTCGTGGAAACCTATAAATAAGAAAAAATATATTGTAAAATAAATAAAATTAGATAAATAATTGATTTCTGTTTTCTTTTGCAAAAAAAAACAAAAAACTCACTTATCGAGGACCTGAACAGCACCATTTTTATGTTTTTCTTTTTGTCCCGCCTCACTATCAAATTCATCAGTAGCATCCATTATATATAACGGTAGGATATGTAATTGTTCATCATCTATTGTTCCATATGCTACAGGTCTTACTAAATTTACTTGAACTGTACAACCATCTTGCATGTTATGTAAATCACGATGAGTATGGGCACAAAAGTCTAAACAGCAAGTCACTCCTACAAAAATTAAAATTGTTTTAGATATTTTAGTTCACAAAATATGTTGATAATTTTATATTAATTACCTGAAAATGGTTTTCCTGGTTTTAAACCTAAACGACAATCTGGAGCTTCTTTTTCATATTTTACTTGATTTTCGTATGCTTTTGGTGAAACGGATACATATAAAGGACTTAACATTGTAGCTAAAACATTCATTCGATCTTCAATTTCAGCTTCTTCATTTTTAACAGATAATCTAAATTTACGAACGGTTTTTGAACGTGCATATTTACAACCATTGTAATACATCGACCATGAACAACCAAAACTGTAGGATGCACCACTTGTTTCTGGATCTAAACCTAAAATTCAAAACAAAAATAATGAATAAGAAATTGATAAAGATAATTAAACTAATATATTTTATAACGAGCGTATACTAGAAATATGCAGTATTAACTTTTATTTAATTTTTTATAGACTGGAATTAATATATATTTACATTTAAATAATTTTTTTTTCTTTTTTTTTTAAGGCGTTTATGCTCCATGTAGGCAGGGTAATCAGCTTTGAATATTCACCACGGTCATTCGCAACAGCCACATAATTAACATAGCAGCCGATTTTTTTAAGGTCGTTTATTACGTTAGTCTCCCATTGTAGTCGTGGTCTACCTCGCGGTCGCGCACTCCCTGGGGTACTAACGTACATTTTTCTAATCATTCCAGACTGTGAATCGGATCGTAGAACATGCCCAAACCAAGCAATCCTATTAGAACGGATACAACCTATTATATCACGACCCTCAAGAAGGTCTCTGATCTCAAAGTTATACCGGGTTGTATACTCTCCATCGTCTGTCTTAAGTGGACCAAAAATGTAGCGTAGGATCTTACGCTCAAATACCGATAAATGCGATTCGTCATTTTGTGTAAGGGTCCACGTTTGTGACCCATACATCACAGCCGGTCTAATCAATGTCTTGTATAACTTGAGCTTGGTGTTAGTTGATACATACGGTGATCCAAGTAGAGATTTAATTGAGTAGAAAGTTCGATTACCTGCACCGATTCGAGCTTTTATATCTGTAAGTATGCTGTTGTTTGAGTCAAGCATTGATCCCAAATATTTAAAGGATTCAACTCCCTCAATTCGTTCATCGCCGCACATCAAATCTTTCTTCTCCGCCTTCCCTGAAACATTCATATGTTTGGTTTTATTGTAGTTAATTTGCAGACCAATTTTTCTAGCACCACTCTCAAGCGACACTCATAACAGCTTCACTTTGGCCGAGGATGACAACATCGTCAGCGTAAGCAATCATCTGTACTGAGTTTATTGACAAGATATTGTTATTAGTCGGTAGTTTCTTTTGACGGCACACATATTCCAAGGCTAAATTAAAAAGTATAGGAGAGATAGCATCACCTTGTCTTAAACCGGAGTCGACTTTAAAAAACTTTGATATTTCGTTCTCTACTGGTACACACCATTGAGAGTTCTGTACTGTCATTTTACATAGTGATACCAGTTTACCAGGAATTCCCATTGACACCAGAGCAGACCATAGTCTCTCGTTCGAGAGAGTCGTAGGCCTGCCTGAAATCAATGAAAATCTGGTGCACAGGTATGTTGAACTTTCGACACTTTTCCAAAATCATCCTTATCGAGAAAAGTGCATCGGTACTACCTCGACCCCGCCGGAACACTGATATTCTCCAAACAGTTGTTCAGCAAAAAGGATTGATTTTGGATAGCAAAATGTAGGAAAAGATCTTATATGCTGTGCAAAGGAGAGCGATTCCTCTGTAGTTTGCACATTGTAGGCGATTTCCTTTTTTATGGATTGGTATCAGCATAGCTGTGTTCCAGTCCTGTGGCACGGTTTCAGTCCTCCAGATCATTTGAACAAGTTCAAACAATCTTAAGGATAGAGTTTCACCACCATGTACAATCATTTCGGATGTTATATCGTCGATACCAGGTGCTTTATTGCGTTTTAATTTTGACAGCGCCGCTTCGAATTCCTCTTTGGTTGGTTCGTCTACATGTACCTTTGACGCACGAATAAGCTTTGCTCGTCGCCCGACTTGTTGCGAAGATTGAGAAGATTCTCAAAATAAGCGGCCCAAGTATCTAAAATATTTTTAAGGTCTACTTGTAGCTCCCCATCTTCGTTTTGAATAGAAGTCGATCTAGTTTGAGGGCCCTTCTTTAAGGTTTTAACCTGTTGAAAGAAGTTACGCGATCGATCGATCCTTATGCTTTCAATCTCCTCACACTGTCTCTTCCACCACTCTCGCTTCGTTCGTCTACATAGTTTTGTAACGGCTTGTCTTGCCAGTTTATAGTTCTCCTTCGTGGACCTGGTGTTGCGTCCTTGTAGACACTTCAACTAGCAATCTCTTTTGTATTGAATAGCGTCAAGGCATGCTTGATCCATCCATGGCTTCTGGGAGTGGTTCTGTGGTCGTCCAAGTATTCCCTCAGCAGCGCTTAAAACAGCATCTTTGAGCAAATGAACACACCGGCTGAACAATCAACAACTAAGCTCAACAGTAACAATCAACACTCTGATTCGTCGCGATAGTGGCGTCTTACTTATTAATTACATTAATTTTGTCAATTTCTGCATTTTGGTTGACGAAGAAGGTCAGAAATAGAATCATATTCTCAATTATTGTCAATTTTTCGAATTTTTATACATATCAACTAGCTGATAGGTACAAATTTTAGTTAACAAATAACACGGTTACTCTAGGTGCGCAACAAACCAACAATTATTTAAATACCTTGGACACATCAGTCACAAACAACCCCAATTGAGGCGAACTATAATGCCGGGTCCACACCTATAAATATTTGCGGTGAACACGTGCGCCGCAAATATTTACGGCGCATTCTACGTAGTGTGGGCGTATGCGGCGCACGGAAAGGACGCACGAATTTTTTTCACATTCCACACACACGATCCGTAGCTTATCGGTTTTTTGACAAACATCAAAGAGATTTGCGCCGCATGCTGTTTCTAGTGTGGACGCTTTCCACAACATAAAAATTTATTTAGTTCAAATCCATAATTATTTATTTGAAATAAATATTATATTTTAATATAAATATCAAAAAATACAATTTTAACCAGGAAAGCACAACAGCCTCGACAAAAACAAACAATTCAGAAAATTAATGTAAACTTTTCTCGTTTTCACGAATGGCTTGAGCGGAGTGCCGTAAAAATTTACGTGAATAAATATTTGTGTGATAAAATATTTTTGCGGCGAAAATATTTGCGACGCACGCGTTCGCCACCAAAATTTGTAGGTGTGGACCCGGCATAAGATTAAATTACCAACATATGTTCTTGGTAGAGAGCCACGTTGGTAATTGTATGAAGTTCATCAACCTCGTTCAACGAAATGCGCAATATTTGTAAAAAACTCAAGAAAAACACGAAAACAGTAGATGATCGACTGAAAAAAATCTAAATATGTCTTTTTTTTAATAAAAGATGTTGAATTTCAGAAATTACAATATGTGTACAAATAAAAACCTTTTAAGACCACCTCATATAAACTCGTATGTCAAAAGCAGGGACTGGAGTACAGGAGGTTGTCACAAACCTGCTCCCTGCATGCGGGAGAACTTAAGCAACTAAAGTGTTTGCGTCGACCCATCTGGAGTAGTCGATTCTCTCCTTCCTCCTTCCAGTTCTGATTTTTGCGGCAGTTCATCATCGCGACACCGACAACTATCGCAATTACAAAATAGCTCGAACGAAGTACAAAAGAACGGAACGTGCTTCTTCAACCACACATTCTGAGTTACAAAATGTAAGAGCAGCGCTCTATGCTTATTTAGTTAGTCTACATCAAAGGCTACCATGGAAATAGACTTTTTTAGCCAGTACGGTATCATTAAAGCAAGAGCTCATTACAGCTAAACCTTAAAACTATAATAACCTTTCGAATATTTACAAACTAAATACTAAACATGTCTTTCGTAGGTTAAACAGGGTCACTATGATCGATGTTCGATACTCTTGATTTACTGAGTCACACGATAACAACTGCTGGTCTGCCTTGCCAAGAAAGAATAAATGCCATTGCAGAATTCTCAACTTCAAAATTTATGAAATAAATTCAGTAAATTATCGATTTGATAAACTCCTATCATCGATTTTGACTTCAGTCTTTCTAATCGGCAAGTGTTTGTCGCCTAATCATTTTAAGATAAAGTCACAATTGTAACAAAGAAACATAATAGCTATTTATGTACCAAGGGCGTTATGTCGGTTATTACGCCGGGAAAGCGACGTAATTTAGTCCGAGGGATGGATGTCGCTTGATGGGCGTAATACCCAGTAACGGAAGTGGTGCATACAAGATTTTATGCTTCACTTAATAAGCAAAAAACTAAGACAGAATTTTAGTTGTTAGTCTATATTGATATGCAAACAAATACAAATGTGTCCTAGTATGCCAAGAAAATAAATATTTTGAAGTTTAAAATAATTATTTGTTGTTTGTACGTTTAAAATAATTATTTGTTTATGAAAACAAATTCTCCTAAATTTTGTAGCGTATGATAAAAACATGTACGAGGGCAATTTGATTAGTCCGTGATATTGTCAACAGAAGGCGTTCGGATCGGCGAGGTGAATATGGTTTTGACATCTGTCATCATATTTAGCGAGCCAAAAAAAATTTGAATTGAATCTATCAATAAACATATTTTCTACAGCCTTCGAAAGAGAAAAAGATTCTAAATTTTCGCCACAATGGAAAAAAAAGAATTCCGTGTTCTTATTAAACATTACTTTTTGCGGAGAAAAACCATCAAACAAACTGAAGAAAAGTTGCAGAAGTATTACAGTGACTCTTCTCAATCGTATGGAATGGTGCAAAAGTGGTTCAACGACTTTCGATGTGGCCGTACGTACAAACACAAATGATGCAACACGTTCGGGACGTCCAAAAGAGGTTGTAATTCCACATTTCATCGATAAAATCCATGATATTGTGTTGGCCGATCGCCGTTTAAAGATTGACGAGATAGCTGAGATGGTGAACGTTTCAACCGAACGCGTGCATTCCATTTTACACGAAGAATGGGGAATGAGAAAGCTATCGGCGAGATGGCTGCCGCGCTTGCTAAGTCCAGAGCAAAAGCGAGTTCGTGAAACCACTTCGTAACAGTGTTTGAAGATGTATAAGCGCAATCCACCTGAGTTTCTTCGCTGTTTTGTGACCGTTGATGAAACGTGGATCCATCACTACACACCTGAGTTGAAAGAACAGTCGAAACAGTTCTTCTCCAGACAAACGTGCTCCTAAGGCAAAAACCGTCATTTCGGCCGGTAAGATTATGGCCACCGTTTTCTGGGATGCGCAAGGGATATTGCTGATCGACTATTTAGAAAAGGGAAGAACAATAACAGGGCAATATTATTGTGCTCTGCTTGATAAATTCGATGCTGCATTGAAGGTGAAACGTCCCCATTTGAAAAAAAAAAATGCTGTTCCACCATGACAATGCACCAGCTCATTCGTGTCTTCTTACAAACAACCAAAAAATTACTCGAATTGCGTTACGAATTGCTGCCTCACCCACCGTATTCTCCAGATCTGGCTCCCTGCGACTTCTTCCTATTTCCCAACTTGAAGAAATGGCTCGGAGGAAAAAGATTCACAATAAATGAGGAGGTCATCGCCGAAACAAATGCCTATTTTGAAGAGTTCCCGAAATCATATTTTTTAACCGGCTTGCAAAAGTTGGAAAAACGTTGGGCTCGGTGTATCGAGCTAAAAGGTGACTACTTTGAAAAATAAAATAACAGTTATCCCAAAAACCAATTCTTTCATTTCAATATCACGGAATTTTCAAATTACACTCGTATGACGTTTAAAATAATTTGATAGTTTTGGAAAACTATATGAACATTAATAACTAAAATAATGCTAAAAATGTTTAAACAAAATCTTTTACTAACTTAAATTGAATAAGAATTATTTACATATTGTAGACAGAACAACAGTCACAATTATTTTATTTAGTTTTTTAGCGACTTAATAGCGGGCGTTATGAATTCATAATTCAATCTCATAACGCCCCGGTTTTTATGAATGTGTTTATATATTGCGTATCCTAGACATTATAACAACTTTATATTGTGGCGATAACTTCCCGTAATATTTAAATAGTAGTTTATGTAACAAGTACGCAAAATATGGTTTTAGCGGACGAATCGTAATGTTTCCAACGTTTTTTAGTATTAGCTCTTAGGATTTGTTTTCTAATTTATTGTTTAATTTGTATTCTTGCGTACCTAAAAATTTGATTTTTGAACAAAGCTTATCAAAGCAATTGTGATTATAATTTGAAAATGATTATAATATAAAATGAAAACAAATTTTGAATCCGCTAAAGTGTTGTCATAACGACTTTAAGTACTAGGCTGCTAAAATACAATTTTGCGGACTCTAAACAGTTCTAAAAGTAATCATTTTTCGGAGCTAATACTAAAAAAAAGTTTAACTCCTATTTTTGAAAGAAAAGAAAAGTTGCCTGGAAAGACGATTTATTGTGAAACTTTTAAAATATTTAATGTCATTATTTTTCATTATTGTTTTTGTTTTTCCTTAACAAAACCAACATTGCTACAATTAAAATTTTGAAAATTTTTAATATAAATGTTCGCCACAACATTCCCCCCAAGTGCCATCGAAGATGGAACGATAAAAGAAAAATAGAGTTGGGGAGGAAAGAAAGAATTTTACTTGAGTAGTTGTAGCAGTTTGAAGGTGTCCGAAAAAATAGAGTGGACAGTTGTCCGTACAAGACAGTGTTGATTTTAAATAGTGGCGAAAATTGAGTAGAGTTATCTTCAGATGTGACCTAAAGTAAGGTAAGGTAAGCGAGAGAGTTGTTTAGTAATCGATACCAATTAGAGGAGAATAAATATGGGAGTTCTGCAAAAAGAAAGAAACGAGCAAGTTGAAGTCATGGTAACACAAGTGGAGATATAGGTCTGACAGAGCTGAGTTGTCTGAGACCAATATTTATGGAAATGTGTACCATGAGTTATAAGGGTTAGATTTAATCACATTCCTCAGTAACAGATATTTAATCCTGCATCCACAATTACGCGAGCAGGTCGAACCACTCGTACCTCTACTCGTTTCTTTCATGCTGTAGCACAATAATCTCTATATCGTCCTATCTTCGATGGCACTAGTGGGGAGGAGTGTTGTGGCGGTAACTTCCCGTAATATTTAAAAAAAAGTTTAACTCCTATTTTTAAAAGAAAAGAAAAGTTGCATGGAAAGACGATGTATTGTGGGAAACTTTTAAAATATTTAATGTCATTATTTGTTTTTTCCTTAAATATCATTGTGAACCATAATAGTATATTAAGAAACTAGTTTCATAATCGACGATTTTATCGCACGCAATCTGTTTAGAAAACGACCCGCGCAGCGGGGAGTTTTCTAAAGGATAAGTGCGATAAAACGTCATATGAAACGAGTTTTTTATACTATTTTTTCTATTTTGCATTTTTTGTCTTGAAATTTTAAAAAATTTTTTATGTTTTAATGTTTTAAAGAAAATTTCTAAAAATTTCAATTCAAAATAGTAAGCTCTGCGTTTCATCATTTTTCTATATATTTTTTTTTGCAAAACTAGCTTTCATAAAATGTGTATTTTATTAAAATAAAGTCAATTTGAAATTTTGTTATTATTACTAACTATTTTAATTAATTAAAATATTTAACACTAATTTAGATTATTTTTTAATAATAAGATTAATTAATCAGAATAATTTTATTTATATAATTATTTTTTTTTTTTTTTTTTTATTTTCATATAATGGTTTCACATCACCAATTTTATATTTTTAAATTAGTGCCCAAGACCAAGGTGAGCAATTTCACAATCATATTTCCATGGTTGATTGGAGCTTAACAAGGCAGACACCCGAAAATTAGACAGGGCTGTGTTAAGACATCCAATCAGGCACGAAAAGCGATTACGAAATTACCCTCCTTGGCGATGGTTAACATAGTATTAAGAAAAAGATTGATAATTTTACAATAATTGGTAAGAAGTAATGCCGTTTTCCCGTCTTGGCCGGACGTAATTACTTTAAATATTAATATATAAAATTGAAAATTTCATTGTAAAATAATAAATGAATAAACAAGCCCTAACTCAAGATGAAACTTCATAACTCTCACATCAACGACGATTCAGACTTTAACATGAAGTTATTATCTGACCAGAGCATAATGCAGGAGAGTTGTGACCCTTCATCTTGAGATCGGTTGATACATAATGTTTTTATAATTTAACTTATGAATGAATTCATGTTAATTGAATTAGGATTTAAAGAATTTTTAACATATTATAATCTAAGATTTTTTTAATTATTTAGTTTATGATTTCATTATTTTTTATAAAACATTTAATTAGTAAATATATGTATTAATTTTTATGATTTTTTTTTTAGTTAAAATAAATCAAATATTTATACAAAACAAACATTTTGAATTGATTCTATACATTTTCTAATGTTCTTGAAATGAAAATTTAGTAAGGATTTATTTAGGTATTACCAAATACATAACAATCATTAGAAATACCCAAAGTATCTAATACTCAAATCTCAGTACTTTCCACACAATAAAATAACCTTCAAAGAAAGAAGGAAGGGTCAAAAATCGATATTAATATCTTTGAAGAATTGAATAATGTCTTTATAATATAGAACATTGTTGATCTTAAATATCTCCTTTAAATCATATTTCAGCAAAAAAGTATAATTAGATCTGTACGAAGAGTATTTAATGCAGTTCATTAAAATGTGAGAAGCATTGTCGACGGTATTACAAACCGAGCACATGTCATCATTTGTAACTTTAATCAATTTAAAGTATTTATTATCAAAACAGTGATTGGTTCTCAGTCTGTTGATTCTATAGATAGTATAAGAATCCAGATTCTTTTTATGAAACCAAGGTTTTTTAGATATGGTGTGATTAATATTGAAAGCATGGATCGAGCCCTTGACAATAGTTTTTTCTACAAATATTTTCTGCCATAATGAGTAAAGATGATTTATTTGAATTTTACAGGATTCATCAGGAGGGATAAGAATGTTCAAACGATTACCGGAAGTAATCCCAGATTTAGCCTCTGCAAGATCATTACCATATATGCCAGAGTGACTTGGAATCCATATAATTCTGACTTTTATATCATTAATGGATATAAGGTTGATCAGTAATTTTTCATAATACTTGAATTTAGAAATATGAGAAGTATTGGAAAGAGCTATACAAGAGCTTAACGAATCAGAGAATATAGTGATTTGAGATAATTTAGAATTTAGCGCGAGCTTTGTAGCTTCAAGGATGGCAACAATCTCAAGAGATTTGATTGACACTGATTCCAAAATACTGAAACTATGCGTGGAAGAGTCATAGGAATTAAAAATACCGATTCCCCTTCCATTCTCGTCAATGGAACCGTCTGAATAACAGCAGTTGAAGTCAATGAAAGAATTTATATAATTGAGACTGAGTCGTTTTTTATTATATGAGTTCCACATATCCTTATTGGACAACAGTCCATGTAATGACATATCTATTATCAATTTATGTTGAAAGAAAGAAGTATCCAAAATTTGAATAGGAGGAACAATAGGAGTTTTATTGATAAGAAATCTATATTTATTGTAAATTAATTTAAAATGTTTGATATTACAGTGAGAAGAAATTATGGAACCAATGCAAGTACCATTATAGATTTGATTGGCAATATATTTATAAATGTAGTTCTCTATTTTTAATTCAATAGGTAAATCTCCAGCTTCTGCTATGATAGCAGTTACCGGAGTGCTGTTGAGAAGACCAAGACATACTCTTAAGCCACTGTTGACTATGACCTGAAGAACATCAAAATGATATTTGCTAAATGAGATAAATGCGCTGTACATAATTTTGTTGACTAATAAGCCTTTGTATAAAGTGATTAGAGTAGAAGGATGAGCACCATGTTTTTTATTAGATAAAACTTTTAAAACATTTACTATGGATTTACATTTATCCTTTAAAATAGAATGATGTTTTGAAAAATTTAGATTTTGATCAAAATAAAAACCTAGAATTCTAAGCAAGTTTACTTCTTCCAAAGAGTCATTACCGATTTTCACTTTAGTGGAGGGGTGACGAGATTTATTATTATGAATATATAAGTATTTAGTTTTGTTTGTACATATTTGTAGTCTTAACTTGTTTAGACCATCAACAAAATTATGCAAAAACAAATTAGCCTTTCTTTCTGCGGAGTTGAAGTTTGCATCTGCAACAATGAAAAAAAAATCATCCGCAAATTGAAAAATCAAAGAGTTATCCAAAGTGTAAGTATGTAATTGGTGCGAATAAATGTTGAAAAGCAAAGGACTTAATGGGTCTCCCTGAGGAACACCCAAACTAACCTTTTTAGTAATATTAAAATTGTCATCATTGAAAATGATATTCCTATTAATAAGTCTATCATATATCCAGTTAGTATAAGATGAGGGAATGTTAATTTCTTTCATTATATCATATAATATATCTACATCTACATTGTCAAATGCTCCTTTTATATCTAAACCAATCAGATAAATACAGCAGCCATCATTCTTAAAACGCAGCAGGTTATCCAACAAACAAAATATCAGATCGCGAGATGATCTATGTTTTCTAAAACCAAAAGAGAATTCGGGAAATATGGAGTTGTCGGAAATAAATTTGTCCAATCTGTTATTAATCAACTTAGCCATAATTTTATAAAAGACTGGGAGAAGAGCAATTGGACGATAGTTTTCAACTTTGGAATTATCTTTGTTCAATTTGAGGATAGGAATAATCTTGGAGGTTTTCCAGTTGGAGGGAAAACACTGATCTCGCCAAGCTTTGTTAAATAACTTAGTCAACATCGATAAGAAGTTCATGTCAAAGTTTTTGATTATTCTGTACGAAATTTGATCAGCACCTGGAAGGGTGTTATCGGAATTTTTAATGATTTTCACAATTTCATCAATATCAAATTCTTCACAATACTCTAAAAGAGGAGAGGACTTATTAGTAAAAATAGAAGTGGAAGCGTTAACATCAAAATTGAGAGCCATGAAACTTTCGACATTTTCCTTGATGTTAAAAATGTAAGAACTTCTCGGGTTTTTGTTAGTGAAGCAACGTATTTTATTCCAAATGGACTTTATACTGGAGTCAGGATTAATACTTGTGATAAATTTAAGCCAAGAGTTTTTCTTTTCTTTTTTAATTTCTTTTAATAATTTGCAAGTGGCTCTCTTCAAACCCAAATATGTAAACTGAGTGGGAAAATGATTATAACATCTCAATTTACCTCTTTTGATTTTCCAGAGATTCTCAATTGTAGAATTCCACCATGGTTTAGCAACATTTTTATTTTCAGAAGTGATCCTATAAGAGTTGTTGTCAATTAATGTTTCCAATTCCGTTTGAAAATCATACAAATCAAAATAGTCAAGCTTAAGACCTTGAATTTCTTTTAATACCTTGGTATGAGCTATTTTTTTTTTTGTTTTTAGAAGAAACATTAAATTTCTCCAAATATCTAATAATAATGGGTAAATGATCTGAAGTACCTATATTGTTGTAAACGACTTCCCATGATAACTTATTAAAAAGATCTTGTGAGGAGAGGGAAATATCTATAGCAGAAGTATGACCCATAGCTCCCAGTCTCGTATGATTACCATCATTTAATAAAAGTAAATTCGAATCATTGATAATATCTGCGACTATTTTGCCTTTGAAATCAGGAATACTAGAGTCTTCCCATAGATAATGATGAGCATTAATGTCACCGAGTATAATCGATTTGTCAATATCCCTAAAATGATGTAACAAAGAATTGAAATTGGACTTAAGAATTTGATGATTAATATTGGGAGGAGCATAGAAAGTAGTGAAAGAAAAAGTTTGATTGTCATAGTCTGAAATTTTTATATTCATAATTTCCAGAGGATCTAGATCCCAATGATAATTAGTCTCCTTGATTACAAAGTTGTTTCTGACAATAAAACCCACCCCTCCATAGTTATCCTTCCTGTGCTTGATGAAAGTAGTGTAATTACGAATTTTAAAAATATCTTGATTGTTGGTCCAAGTTTCAGAAAGAAATACTATGTCTATGCTTTCCAAATTCAAAAAGTATTCCAACTCAGAGAAATTTTTCCTCAAACTTCTGATGTTAATTTGAAGAATCTTAAAGGGCATAAGATCGAGAATGGAGATCGGAGGAAAACATCCTCAGAATAAAAGCTTTATAAGGAATGACCATTTGAAAGTCAAAAGAACACAAAAGGAATTGTGGAATCTTGACTATGCGTTTCACGTAACGAGTGGATATACAAAAGCTCCGATCTGGAGAGATAAGTTCCAACAATAAAAGAATAGATATACTTAAAAAAAGATATATAAACAATATTGAAAGACATATCATTACAATACTGTTTAATAACAGAAGACTATCAAAAGATCAGGATGAGTGACAAAAAAAATGTCATTTGAAAAAAAAGAAAAACCAATACAGTAAACAAGATGATACAGCTCAAAAAAGAAAGAGTGGAGTAACATCCATATTACATACAGATTGAATGTTATAAAATTAATAGATGTTTTTGATAAAAGACGCATTTGGTACGGAAGAAGAATAAAATTCATGTGATATTTCGATAAAAAACCAATACTTAAAGTTATGAGACCCATGAAATAAAACAGTTTTTGAAACACAAAACTGAATTACAGAGTAAAGACCTTCAAAGGCAAAAAGAAAAGCATGTACCAACAAATAAAATATACCTGATTTCCCTAAATTCAGAATAGAGGAAGTTGGACAAAATTCATATAGTGTAACTTTGATGTTACTAATATAGTTAACAAAATAGTAGTTTTTAGTATTGAAACCCATGTCAATAAAGGCGACATATAACCATTCCAAACGGTAAAAAATTCCATATATAGAAGAAGTAGAAATCTCGATCATGAATTCATAGAGCAGATTTGAGATGAAGTGAATAATATAATCCCTTGAAACCAAAGTGATCAAAGGGCAAATAAAGAAAAAATAATAATTATAAAAACAAGTGTAAGTAAATATCATACCCAGTAATCATGAATTCACATGATCATTAGAGTCATCATTAAAAACATGGATATCTTCTCCAGTGATGTGGTCAATTGAATTTTTGGTATGATAAGTAAGAATATTCTCAAGTTTTTTGAGATTAGTGAATAGATCAACCATGAGTAGATCTTTATTAGCATCATCATTTTTTAATTTTGTGATGTTTTCACCCAAGACCAAAGTGTCTTTTACAATAGATAATAAATGTATTTGGTTATTTTGAATTTCGTTAATTTCCATTCTCAAGCTTTCATTATCCTTTTTGATATTTTCTTTAAGATCGTTCCATTCAGAACGGATACTGTTGAATTCAGCTTGATTCTCCAATAAAGACTTGTTAACTTTCTTCAGATTGGAGTTTTCCTTAACAAGCGAAAGGATTAATGCTTTATGCTTACTAGAATTGTCGGAAACATTTATAGAAGCAGGCGTCTTCTTTATTATATTGTCTTGCAATTTAGGAAAATGTTCAGGAATGTAATTGAAATCTTTGGGAACAACAGAGTCCCTGGCTTCTTTATAAGATAACTTTTTAGAGATCATTAGAGTTTTTATCTCTTTTTGCAGAGCATATTCCTTACAATCAGAATGGTTGGTTTTTGTTTGTTGATCACAGTGTAAACAACAAGAATCATTTTTGCAATCAGAAGTAGAGTGGTCAAGAGCGGAGCAGTTATAGCATCGGCTTTTGCTTCTACATCTATCTTGAGAATGACCGTAAATCAAACAGTTTGAACAAAGCAAGGGTCTCAATATAAAGGGTGTTACATTTCTTCTAACTCCTGAAATGTTAACAAAATCTGGAGTAGTAGATCTCCTGAAAGTAACTATCAATGAAGAGGTAGGCTCGGCTCTTTCGGAGGTGGGATTCCATCTAGAGAGTCGTTTTAAATGAGAAATTTTATCAAAAGGATTGGTGCCGTCCATTAATTCACTCAAGTTAGTATCCAGTGAAACAAAACGGATAATACCTCTGGATTCAGTGTAAAACCTGGGTATGTGAGCATTGAATTCTTTAATGGTAGAGAAGGCATCAATGATAGAGTTAGCTGACTTCCAATTGCCAACTTTAACTCTTACTTTGTTTCTATTCAATTGAAAAACCTCAATGATAGGACCCATATTTAATTTTCTGAGATATAAAGCCATATCTAAATCATTAATCAAATATCCCTCTATCACTATAGAGAAAGGACCTGAATCTCCAGGAAGATATTTAATTTCGAGGCTATTATTTTGAATGTCAGCATTATTTGTATCAACAGCTATAACACTCTGAGTATCAGATTCAAACGGCTTAGTTGAAAAAGAAGAATTGGTTTTATTATTTATATCCATGTTTTCTCTATCTCGAAGACTTGCAGAATCAACAGACTGAGCATAAGATGTCCCGGAAACAGTTTCCATTTTGTCAGAGTAGAGAGGCTTACTTACATAAATTGAGCGAGAACCATCTAAAGTGACATTATCCAAAACATCAAAAGAATCAACACTAGAAGAATCTGAATCTTCCGACAAGTTTGTAAAAGATTTGGATGATAAATTTGGATTATTGTTGATGTGAGACAAAGAGTCAGCAGTGCCATTATGTTCACTCTCACTAACTTCAAACTTAAATTTTTTTTTAATTATTTTTCCACCCTGTTTGGATTTAATCTTCCTGTTTTTTTGAGGCATTGCGAACAACCAAAGAGTTAAAATTAGATGATTAATTAAACAATCTGATAAAGGGATAAAGCGGAAGGCGATGATCCAAGTAAATTATAGATTGTGACCTGATTGTCTTTACAAAAAAGATAAAAAGTTCTTCCAAATCAAAAAAGATCATCCGCTTCTCTATTTCTTTGAAAAGAAAAAAGAAACCAGTGCAGACGATGAATTAAATTGAAAATAATTCAGACAAAATTTAAAATAAGTTCGCAATGACTGAAGATTAGAAAAAAAAAGAATGTTATGATTGGGGGAGAGTTTAAAATAAAACAATACCCAACCCAGAATATCAAACAATGAAAGTAAGTGGAGAAATCTGATAGATTATTATGATACTTTGAATATTTAACAATTGTATAGCTAAGATTAATTATCAAAAGATGATAACAAATAAATTTATAAAAGTAAAATTAACAATATATAGTTATAAAAAAAACCTGTTGCTGGATCCTGAGGTTAGCCTTGGTACAATTGATTCTTCAATAGAGATGAAATATAGAGTAATAAAATATGATAATACTTCTAAGAGCAGCAACCATATAAATGTATTCAGCAGTTAGAAAATATCTTGAATAATCCAGTGATGTAATATAATACGATAAATAATTAACAGTGTCGGATGACGCCAAAATATAGCGACACTTAACAGCAATATCAGAAAAATGCAATGAATGATAACAGCAAGTAGTTAATATAATATCCAGATGAGATTATTATGATTAACGTAGATGAATTGATTTGAATAATGATGTATAACAGGAACAGTCCAAAAGATTCAAATCGTAGAATTATTGAATCTTGAATAACCCAGTGGTGTGATGCAATTTAATATATAAAACACAATGTCGGATGACTCCAAATTATAGCGGCACAGAACAGCAAAATCGGATAGTGTTACAAATGATTTCAGCATGTAAATGATTAATTTGTATATCCAAATCAGATTATGTTGATTAAAGATGAAACGATGTAAAACTATTGTAGTAAACCCGCCAATAGCAGCAACCTTAATTTACGTTTGCGAATCCAGTGCAAAAACTGCGATGAGATTTTGAAAATGGCGAATGACGCCGTCCATAGAATGGAAATATGTAATCAGCCAAAATGAATTTAATGTAGATGAAATTGCTTGAATATTTGATGATCCTGACTTTCATTAAATTTCCAGAGAGATAGTTGTAGATAAAATCAATTAATAATCTCGAACATACCAAGAAATTGATGAATACTCGTAGAAATATTGGATTTAAATCAGTATAACAATGGCGGATGACGCCATCCAATAATTGGAGACGCACAACAGCGTTTATCAAGTAATGTTGATAATCACATCCGCATAAATGAATATATTTAAAGAATTCAAACACTATGTAATTAAAAAATTAACAATAATTGAAATAATTAAAAATTAATTAATTTTAAAGTAAAGAAACAAAAAACACTCCTACTTGTTCTGAGTCTAGATTGCGAATGATATAATTATTCGTTTTAACTTTCACTGACGTTTGAATGACCAATGTGACCAACCTTGAAAAACAAAACTTTGCGTATCTTAATGAAGGCCATTTCAATACGCATTTGGGTATCGAAATGACTTTATTTTAGACGCAAAATAGAAAAAATATGTTTTATGACTTAGCATTGCAATAATAGTTATTTATTTATCTAGAACGAAGACTGAAACTTTAAAGTACGAGTTAGTTGTAACTAGAAATTACTAGTGAGTACCTTTAAAAACACTTTTCGTTTGAGATAAATACGAAATTTTATTTCAAACTGGAAATTTATTAAAATAAAAAGAAATGAGTTTTAAATTTGGCTCAAAAAGTTGAACTTTAACGTCCTAGGACGTTAAAGTTCAACTTTTTGTACCTCCGAAAAATGTCGTTTTAGATATCAGTATGAAATAATAGTACATTATGATGCTAACACGTAAAGCTAAAGATTTTGGACGGATGTGGAGTTTGCAAATCGAGGCGTTAGCCGAGATTTGCACCCACATTAAGTCCAAAATAGCTTACTTCCGTGCATCATATACTATTTTTTATTCGCCGCAAGCAAAATATTTTAAGAAAACTGGTTTATTCTAAATTAAAATTATAAATTTTCATAAATTTTAAAATAAAAATATGTGGAACAAACAACCTTTGACAAAATATTTATTATTTTTTCCAAATTATTGTGTAGCTATGACAACAAATGACAACAACTATTTTAATTGGATAATGAAATTTTGAATTTAAGGGTTGCTTTGATAAAAATTTTTATTTTTCATAGAATTTAAACAAATACAAATGCTTTTTACTTTTTTGGACGTAGCTATGACAACAAAATAAATAATTGAAAAGTGATACTTTAAAGCCGCAAATCACAGTAATAAAGTAACACTTTAATATGTAGGCGAATAAAAAGTATATTATTAGGATATCAAATTGAAATTAAAACAAACGAATAAAAATGATAATTAAAAATCAAAATAAATATCAATATCCAATTTGTTGAGATTTAAATATAAGCAGAGAATAAAATAAAAAGATACAATTATTTTTTAATTAAACCCAACATTTATGTTCTTATGCCTATTATTATATTCTTAAATATTTCTTTTGTGTATTGAACAGTATTGCCAAGAGAATCAAAAAATATTCTTGCGCAGAACAATGTTTGTCGGGTTAACTAGTTACTTCTAAATTTGTTTGTGTTCATAGTCGCCCGAATGATTTAATTTTACAATTCAATCAATTTTATGGTCGAGTTTCACTTGAAAACTTCAATTTGTAAAATATAAAAACATGTATATGTGAACACAAATTTAAAGAACAAACCTTGACAAGCACATGTTCGATTTTCATTTGTTGCACAACGCCTTGTGGTTGGTAATCCAAACTTATTTAATTTATGAACTAGCATTTTATAGACACTGTCACATTCTTGATGCGGTATACCGTCCCACGCGACAATGCACACAACGATGAATGATGCCCGACATCTAGAAAAAATTAAAAAATTATATAGAAACTAATTTTATCAACATTGTAAATATAGGGATCGTGCGTATCTGATTGCTACGCATCAAGGGTTAAGTATAGAAGAAAGTATTGGATCTTTTTAAAATTAGTTTGACGTTTGTTGTTCGATATATTACGAAATATTACTAAAACTCTCTCTTTTCGCTGTGTAAACTTTATTAAATGTTTATCCATTGATTTATATTGTAACAAATATCGCATAGTTAGTCTCTTATCTATGTTGTTTTCGTTTTTAATATTTTGACAAAAAAAACAATTAAATAATTTGAACGGCATACTAAATCATAATAGTATATTATGCTACGATCATGTACGATCATGACGGTTATTAATACACGAGCATTAACCGGGACACGAAACGAGCCGTAGGCGAGTTTAGTATGGTATATGCGAGTGTATTAATAACCATTACATGAAAGTGGCATACGCTATTTTTTCTACACCCGGTAAATAACGAAGAACGAAAATTACAACAAAAATTTCAATTTTCAAATTTCAAAGTTCAATTTTTTTTCCCATACGAAAATTTCCACAAACGTCAAATGCATAGCATGTTTGATTGAAAAACTATGGGTTTCTTTCTATTGATTAAAAATCTGTATCGTAATAAAATCTGTGTCGAAATGAATATCATTATAAAACGGATTTTGGTCATATAAATGTATTTTTATAGTACGGGTGTAGAAAAAATTTGTTTAATGTATAATTTGTAGAAAAAAAAGATCCAATAATTACAAACCCTAACACTTAAAGCGCGACGAATCAAATAGCAATGCACGGTCCCTATAAGAAAAGGCTGAATTAATGTAATAGTAAAGGTAATAGAAAATAAATGTATACAAAATTAAGGCAACAAAAAAGTGTTTATTTGTTAATTGTATAAGAGCGAAATTAGTCAGGAAATTAAATGCCAACCTACGAATAATGTGTTATATATAATAGACTAGTCACTAGAACAACATATTGAAAAAGTAAAAACCATCCATAAATTAACCATAAAAATGATAAATAGAAAAGTTACATAAACCAATAATTTAATAACCCGACCATATGCTTACCGATGCCCTTGCCTCCTTTTCACAATGTATAACACTTTTTCCTCGGGATCAATACGTCGTATCACCCATTTTGGCAAAGGACAACCTTGAGCTGTTTTTCCTTCCTTACCAGTATATATAACTTTTTCTATTCTCAACTGTCGTCCAGTTATACCAATACGTTGTTCTATATCACGTCTTAATTCAACTAATGTTGATGCTGAGCCTATTTATTGTTGTTACAAATGGTCAAATAAATCTATGTTGGTAAAACTTTAAAATCTTAAACAAAAAACGTATATTTACCTAAATGCGTGTAATAGCTGCCAGGCTCTGGCGGATGTTTATCAGATGGGAAGCAATCACATTCTGGAACTTCTGGTTTTGCCCCTTTTTCGGTTCTATCTTCTAGATTTGGTTCAGTTTTTATTGTTGCCTGATGTTTTTCGTCTATGTTTTCTGGGAGTGGTTCATCGAGTGACTTAAGCATAACAATTGTTTACTGTTTAGAATTTGTTTATATCATTTGAAATATATTTCACTTACCTCATCCTTTGATTGTTCAAGTCCTGCACATAAACCTTCTTTTAGATGTTCATCAGTTGGCATCACTGTACTACCTTTTCGGCAACAAGAAAAACCTGTTCCTTCTAATATCGTAGGCGGACCTTCATCCATAAACGGATACGGATTCGAATCATTTGAATTGATTTTCTCTTTTTTTATTGTGTTCACATCAATTAGCATTGGTTGCGAAATTTTATTATTAAATTTACTAGGATTTGAAAACGTATGAGCAGGAATCTCTTTTTCAAAATTTGTTGGTGATGGTATAAATGATGAAAAATGTTTTTTCTCCATATCTGAATTATCGTCTTGCAACGATAATGGTGATGACGTTAATTTTGGTCTTGGTGTTTCTGGTTGTGTTAAAATAGAACTTTGAGCATGATTTTGTGATAAAATTGGTATTGGCTTTTGTAATGAAAGATTTGAGGAAGACGTTGTATTAGAGTTTGAGCTTGAATTTGAATTATTATTATTACATTTATCAATAGTATTATCATTATTAATTTTGCTATTACTATTTTCATCATTATTTGAATGTAAATTAAGATTATTTTTATTAATAGTAGAAGGAATTGATGATGGAAGATCAAAATGATAATTAAATCCTTGAGTATAATAGTTTTGATATGTTAAATTAGAGTTATTATTATTACTTTTTTTAGTATTGTACATTCCCGACGGTCCATACATTTCAGCGCCATGACTTAATTGAGGATTATGATGATGAGAATGATGATTGTTGTATTGCGTTTGATGTGTATAATCAGTTGATGCGGAAAAATGACTTTGATTATTTTGTGCATCACAAAAATCTGCGTATTTTATAAAATTTTGATAGTTTCTTTCGTAGCCTTCCATTTTCTCTTGTGATAAGTTACTTAGTTGATTATGATTTTGATTTGGACTAAAATTAACAGGTTTTATATTTAGCTCTTTCGATATAGGTGGTAATTCATTTTCTTTATCCAAAAAATCGGGTTGATGTGTTGTTTGGAAACCTTTTCGCAAATCGTTAAAATTATCCGAAGATGATTGAACCGAAGTCATTGTAATAAAAGTTGGTGATTCGTTTGATGATGATGATGATAATGAATCATTATTATTATTATTACTACTTGTGAGAGATTTGTGATGTTGGCTACTGCCGTCTAATGAGTATAAATTAGATAATGGACTAGGAAACTCAATATAATTATTTTTATCTAAATTCAATAGAATTTGATTATTTTGAGACGGAGCTCTCGATGGTAATAACGGCGATGATGTATTATCACGATTATATCCTAACAACTCATTCGGTTTAATAATTTTTGAATCATTGTTATCAATATTTCCATCAATCATTTCTTTGATTCCCCCAAAACTTACATGTTTCGGTAATTTCATTTCATTAAGTTTTTGATTGTTTAATTTGTCATCGATATTTATATTATTATTGCTTTTCTGATTTGGAAAATCAATGTCACTTCTGTCTATTGTGTTACAAGTTGATTTCCAATTATTTTTGCCACCATCTCCTATGGTATTTATTGATGATGAATCTTCGCACATCTCTGATGTTTGATTATTCATCAACGGTATTCCTGGAACATTATTATTATTTAATAATGCTGGAGTACTGTTTCGGAGATGGTGGCTATACAATAAAAAATTACCGGTAGTTTGAGAATTTACCGATGAATTTGTTGTTGAATTATTACCACCACTGTTCCCGCCACCCCCGCTATCATTCGGATTATGCAATTGATTTTGATGATGTAGTGGAATATTATGATGACTGCCATTGTTATCAACAATTTTATTCAATTCATTTTGATCACTTTTTGATAAGATAATCGTTTTAAAACGTGAATTTATATTTATATGCTCGGATGGATTAAACATTTCGTTACTAGATTGGGAATGTTGTGATGGTGTGGATGGATTCCATGACCATTCATGATGCTGCTGATGCGGTGTCGATGGTGTTTGTTGCTGATTTAACAAATGTCCATTGCTATGTGGCGTACCCGACAGAGGATAACTCGATGATTGCATTAATGAATTGGTATTACTATTATTATTTTGATTTAAATTTGTTAAATTGTTATTGTTATTACGAATAGGCGATTGATGTAATGATAAGGAATGCATTTGGTTATTATTTGGAATGCCAATTGTTGATTGTTGTTGTTGCGTTAGTAAGTTACTATTGGAATTATTATTGTTTGTTTGATTACTATTATTACCACCGCTAAAAGAATCGCCTGGATATCCGTTACAATTGAGTGAGCGCGGTGGAACGCTGTTCACTCGCGGATAGCCAGGCATTTCGTTTCCCGACACAATATTTACTTTATTTGGATCGTTTTGACTTAAAATTACTGGCGGTGATCCTGTTGATAATTGGCCAGCATATGCTACACTTGGTGCAAAACTAACACTTTGCAGTGATACTTGGTTTATTGGAGAGATTTGATTCGTTTGAAATTCATAACGTTGCAATGGTGCAGCATATGTTCTTCCATAATTAGGATCAAAACCGATTCCTGTTTGAACATATCCATTTGATTGGTAATAGCTTTGTGGTTGGAATTCAATTGAGTTTAATGACGTTACAGCTGGACTATTCTGTGGAATTTGTTGAATAAACTGATTTTGCCATCCTTGAGATGGATCTGCTTGCCAAGTTGGATAAAATGCCATTGGTGTCTGAAAATAAAAAAACAAAATTTAAGCTACGTTGATAAAGCAAGTTCGTTTACGGAATTTCGAGTCCTTGACGTTATTGAGCAGGTTGGGAGAAACAATGAGGTATGCTGTTCTGAGGTATGCTGTGTGTAAAAACCGGATTAGTTAGTCAGCTACTATCTAACTGTTGGGTGTGTTCTCTTCAAGTACCATAAGCGTTTTATTGATCGACTGTACCATTCAAAACAAATGGTGGTACAGCAGATTCAAACAATAACACAACAATATAAACAAATTACGTAAAAAATATAATTTAATATTTCTTCCGCTTTTTAAGGAGAAACGGAGAGGGGCGGGTATTATATTGGTTTAGTTAGGTAATATTATTTTAAATTTGTGCTAATGTTCTGCTGACTACTACGCTCCCGCTATTACTATTTCATTTTCATATTTCGAAACGAGACGTCATATGATGGAGTAAGTTTTAATACTACGGCAATCCAACGAATAAGGGATAGCGAGTGTATCTACTTCGGACTAGGTGTAGAATTTCGAAGTGCTGAATTTAAATATTGAAAATTGGCTGTCCAAATTTATCTGTCAAAGTCAGGGTATATCTCTATCACACAAATGGAGAATTTTATTTAATTTCTTTGTCCTAGCCATTGTGGAAACTATGTCCTACCATAAAACTTTTATTTTTTAAATTTGTTTTTTTTTCAACAATCCAGCGTTGCGTTGCATTTTAACGTTGATTTTTTATTTTGATTTCTGTTGATAGAATTTTTTTGTAAGAAATAAATTAATTAATGTAATTGTTTAATTTAATTATCTCATGCCATTTTTACGAACTTAAGGAAAGAAGTTTAATTATCCCAGACAGTAGCGTGGGTGATTTAATGCCTGACGAACGACATAAGCGATCTGTTTATTTGTAACGACTTTATGAGAACCTGCCCCAAATTGATGAAACGTCAACGTTTTTACTTGAAGTACTGGTTTTTAATTTTCTCTTTAGTGAAACGATCTAGCAAAGAAAACTTTAACCTTTAAAACATTGGCTTTATTTGCTTTGTAACTGCTTGCCCGAATTTTTGCGTTTGTGTTAGTATATCAAAGTTAAATGCATCAAACAATCGATAACTTCAGGCTAAAATGCCACAATTCTAAACGCATTGTAAATGCGTTCTTCTCGTTCATTTTCTAATTTCCGCCTACTACTAACCATTTTGAAGATCTAGTGTAAACACTAGGGTGGCCCTTAGATTACACTAGAATTTTTTTTTTCATTGTAAAGTTTGCGGCACCCTCCTATTTCGTGTGAATACTCATAAAAATATTATTTGCAAAATCTGATATCAATCGGTCAATTCTAAGACGTGCCTCCGACCACTTAAAGTTGAGAAATTTTGTTCTGGACCCTAAAAAAAAATTTTTTTTTTGTGCAACACCCTCTCATTTCGTGTCAATACCCATAAAAAAATTATGTGTAAAAATTGAAATCAATCGTTCAACTCTAAGGGGTACCCCCGGCCACCGGCCACTTAAAGTTGAGAGGTTTGGTTGTGGCCATTATAAAGAAAAATTTAAGTTTTTTGTACGGCACCCTCCCATTTGGTGTCGATACCCATAAAAATATTATGTGTAAAATTTGAAATCAATCGGTCAACTCTAAGGGTTGCCCCCGGCCACTTGGAGTTGAGAGGTTTTGTTGTGGCCATTATAAAGAAAAATTTAAATTTTTTGTACCACACCCTCCGATTTGGTGTCGATACCCATAAAAATTCTATGTGTAAAATTTGAAATCCATCGGTGAATTCTAAGGGATTCCCCCGGCCACTTAAAGTTGAAAGGTTTGGTTGTGGCTATTACAAAGAAAAATTTAAATTTTTTGTACGACACCCTTCCATTTGGTGTCGATACCCATAAAAATATTATTTGTAAAATTTGAAATCAATCGGTCAACTCTAAGGTGTGCCTCCGGCCACTTAAAGTTGAGGGATTTTGTTGTAGCCATTATAAAGAAAAATTTAAATTTTTTGTACGACATCCTCCATTTTGATGTCGATACCCATAAAAATATTATGTTTAAAATTAGAAATCCATCAGTCAACTCTAAGGGGTGCCCCTGGCCATAAAAATATTATTTGTAAAATTTGAAAACAATCGGTCAATTCTAAGACGTGCCTCCGGCCACGAAATGGGAGGGTGCCGTACAAAAAATAAAAATTTTTGTTTTTAAGGGCCACGCTAGTAAACACCCATAAAGATCCGGTAACATTGTCATTTATCAGTCGTCGGATCTTGGTATCTGGAATGAATAGAACTGGCCAAGGAGTTTTTAATGGTTTAATTATTTTCTTCAATACCATTTCTTGGGTTAGCCATTCTACTTCCTCGAGTTTTGTTTTTCGAAGTCGTCGATCAGTGTGTTTGTTGTTGTTGTATCGCATTCATCGTTAATCCGCCGACGTATTTAAGTAAAGAAAACAGCCGCCTTTTTGGAGTTTATCTATAGTGTTGTGTAGCTTCCAGACTGGTGACTTTTTCCTCATTAATCTCACCTCGGCCGAAACTCGATCAAATTTAATCAATGTTTAGACTTTAATGTCTAAGCCAAGGCTTCCACATTCAAGAATCAATTATCCGATTAGAAATCTTTAAATTCCTCTTCTGCATCTGCTACAAACTAAGGTTAATTCAAAGACGTAATTGCATGTGACTTGCAGCAACGAGCTTGATGAACTGTATTCGTCTTATTACTCTTTATCAGCAACTATGGCTGTTTCAAACTGTCTATGGTGCAGGGTTTTCACGTGATGATAATAATTTATTTTTTGACGATATATTTGAAGTCAGTTGACTACATAGTCAATCATGACATGCTAGTCATTTCAAATTCCTAAGTTCCTGAAGTGTTAGTTTGAATTTCCAAATTCGTTTTCTTTTGAGTTTCTCTGTTTATTTGCGTTTATTGATTTTGTATGGGAGTAATATCTTGTATTTATATTATTTCATTTTAGCTTCGAATTTCATGTTGTTTGAATTTATCCTCGATTGTTGATTGTTGAGAAGACGAATGAGTTCTGCTATTGCTTCTGCATCTGTCATGTTTTTAGTAAATTGGTCTTAATTTTTACTTTTTACACAATCTCACTTCTAGTACCAGTGAAAGCAGCATTTAAGAAAGCAATATCTAAGTATATTTGTTAAATAAAAAAATTATACTTCAAACAATAATAAAATATATGGAATGATTTCAGTACAAATCCTTCTTTATCTATATAAATAAAACAAAGTATTCAGGAAAGTAATTTTAGTAAATTATCTAAAGTCAAGATTCATAAACTGAACAACGTATACACCGAAATCGATTTTTACCGTCTGTCGAATATTAGGTTTTGACCTTCTAAGTTTTGTTGTCGGTTGATCATTGAATCTTTTATTCATTTAAAACAATTTTAAAGTACTCTTCTCTCATAGCATCTTAGAAAAGATAACTGTGAAATAGTTACATGTGATATAATGTCATAGTTGTTTATAGTCCGACGAAATTATTTGATGGAATTCGATTTCCCATAGCATACAGCCCATTTTACAAGCTGAAATAACTTATGCATCATCTTTGACGAGCATAACAATATTCTTTCCAAAAAACTTTCAAGCCAAATATTAGATGAAGTTCAGCTACGCAAAAAAATCAATCAACACATTCATTAAAATTTGAAACACGCCTTTTGTATTTTTTGTGTCTGTTGTATGTATATATATATATATTTATGTTTGCCTTACCTCATCTCATCTACATCCATGTTGTGTAGATGGTAAATTCTAATAAATTTATCATACAGAAAAATTACTTGTGTACATTGGATGGAACAACAAAATATTTCATTTTCATTTATTTTAAGGGAAGATTTTCTTCTCATCCCCAAATTTTCTTTTTCTTTTTTTTTTTTTAGAAAATATATATTTATATATATACACATACAACATACATACATACCCTTACACAAAATATAGTATTTGGTTATTTGCTTTTTCCCTTTATTTTTCTTTTATTTTTACGATCTTGGATGAAAATTGTGGATAAAAATAGAGAAAATTTATGGTTCTCCACAGAATATTTTAAAAAATTTATGTATATCTATATATTTATATATAAAACTATATACATGTATTGTTACAATGTAGACATTTTATATTAAAAATAAAAGGTGCAACTATAATTTTAAATTTACCGTATTTTTTTTAAGATTTTCATTTGCACAAATAAAGTTTGGGAAAATGTTGTTTGAACACTGTGAAATCGATAGAAAGATTTTTGTAATTAATAAAATTTAATTTAACTCACCATCGGTTGTTGCGGTTGATCTTTCATTGTTTGTGCTGGTACAACGGTTGTTACTTGTTGTTGCTGCTGTTGTTGTTGCTGCTGTTGTTGTTGCTGCTGCTGTTGTTGTTGTTGCTGTTGTTGTTGTTGTTGCTGTTGAGAGGTTATTGACTGTGTTACTGGTGAATGTTGATTCCCACTATTTCCTGTATTAACGCTTCCTATACAAGAATTATTATGCTTATTTGAAATTGTAGAAGTTGGCGTTGTTGTGCTAGGTGATTGGTGTGGCAATGATGCAACAAGGGCGGGACTATCGGATGATGTTGGCGTTGATCTTGGTGATCCTCTTGACACACCAGAATTTAATGCTTTTCTACCTCGAAAACTCTGTAAATAAATAAATTAGAAACAAAACTTTATTAAAATGTTTTAATCAATTTTTATTGTGTATTAAAATTTGCAATATAGATGACCATATTAGATTAGCTTTAAATTTTTTTTTAAATAAAATGTGTTGTGCAGTAGGTTTTACACTATGTGTCACAACGACACATAAAAATATTTTAAGACCTAGATCCACAACAAAATGCAATATCTTTTTTTTTTTAATTTTTTTGTTTTATTTTAAAGAATGCAAAACTAGGAATTGAATCCTATCACATAATAAAATATGGCATAGGCATTTAATTAAAGGATGGAGAAAATTAGAATTAAATAAGAGGTAAAAGCACCCCTAAGATATCATGTTGGCTAGTGACATCTCACTACTAGTGCAAGTGGTATGCGATATCTCACGTTAACTCAAATGCCAATAGCTGCACTCAAAAAAAAAAACTAAGTGAAACGAACAAAATTCTACATACGTTCTACAATTTTTTTATAAATATACAACACACAAAAATTTTTGTTAAATTTACATTTTTACAATTAATATTATTGATATACAAAAAATTATTTGTAAACACTACAAATTCTTTTACTAACATCCAGAAAAAGATTGTAAGCCTTAGAAATTAAATTGTAAAAATGTCCGAAACATTTTTGATTTTATTAAATGTTTTGTAAAATTCTCAAAATTAATTTTTGTTTTCATAAAAGTTTTAGAAAAATAACAAATTTTTTTATTTGGTCAACAAAAGACATTTATGGATTTAATATTTTTTTTTTGTAAAACAGTCATTGATTTTTATTAGTTCTTTGTTAATAAATAAAACACAATTTTTTGCTAACATTTATTTTATTTTTATTTTTTGTTATCTTATAATTTTTATTATATTTTTTTATGTTATATTTTTATTTTGAAATATCTGCATCATTTAAAACAAATTTAGAACCTATTAATACGCAGTTATATTATCACAGCCTAAGCGTCCCAACTGAGGTAGCACTATAAAATCAATTTCAGAATCTAAAAAAACAATGAAAAAGTTGTGATATATTTTTACTTTATGCTGGCTGTCACCGACTACGTAGGTTTTGAAATATATTATAGATCTGACCCAATTTAGTTCATCCATTCTCTCAGAGTCAATTCCAATATCTACGCAATCGGTAAGTGGCCTATTAATATCGAAATATGTAAAATTTCTCACCTCTGCATAGAATATGTGTTCTAAATTTATCATATATGTATTTTCACTATCACTATTTATCATGAATAGACATTGCTAAATAATCACAATTTTAAAAAATATCTGCGAATTTTTACTTAGACAACCAAATTGAAACTGAAATTGTTTAATACCAATTTTGGTTATACATAATTTCAATTTATGAAAATTTATAAAAGCATTTGTAAAAGCAAAGTTTTTTTTGTAAAAAATGTGTTTGTTTTTTTAAATTGTATAAGTCTTTTTGTAAAGTTTAAAAAAAAATCGACAATATTCGTATTAAGTTTGAAAATAAAAACTGTAGAATGTCATTTTTCTGTTGACAAAATTTTACAAAATTTTGTACAATTGAATTTTAATTTGGTATGGATAAGTGAGATATGGTTTAAAATTTAAAAAAATCAACATAACCTTAACAATATTTTTGTTAAAAGGATGAAAAAAATTTGTATTCAGAAATGTTTATAATTTTGTACATTTGTAATCCAAATCACAAAAATAATCGGTAAGTTTATAATTTTTTTTTCAGATTTAAAAACGACAAATAGACTATACAAAATTTTGTATGAAGTTTAGAATTTTTTGGCAAATTCACAAAAAAATTTTGTTAGCACTTTTACAAAACGATTTTGTGAATCTTACTGGGCAAATTTTTTTGAGTGTGGAGTTGTCACACCCGAAGATAAAAATTTAAAAAAAATTTCAAAGCAACATAAACTGACCTCTTCACGCTTAAACAATAAATTAATAGTTTTATTATAATAATAAATTTTCCTTAGCCATTTACTCTCTAGTGGGCCCATGTGTAAAATTAATGAAACTTGTTGATAAAAAAGTTGAGAAAGTACAGCAAGAAACTAAGACGCTTAAGGACAAGAAGCTAAAACGCGTTGGGAAAATGTTTTCAACAAGAAGCAGAAAGTATACAGTCGAAAAGGAAGTACAAAGAAAACGTCTAGATTCTGAAAGAATTAAACCTCACATCCAGTTGAAAAAACACAAGACATAAAACAGCTAATAAATTTCAAGAAAATTTTCGTTTAAAGCCGCAGCCGAACGTTAACAGACGAAACAGAAGAAACATTTCAACAAATTCCAGAATAAGTTAATTCGACGCAGCAACAAAAAAAATGTTGAAAACTTTAGTATGGTGGTGACACAGAAAATATATAAATTTGAGTCGATCTCAGTGAATAGGAGAAAACCCTAACAATATTTATCTGAGATTTAGCGTCTTAAGATCGAATGTTGAATATGTCATAATTTCAAACATATCTAACACAACCGACAGGACAACGAACGCCAAGTAAGATCAAAACGTGAAAGCGAAATATAAAGAAAGAGCATATATTCCAATAGATCTTATGCTAATAAAGAATGGATAACTCCAAAAATAAAGGAGTAGTAAGAAGAAAACTTTTGTTTATCGTTTTTAATGAACGATTTGGTCAGTTCTTGTAATTAAGTCCATTTTAGAAATCGTTTTTCTCGAAACCGCCTGAATTTGTTTAGGCTGTTATTAGCTGGCAGTCTGTATATGTACAAGTATTCCCTATAATAATCATGCCACTACTTGTCGTCCAGACGAAGATATCATCAACTATGTTTTTGCCAGTGGTTTGTGACATCGCTTTTCTCATATGTCAATAGCATGGACTGGAGTATGCGCCGATTGTTATCTCCGTAGATCAAAAATAAATAAAAAAAAACAGTATAAAATCAACAAAACCCTCCATGCGTACTAACCTGGTTTTAGTGTTGTATAAAAAAAAAAGAAACCTGCGATATTGATAGGTTTTGCGGCCCAATTTTGTTAGATTTCGTGAAAAAAATGATTGAGCCAAAGTTTGGTCCCAATAATAGGGGGACAGCTGCCGCTAGAACGGCCACTAGGAAGTCAGTTTGACAAAAATTTGGCGAAAATAATTCATAGCTCCTCCAAGGTAAGGTGTCCTCTAGCTAGAAGTAAAGTATGAAAATGTCCTATTATTTTTTCTCCCCAGCATTTCTTTCGAACATACCCTCTATCTGTCACCCTGCCGGGGGCCCACTACAAAAGTAAAAAAATTGATTTTTTGTTTAAATTCGCTGTGACTTCGCCCCAAAGTGACCCTAGATGGGCAAATTTATGACCAGACCTAATAATTTTCACTCCCAACACACCTACTCCCTTTTTGCCACTCTTCTGAGGGGCCACCCTTCCCATACAAAAAATGAAGAAAAACGTTGAATAATTCATAGCTCCTCCGGTATGAATAGGTTCTATTAATTTTTCCTTCCCAACATTTTCCCGAGGATACCTACCTACGCTTTATCTGCCTCTCTTCTGGATGTATCGACGTGTGGCAGCACCCGAAAGTGCATTATTAGTGGCCGATACAGTGTCATTTTTTTGGCGTCAGGCTGCAATGTCTTTTAAACACCGGCTCAATATTCAAAATAAAATTATTGAATTACGGGATAAATATCGTGACTTGCAAAAACAATCTGTACAAGGCGACGCTGCTCAGAGCGACTGAATTAATCGACAAATTGGGTGATCTATTAAACATCGTGAGTGCCGATGCTCTCACAATAACGAAAAATAAAGATGTTAAATTTCTGGAAAGGCAAACATTGAAAGTCCAGTCCGCGTGGACTTGGTCACTTTTGGGATCGGCAAACGACGGCCTAAACGCGAATATGCTGCAGAATCAAAACGAAAACGCCAGGCTAGCGATTTTGCAACAGCTGGTAAGTGTGTTATCTAGATGTACGCTAATAAGCTATTTAGCATTGATTACATTGGTGTAATTGTAGTTGGAAAAACTTCTTCAACCGAATCGAGTGACGTCCACCAAATGGATGTTGATGATATTGACGCTGATGCTCCGCCATCGCTCCGATTCCTCCAAGGAACAAGAGTTGAATGTTGAATGTATCACCGGACGAATGGTATCTTGTTTTGACAAGTCCAGAACAAGTGACCGTGATGCGATTCACACTTCGATAGCTACTGCAGGAGGTATGGGACGCGATCCAAAGAAACTGCTTATAAATCGCTCGTCATTATGGAAACGTCGTAATGAAAATCGCAGAGTTTTTAAAGAAAAACCCACAATTAACATTAATCAATAATCATTAATCTAATATGTTTGAATATTGGTGTAAAATCGAAATTCTTCATTTCAGGCTCGACAGAGAAATTCATCGTGGTGCATAGGAACGGAAAAATGCTACCAGATCTCCAAAGCAAAAAGAAAATTGATCGACTTCCAATTATTGTATCGTTCGATGCGAAGGAACAATTTCTGGGTGCGCGAAAGATCGATTCAGACCCAGGCATAGGTAAACGTATTGTAGTAGCTGTTTACAACCGGCTGGTTGAGTGGAACATGTTGCATCGCGTACAAGGTTGCTAATTCGACACAACAACGTCCAACACCGGCTGTTTAACGGGAGCATCACGTGCCCTTGAATTATAATCGCCAATTGTAAGGAGCAATTCCCAACAAGTGCCAAAAACAAATTTATCTAATCTTAATTTCCTATATACGGTATTACCTTTTATTTTTTAATGACTTTTGAAATAAATTCATTTAACCGCCTCAAATCGTGAAAATAACTAAATAGTAGTTTTAATATAGGTAAAATCCAACTTTTAGGAGTTTTTGTAGGAAGACCTCCAGAAGGGAAGCAGATACGGGGTAGGTATGTTCGGAAGAAATGTTGGGAAGGGAAAATTAATAAGACCTTCATACCATACATTTGACCCCTCTAGGGGTCAGACCGGGTAGCTATGAATTATTTAACATCTTTCTTCATTTTTTAAGTTTTTTGAATGGAGACCCCCAGAAAGATGGCAGATAGAGGGTACATGTATTGGAGGGAAATGTTGGAAATGAAAACATTAGGACCTGGTCATTCATTCGACCTATATAGGGGTCACTTTGGGGCAGTCGCAGTGAATTTAGGCAAAAAATCAATTTTTCAAAACAAGTTTATAATCATAATCAGACATCCGCAAAAAAACAATCCAAAATATCGTCCAATTTAGTGTAAAATATACTGTATTGCGATTTGCAAATATATTTAAAAAGAATTTATTGATATTATGAAGCAAAATAAGCTTGGACGTGTCTGAAGTGCAAGAATATCACATACTAGAGTGAAAAACTTTTCAGCCATAAAAATGACCAACGTATCAAGAGATATCGCAATAGAGTTATAGTTACTGCTTGAAGGAAATTGATGATATGTATATTGTATATGAATGATATGTGGTTTCACCAAGCTCCACTTGCAATACTATAACATTAGAAACAATTAAATTATTGACAATAAAGTTTGGAGATGTCACTTTTTCAAAAAATCGTCTTCAACAAAACATGGCACTTGATTGATCATATCATAATTATTGTGCAACGTAACAGTTAACAGTTTTTATTAATCCGAGTTTTGATGCAAAAAACAGGGTTGGAAAAAACTATTTTTTTTTAAAACCCGACCCGGTGGGCTTTTTTGGGTTTTTTTTATTCAAGTTTGAAAATCCAATTACAAAAATATGGAGGGGCTGAAATCTCACAGCTCTGAGATATTAAGACTTCGGTCTGGGTTAAGGATTTTGATATAGTTTTCGGCAAAAAACTTTTATGAGGACATGGTTTTTAGTTTTGGGCAGCGATGTATATCAAACATAACTTTTTGTTAAAGTACATGTATTTTTTATAGATATGTGAAGGGTACAGGTGAAAAACAACGCAAGTCCATAAAATCAAATTTCGAGAAAATTGAATTTTTGCGTTTGAAGACTTGAAGTCTTTAAAATGCAAGAAAATTTGTGAACTCGGATTAAACAATGAATAGACATGGTTGTTCATAAAAGTGTTTTTAGTGAAATTATCATTTCACGTTTTTTGGTAAAAAATGGGTGGATTAAGTTGTTTTTCCCCTGTATGCGACTTCTTTTCAATTGATTTATATGAGCTGGGTTTGATATTCATCAAAATTGAATATATGTACCAGCTGAAAGCTTTTGTATTTCTTCAATAGATAGCAGCACTAACTCGATTTCGAAAAAAATGGATTTACGTTTTTTTCCCCTGTACCCTTCTTGTATTACAAAACTAACACGAAACATCAATACCTTGTCGGAAAATATTATGGAAATTATAACATTAACAACATTTTTTTGACAAACTTATAATGCCATAATTTTCTATAATAATATTAAAATTTCATATCAAACAAATAATTAATTTTATTTTTTTCCAAAAAATTGGGTAAAAAAATAAATAAAAATCTTTCTTTTGACACACTTGACAACATTTTTTTGACAAACTTATAATGCAATAATCTAGTTTTTGGTCTCACATACCAATCCCGACCATCAACATTTCTTCAAATTCAATGTTCCTACTCGTAATCACTTAAAATGAACGTTTTTTAAGCAAAAAATATGCAAATTTCCATGTTTTGACACACTTGACGATTTTTTCGACACACTTCCGGTACAGTTATCGAATACATCGTCCTTTCGGCTCTTCCTATTGAGTGAACCTATTTTTAGCAAAATAAATTTTTGAAATCCGACCAGCGGTTTTCTAGATTTCGTAGGTTGTGACGGCCGGCAGACAGACATACAATCCAATTTTTTGTTTTGCTTTTTTTAGAATCAGTAGGTCCTAAAACGTTGAGAAATGCCAAAAAAGTGGGGGTAAGAATTTCACTTTTAGCTCATGAATACTTAGGTCTTTCAGACCGAAGTAATTAACGAATAATTATGTTCCAAGAAGAAACCAATATGTTATCAGAAAAATGTTTATTAATTATTTTATGAAATTTTTTAGTTTGATTATGCACGATTGCACACAATCACAGAAACAAAATATTCATTCGTTCTTTAAAAAAAAAATGAAAATGAAAAATTGGAAAGAAAAATTGTTGCAATTTTTTTTGCGAATAAAATAGCTTTTAACGTGGCTGATAACAAATATTTTAAAGAAATGATAGAATCTCTACGGCCTGGATATTTTGCCCCTAGCAGAAAACAACTATAAGCACCTTCTTAAAATTGATGAAGAAATAACCTATCATTTAATAAATGAATTGAATTGGATTCTAGTTTAACACTCATTTTAGATGGAAAGTCGAATACTTAAAATGATCCAAGTATCGCGTGTTTAGCCCATACCGGTTCTAATAGTTTTTAATAAGTATGTAGAGGACACCGGGTCCGAAAAAACGAGTATTGTGTTGCTGTGACAGGGAAATCAATTGACTTCATAAAAACTAAATGCAATAAAGAAATATTCGCCTGTTGCACCTTTTGGCACACTGTTTGGCATTTAAAATAAACGATGGAAAATACTTTCCAGAATCTATGTTCAAATTTTGGACATGTTCGAAAAATTAAGCGCAAAAAATGGTGGTAAATATTGCATGTGAAATGTGTTGCCTGAAAATGTGTATCACTAATGAGCTGTTCAGCAAGCTCGGTTTCAATTGAAAGAATTTTCTCAACCTAAGGTTTAATTTGGAATAAACTAAGAAACCGACTTGGTTTCGAAAAAGCGTTATCTCTTCCAAATTTATCGCCACTTAAGATCTGAACCACAAGACTGATAAATTACAATGTTATTAATTTGAATTTATTTTCTTATTCTTTAGTGAATTATTTATATTGAATTAGTGAATTATTTATATTGTGAATTTTGTTTTTAATTTTTCATATCTGTTATATGGGTAGTTCTACAAACATAGGAATTTTGGACGGCTCTGCTTATTTCGTAATTCGTATATTAATATGAAAAAAAATTTTGTAAACCTTAACTATGTCTAGCTGGTCACCCAAAATAAATCCGTTTCGAAATATATGTCTTAGAAAAAAAATTATTCAAAACGGCAAATTATCAGTCCCCTGACGTGTCCCACCTTGAAATTCAAAGCTGGTAAACTAAATAATCAATGATTCTAAGTGTGTAGAGACAAATTTACTCTGTAGTAATAATTTTGAATAATGATGCTTTAATAATGTGTAAATAATCATAACATTATATTTCATATAAGATATATCCTATTAAAGTTTGTCCCACCAATTTGTTATTATTCTCCTGCCCAATCAAAACACATTGAAAATATTGGAAATTCATATTTCTATCAAGTTATCGCTCGTCACAGGAATTAATTATAGTTCAATAAATATAATATTGCAAGTGTTTTACTTAGTCCGAGGTTTTATCATTCAAAACAGTCATCATTAGTAGCAAGATCGTGTGTTGTCCAGTCAAATTATCAGTCCCCTGGCAAGTATTTTCGTAAAAAGTATTTTAATTACAGGTAATTTTGTAATTTTATACGTCGTGAATATGTATTGCCTTGGTAAAGAATCCGTTTATTTTTTTTAGACGTAATTTTGTCATTTTTAAGCGAAATACTGATAAGTTATCAGTCCCCTGTTCTCAGTCCCTTGGAATATTTAAAAGCGGGCAGACTTAGATAAATGTTTGTTTCGTATTTTGAGATAATATTGAGATAATTTTGAGTTAATTTAGGATTAAGAAGGATATTTTAATTTTGACTCTTGTATTTTTTTTTTTGACTATGGCCACATTCAGAAAAGTTGAAAGAACGCCATCAGCTTTAACTAAAATTAGTTGCCAGAACTTATACGCAAAAAACATGTCGTGCCGTAATTAGCTCCATTTTCTTACTTCGTGTGTAGAACTACCTATATATTTCCATAAACATATATTATAGTTTAGTTACATTATTATAAGGTATACAATTTAGCAAATGAATTTTTGAACACATATCCTTTTTATCTTCTAAAATCTAATGAGTGAATTTCATCAAATAATAAGTTAAAAGTATGGAATTGAATTTGTTTATTAAAATAAAAAACATGTGTTTTTAAGAGCATTATTACCCCCAAAAAACCCACCAGTTTTTTTTTAAATATTACCAAAAAACCCCGGATTGGTATTTTTGGGTTACCCAGTAGCCAACTCTGGCACAAAACACATCAGTGTATCTAATAATCCAAACGATTCCAAAATGTTAGTAAATTTATTTGTATTCTAAAATTCAAATAATTCTTACTGAATAATATTCAAATATTGATTATATAAAAATAAATTAATTTCCTTATACCGAACACCCCTTTTCTGTACAAAAATTTTATCGCATATTATAAAATAATTGACATATAAAATTTAAATAAATAAATGCCAAAAAAAAGCTTTTAAGCAAGCATACGTTCAGAGACTTAATTACAAAAACATAAAAAAAATTAGGTCGTTGCGGAATATTAAATACAAATTTTATACTTTCATAATTATAATAATTAAGTTATATTCAATACTTAATTAATGATATTTTAGTTATCATAATATTTTTGTTTTACAAAAAGTTCTAGGAAAAGAAAATCTTACCTTCTAAAAATATCCAAATATATTTTCATATTTAAAATAGAAAATTATTTTTACAATCCCAATAATGCAATGTTGTTGTAGTGAGTGGATGGATTGAAGATGATGAAGTTGAAGATG
The DNA here is from genome assembly GCA_963693315.1 of Diogma glabrata. Lineage (NCBI taxonomy): Eukaryota > Metazoa > Arthropoda > Insecta > Diptera > Cylindrotomidae > Diogma > Diogma glabrata. Next base: position 420,049,763 of record OY856186.1, read on the forward strand.
ATGATGCAAATATACAAGAAAAAAAGAAAAAAAAAGAAAATTTATTTAGTTTTTTTTCTTTCTCTATGTCTCATTTCACATTTAATTATAATATAATTTTGATGGTTTTTAAATAATTATTTTTTATTTTTAATTAAAATTTAATTTGGTTTATTAATTTGTAATGAAATTTTGTTTTATTTTAGTTACGTTTCAGTTTTTGTATTTTCATATAAAAAAAAATGTGGATAGTTAACTTTTAATGTAATTGATTTAGTAAACTGAATTTAACGAAGATCTTTGAAAAACGGGATTTCGAGATATAAAATTTTCTTGATAATCGTTTTTATTAATTTTATGCAATTTCTTTGGGTATTTAATAATAAGCCTAAGTCGTTTACAAGTCTCTCTATTGGATCAAACAACAAACTCTCATTGTTTTGTGTTTAGCTTTGAATAAACTTGCGAACTGATGCTGTTTGTCGCTTGCAGTAAACGTGGAAAAAATACATACGTATTTTCAGACCAAATTAATTTCTTTTGCATACAACATATTTAGCAACAAAATCTTGTTCTGAATCGAAAACCGAAAGAGTTTTTGTTAAACTGAACCCGAATCCACTTTAAAAAACATTAAACTTAAGATAAGAAATCCTTAAAAAACAGTTAAACTATAACTGCAATTTAGTTGTAGTTTCTTTTTTATAAACAAAAATATAAACAACAAAAGGGTATATTCCATACGAAATATATACAGAAAAAATTACTTCAAAACCATTTTCGATTTTGATCTTCATTTCTTTACCATAAATTTTTCCAGAAATGTTTAGTCAGCCTAAATGAAGAATTAAGAATTTAGTCGAAACGACTATTTATAAAAAAAAACTATGGAGTATAGAGCGACAAACAAACACACATAATATGTAAAATAATAGATATTAAAAAATCCTTTAGCCTAAAATATCACTTTTCAAATGGCAAAGGGCTTCCTCGCTCGTCCTATACAGCCCTATATTCGCTTTGAATAATAGTTTTTTAAATGTTTGTAAAATAAAAAAACATTATTTCAAATTTTAAACAAAAAATATTTAAAAATGAATCTTGTCAAACGTAGATTGTAAAATGTACTATCAAGATTTTGTTACTTATGTCTCTCTAATTCGTTACACACATTTCATCAGTACTAAGAATTGAAAGAACTATGGAGTGCAAGTAGGAAAAATGAGTCATCAATTTGAACAATTACATGCTTTCTTTTACAGACAAAAGTTAATTTAAAAATACTCATTTGTTTTAGAGTTGAAAATTACGTTAATCAAATAGCTTACGAATTAAATCAATGATTTCAACCCTGAATGAATTGCCCTACACTACTTTTGTTGCTTTAAACAGTTTTTTAATCAACTTTCATGGAACAGTTTGGCTTTATTATATAGCAGAACATTAATATCTAGAAACATATCAACGTAATTTTTTTTTAAAGTTTCTAAATAAATCCAATCTGTTTCATTTGGATTGTTCGTTTTTTTATTTTTCATAACACATAAACGTTTCTTGCATTTGTTTCCAACCGGCTCAAAAGAGAGATGTTCTATGTTTCATATACTTTTATGTAAGTTCACCGATTACTCGAAAACGACTCATTTGAGTTAGATGGTATACATTGTATTTTATTAAGCTAGTTCCGAAGTGGTTTGTGAAAAATACCGTTTTTCAGAAAATTATATTTTTATGTATTTTGCAAATGTATCTGAAAATTTTAATATTAGACCAACGAAAAGTTGTAAAATTTATCTAGAATTTCACTAAGTTAGTGTCACTCTCTTAAGATGTTTAGTTTCAGCAATCTTAATGTTATAATGCTTACATATAAATTTTTTTAATGATAAGATTTAAAAAGTTGAACTTTAATTTGGCATTTACAAGCATGTTGGTATTTCTGATTTAATGGACTTTTATTAATTGGAAAATCAAGGAATATTGAATTTTATTAGTGAAGGAAGTGGTTTTAGACATATGATGGTTGAATAGCATATGATAAACGACAACCAGTAAAGATGATTTACAATATGTTAAAAGTGAAAGGCATAAATCTTGCACTGAAAAAAACATGTCCTATTTCCAATCGAAATGCAATTGTCTCAACCTCACCGTGCGGTCACATATGGCGAATCAAACTACGAAATTGCTTCAACAACTCTACAATTATAAATCGATGAAGTTGAGACAATAACACGCAATATTTATGTGAAAATAAAATATAGTTCAATTAATCTCAAATACTTAAACTTTAAAATGAAAAATTCGTGATATAAGGCCAAAGAAAATTTTTTTCAGGGAAATAGTTATTATCTTTATTCAACTACAGTTGTATTGGATATAACACTTTATATTTTAAATAAACTTCATTCTGTTGTTAGGAAAATGTTATCGTGTAGTTGTCCCAATCACAGTGAAATTGTTTGCAAATAATTTTTCTTTGCATGAATAATCAACTGCCAACATCGAGATGAGGTTGTCATGAACTTCAATTTTTTTTTTCAGTGTGAACAACCCAATTCGAGAAGCAAATTTGTCAATACCAAGAACTGCAGTCTGAAACTATACAAAAAATATTTTTGTAATAATGAATGATCCAAGTTCCAACCAAAATAGCGTAAACTCAAAAAAACTGTCCACAAGAAATTCACTAAGCAATGGAAAGCCCAACGACATATGACAATTAGCGTAATTTTTGTTAAAAAAAATTAAATTCAACATCAGTGGAGCACGCAATCATCATAAAAACAAAAACTGCAATAATTAATTGGTATCATTATCACTTATTCTTACTGTTTTTACATTATTAAAATATTACCACCAAAATTTAGTAGAAACAAATGATTGTGAAAGAAATAGAAATTAAATTTTTATTGTAAATTATATTTTTATGTATTTTGCAAATGTATCTGAAAATTTTAGTATTAGACCAACGAAAAGTTGTAAAATTTATCTAGAATTTCACTAAGTTAGTGTCACTCTCTTAAGATGTTTAGTTTCAGCAATCTTAATGTTATAATGCTTACATATAAATTTTTTTAATGATAAGATTTAAAAAGTTGAACTTTAATTTGGCATTTACAAGCATGTTGGTATTTCTGATTTAATGGACTTTTATTAATTGGAAAATCAAGGAATATTGAATTTTATTAGTGAAGGAAGTGGTTTTAGACATATGATGGTTGAATAGCATATGATAAACGACAACCAGTAAAGATGATTTACAATATGTTAAAAGTGAAAGGCATAAATCTTGCACTGAAAAAAACATGTCCTATTTCCAATCGAAATGCAATTGTCTCAACCTCACCGTGCGGTCACATATGGCGAATCAAACTACGAAATTGCTTCAACAACTCTACAATTATAAATCGATGAAGTTGAGACAATAACACGCAATATTTATGTGAAAATAAAATATAGTTCAATTAATCTCAAATACTTAAACTTTAAAATGAAAAATTCGTGATATAAGGCCAAAGAAAATTTTTTTCAGGGAAATAGTTATTATCTTTATTCAACTACAGTTGTATTGGATATAACACTTTATATTTTAAATAAACTTCATTCTGTTGTTAGGAAAATGTTATCGTGTAGTTGTCCCAATCACAGTGAAATTGTTTGCAAATAATTTTTCTTTGCATGAATAATCAACTGCCAACATCGAGATGAGGTTGTCATGAACTTCAATTTTTTTTTTCAGTGTGAACAACCCAATTCGAGAAGCAAATTTGTCAATACCAAGAACTGCAGTCTGAAACTATACAAAAAATATTTTTGTAATAATGAATGATCCAAGTTCCAACCAAAATAGCGTAAACTCAAAAAAACTGTCCACAAGAAATTCACTAAGCAATGGAAAGCCCAACGACATATGACAATTAGCGTAATTTTTGTTAAAAAAAATTAAATTCAACATCAGTGGAGCACGCAATCATCATAAAAACAAAAACTGCAATAATTAATTGGTATCATTATCACTTATTCTTACTGTTTTTACATTATTAAAATATTACCACCAAAATTTAGTAGAAACAAATGATTGTGAAAGAAATAGAATTCATAGGAATTTTGTTATATTCCACAACGTGTTTAAGTTTGCAGTATAACAACAATTGTATACGGAACGCGATATAGCGTAAAGTGAATAGGTGAAATAGTAGTGAATTTTTAAATTTAAATTAGTTAATTTTGCAGAACATTTTTTTAAATTTCGGATGGGATTCGAACCTACCCTCGTCAGTGCCCGGCTCGAATCCTTGGGCAGACACGCTATCGATTACGCCGTTGAGGCGATGGCAATTTCAAAGTTGAAACTTCTTTATCACTTATTTATTTTTACTTAAGTTGAATTTTTCCACTGTCATTAGACTCCATATTATGGAAATGCATTTACATTATATGGGATTTTTTGCATTAAATTTCTAGACAATACTTTGTGTGAATTCATAGAATGGGGAACATTTCTATTCTGATTAACATCCTAAGTCACGATTGAATAGTCATTATTGATTGTTTCCAATCAATGTGAAATCAATGACTGACACTTGGTCAATTTGTAGTCCTATATGTATTAACATTAGACTACATTAAGTGAATTTAAATTTATTTTGGATTTTTGAGATCAATTAAACTCAAGTAAGTAAAGAAGTAATTGGAATTTTTTCAATTATTCAAAGGTATGGTTTGAAGTTTCTCAGAAAAAAACTCCAATTCACATTTTTCGTGTTTCTTTTAATGTTTGCCTGACCGTCTGCCAATCCAATTAAAATAGTTTATCGGGGCAAACATCTGGAAAGAATATTTTGCCCAATTCTGATTTTCGAATATATTGTTTTTATATACGGAATATGTTAATATACTAAGTAAAAACTTATAAGTTTCCCTCTATTTTAAGACATAGGGTGACCTAAAATATGACATAATGTCTCAAATTACGATCCAAAAATAATTCGATTATTGATATTTCGAAAAACCGAAATTTCGAAAACGCAAAACTAATCATTTTTAAAATCGCCACTTGAACAATAACAAAAATCGGAAAATCGGAAAATCGACGAAAAATCGTCAATCATTGGTGGGTCACATTATATCTGAAAAATTACCCATGTTTTTTGTACGATATTAATACATATACATACTAATTAATTATTTGTTGCTAAAGATATATATTGTTACGATTACAGAAAAATCCAGACGATTACAGTCACTTCCAGAAAAATCAAATCAACAAAACACAACAACAAATTAATGAAATGAATAGTGTTGTTGTTGTATTCTTATAACTTGGGTCAACATAAAATTACTTTATGAATCAAATCATCATAACGTAAAATAATCGAATATTCTAGTGTTTTCTCAAGGTTTCTAAAAAGTGATCTCGAATTATCTAGAAGTTTTGCAGAATCGTATATAAGCAATTTACCTGTGGAATGAATTAGTTTTATTTTAAACCTGCGATAGTAAAGTTAAAATTATAAAAGTGATTTTTAAATTAGTTTTTGTGAATAAAGTTTTAAGTGCTATTGATTAGAAATATTTTGTGTTTTATTTTGAACGTTGTGTTGTGTTACTGGAAATTTCTACAATCAACCGTTGGAGTTTCTGAAGCTGTTGGAAGATTATTCTAGTTAGGAATATTGTTTGCTGTATTGTTTCCTGTTGTTGTGAAGAGTTGAATACTTAATAAAACCTGGTTTGTTTGCTTAATAATCAGTGATCGAACTCAGAAAGAGATTGGAAATTATGTTTATCGAATTGAGAGTAAGGTCAATTCGAAGTAAGGTTGGAAAAACGCAAGAATATTAAAAAATAGTAAAATTGATTGTTCAGATTTGAAACTGATTGTTCAGTTTTCCTTGACATAATTACATTTAGTTAAATATGTTTTTATTTTTATATTAGTTCTTCTAATAATTATTTATATTAGTTCATTGAACTTATCGAAAAAATGGATCCAATACAGTACAATTTTTTTACCAGAAATGTAAAAAATAATTTATAGACAAATTAAAAAATGTTCTTACAAACATACAATTATTTTATAAAAACATTATCATAAATTTTCTTTATAACTCTAATTTTTTTTTCTTTCGATAATTAATAAAGAAAATAAAATTCTTTATGTATTATGTTGAATCGTTCATGATACGCTGTTCTTTGGTATAAAGGAATATAAACTGTAAGCTAACGTTTAACGAAGGAAATACTAACACAGAAAACCAAAAAAATGATAATAATAAAAAAGTAATATATGTGCAAAATTGAAAAAAAATTTAATTGTAATTAAAATTTTACCTTTTTTTTATTATTTAAATTAATAAAATTTCAATGTTAGCTTTTTATGTTGTGTTTTAGTTTCTTTTTTTATTGGTAAAATGTTCAATCTGAGAGACTACAAGGACAGATATATAGTATGTATATTAGTTTACATTACTCATAAAGATAAACGATTTTGCTTTAAATGAATAATGCTTTGAAGGACTCTTCCATACAAGTTGCTTGGATGTCGTTTAGACGTAGGTACGTCAGCCTATGTAAACAGGTTAGGCATTCCGATTTGTTATAAAATATAATTCAAACCTTTAATTTCTACATACGTACGTTACCGTATGCGGTACAGTCCTAATTGACTGTGTCCCTGTTTAGTCAAAATTAGAACTGTATACATATATGTTGACAAATATGTTAAAAAAAAGCTTGTCATTTTTCATCCGAATATGCCTATAGACAAAACTCAAAACAAAATGGTTTATTATATACAATTCATCAAACCATTATTCTAGCGAATTATAAACAAAAAAAATTTTCCTTTTACTTTTATTTGTTTTGTGAATTTGCCATTTTGTGACAACAGTAAGAAAATACATAATTATATTAAATTCCACACATATTAGTTTTTGAATGCTAGTTTTCTTTAGCAAAACCCTTCATGCTCCATTTTGTCAAAAAAATTGAGGGACTTTATAGTTGCAGGAAATTTTTAAGTTAAATTAAAGTAGATAAAAACAACAAAAGTTTAATAGCTACCAAAGAGATAAAAATAAAAAAATAGTCTGGAAAAACTGTAACATCATAGTTTTGGTTTTCAGCATTCGTATAATATGAAATCAAACATAATACGTACAACTGATTAATCGAAAATAATAATTACGAACATTCTTATCTAATGACCAAAAAAATAAAACCATTATTCAATTATCAGTTTTTCAATTAGTTTTTTTGGTCTCTTTGAATAAATTTATGAATTTTTAAACATCAATTTCAATAATCACTGTAACTGTAATTTTTATTCCACAGATAGAAGGAAGATTAATAGAATCTAAGCAATAACGAAAAGTTGAATTATATTTTTATATAAATTTAACTAAATATCTTATATAAACAGTTCATCTCGTATCAATTGAATGATTGCAGAACTGTGCTCAGTGCTCAAATTGATGATGCTGCTATGATCCAGATGCGTGGGACGCAAAAAAGTATCCTTATAAAGATTAGTTCCGTTTAAAGGTGCTGCAGGTCAAACAGATCATGTGGCAATTCCAACCATTGGAATGGATTGTCGTCTCAATTATTTGGATCAAAATTCAATTTCAGACATAGGCAGATCCACTCCTTATCTATATAAAAACAAACTACGATAATTGTCGACAGCATTTAGAGTTCTTCAAAAATCTGTTAATTTGAAAGTAAACACGAAGATCAATCAAAAAATATCTTCGCTAAAATTGAAATTATATTCTGCAGTTTGAGATTACTAAAAAAGATTTTCGTCATAATCAGTTAGAGATGTATTTTACTAAACGTAAGCATTAACTGACTCAACAATTGTGCTTTCTAGGCTGAGGTATTAGTCACATAAGCGAACGCAATCCACAGGTCATCAGAGAGAAATTCCAAGTACGAGGGCAATTTGAAAATTCCGTGATATTGAAATGAAAGAACTGGTTTTTGGGATAACTGTTATTTTATTTTTCAACGTAGTCACCTTTTAGCTCGATTCACCGAGCCTAACGTTTTTCCAACTTTTGCAAGCCGGTCAAAAAATATGATTTCGGGAACTCTTCAAAATAGGCATTTGTTTCGGCGATGACCTCCTCATTTATTGTGAATCTTTTTCCTCCGAGCCATTTCTTCAAGTTGGGAAATAGAAAGAAGTCGCAGGGAGCCAGATCTGGAGAATACGGTGGGTGAGGCAGCAATTCGTAACGCAATTCGAGGAATTTTTGGGTTGTAAAAAGACACGAATGAGCTGGTGCATTGTCATGGTGGAACAGGATTTTCTTCTTTTTCAAATGGGCACGTTTCACCTTCAATGCAGCATCGAATTTATCAAGCAGAGCACAATAATATTGCTCTGTTATTGTTCTTCCCTTTTCTAAATAGTTGATCAGCAATATCCCTTGCTCATCCCAAAAAACGGTGGCCATAACCTTACCGGCCGAAATTACGGTTTTTGCCTTCTTCGGAGCATGTTCGTCTGGAAAAGTCCACTGTTTCGACTGTTCTTTCAACTCAGGTGTGTAGTGATGGATCCACGTTTCATCAACGGTCACAAAACGGCGAAGAAACTCAGGTGGATTGCGCTTATTCATCTTCAAACACTGTTTCAAAGTGGTTTCACGAAATCGCGTTTGCTCCGGACTTAGCAAGTGCGGCAACCATCTCGCCGATAGCTTTCTCATTCCCAGTTTTTCGTGTAAAATGGAATGCACGCGTTCGGTTGAAACGTTCACCATCTCAGCTATCTCGTCAATCTTTAAGCGGCGGTCGGCCAACACGATATCATGGATTTTATCGATGAAATGTGGAATTACAACCTCTTTTGGGCGTCTCGAACATGTTGCATTATTTGTGTTTGTACGGCCACATCGAAAGTCGTTGAACCACTTTTGCACCATTCCATACGATGGAGCAGAGTAACTGTAATACTTCTGTAACTTTTCTTTAGTTTGTTTGATGGTTTTTCCCCGCAAAAAGTGATGTTTAATAAGAACACGGAATTCACTTTTTTCCATCGTTTCGAAAATTTAGAATCTTTTTCTCTTTCGAAGGCTGTAGAAAATTTGTTTATTGATAGATTCAATTCAAATTTTTTTTGGCTCGCTAAATATGATGACAGATGTCAAAACCATATTCACCTCGCCGATCCGAACGCCTTCTGTTGACAATATCACGGACTTATCAAATTGCCCTCGTATGTAAAAAAGTGAGTATTGAGCACTTGTCCGAGCAAGGAACAATCAAACTTTAGAATGACCAGCAAACAATTTGATAAAATTCACAAAATGAAGCGAGTAATCAGTAAGTATAGGAATATTAACGTTCGGATAGATTTTTCATTAAACGGTCAGGTTGAAAACAATGCAGGAGATAAACAAGAAAAAACTTTTATCAAGTGGGTGAAGAGGCCGGAAAGAGCAATGCAAATAAACCAAATAAAAATGTCATGTGATTTTTTTTAAATAAAATTTATTGTGTAGGGCCATTCCATGGTAACTTACGTTACATTTAGACCATTTTTTCACATTCAGAACTTTGGTAGAAACAAATATTATCATACAAATTTTATTTTTAAAGTGAATTCCTATAATAATAATCAAAAGCAAAAAAATAAATATGTAAGTTGTGGTGCACATATTTTTAAAAAAATTAACAGCCAAAAATAATGTGGTAACTTACGTTACTAAAAAAGGGAATACATAGCTATATTTGCAATTGCCTTGAAGGTTAAATTCTGTTCTATTAAAACAGTTCTCTGTTTGAGAGTATATATATATATAATTTCCCGAGCAGAAATTTGTCAGGGCTCAAGCAAGGACCTGATCAGGTTTGCCCTATTCCGGATCAGGCATTGGTAGGGAAGCCTGATTGGGCCCTGATCATGAGTGTAACGCTTTTGCCCTATCAGGTCCTGATTGGGATTACCGGATCAGACCCTGATTGGGATAATCGGATCAGGCCCTGATTGGGATATTCGGACCAGACCCTGATATATAGTTATATATTATATACATATATTAATTAAATTATAATAAAAAAGTTACAACAGAAAAAATTAAAACATACATACCACCACCAATCACTATTATTAGTCTTTCAGTCGAGAAGCGATAACTAAAACATACATGAAACGATTTTAACTATATTAGGCCAATAGAATAACGTAAAAAGATATGGCTTATGTGTTGTTGTCGGTAGCAGGTCAGAAATTTTTTTAATCTCTGGAGTAGGGTACTCACATAATGGACATGCCGAGTCCACTCGCCCGGCACCTGGGGACTGGATTTATGCAACTAAGTGTGCTGGAAATTTTTTTTTGCTTCCTTGTAAGCGATATAACTCGTAAATGGTGCGCTTTAGGATACTGGTGCTATGGAACTTTTTTGTTCTTTAAATGTTTTTCTATAACTTAAAATAAAAAAAAAACAAAAATAATTTGTTTTGTTGCAAATTTTTGCGGAAAAATGTCTAAAAAACGATATTTTTCAATTGAATTTAGTTGTCTGCAAATAATTTTTATAACATAATTGAGCCCTTTATCTTATAGCTGAAACCTCAACGAAAAAAGTAAGCTTCAGAACGTTTCATTCGGAGTGATAGTTTTTGCACAGTTCCATTTTGCACTTAATGCCCCTAAAAAAGATGTTAACTTTGGGCAGGCCGCAAGGTCTGAGTTTTTATCCAATCGCAATCTGCTTGACGGGAATTGAAAGGGTGTAGTGTCAGCTTTAAATAGCATTTGTGTTGCCTATACCCATATTCAATATTAACAACAATTACGGTGGTTTGAAAAACCCGCGAAAATTCCTTAGTTGCAAAATTAAATTTCTCAACGAATTTTCCACTTAACGAGATGCGGTTTTAAAATTTGCAAATTCCTTAGAAAACCGAAGATTTAAAAAGAAACCTCTCTAACATGATTTGGACCGAGTTATGGCCCAGTTTGTTTTTGAAACCACGATTGTGACATGTATGCCATACCAAATTGTATGCCATATATCGACAGGAACCGAGAATTTCCCTCCAAAATGATACTGTTGTGCTCACAAGATGCTGGGTCTGTGCCTACCCAACACGCGATTGGTTACTCTAGCTCCTGCTTGTAACGTACTCTATGAAAAAATAAAACGTACTGTATAGTATACGTAAAAAGCACGTAGCGACACGATGTATAATTGAGTATTATTGTAATGACAAATAAATTTAATGAAAAAGTAATGAGCTGCTTATGTGTAATCATGTCCCAAATCATGTTAGAGAGGTCTGTTTTCTAAAATCTGAGGTTTTCTAAGCACTTTGCAAATTTTAAAAAATTTAAAGAAATTTAATTTTGCAACTAAGGAACGCGTTTTTTTTAAACCACTGTAATTGTTGTTAATATTGAATATGGGTATAGGCAACACAAATGCTATTTAAAGCTGACACTACACCCTTTCAATTCCCGTCAAGCAGATTGCGATCGGATGAAAACTCAGACCTTGCGGCCTGCCCAAAGTTAACAACTTTTTTAGGGGAATTAAGTGCAAAATGGAATTGTGCAAAAACTATCAGGCCAAATGAAACGTCCTGAAGCACCCTTTTTTCGTTGAGGTTTCAGCTACAAGATAAAGGGGTCAATTATGTTATAAACAATTATTTGCAAATAACTAAATTCAATTGAAAAATATCGATATTTAGTAATTTTTTCGCAAAAATTTGCAACAAAACAAACTATTTTTGCTTTTTTTTATTTTAAGTTATAGAAAAACATTTAAGGAACAAAAAAGTTCCACATCACCAGTATCCTAAAGTGCACCATTTACGAGTTATATCGCTTACAAGGAAGCAAAAAAAAAACATTCCAGCACACTTTGTTGCATAACTCCAGTCCCCAGGTGCCGGGCGAGTGGACTCGGCATGTCCATTATGTGAGTACCCTACCCCAGAGATTAAAAAAATTTCTGACCTGTTACCGACAACAACACGTACAATCCGTAATTCTATTGGCCTATATATTTCTAAAATGGATAATACTCTAGTGAATTTTAACGAATTGAAATTTCAGCTAGGGGTCAAATACGAAAAACCTGATCAGGGCCGGATATATTCAAATAAGGTAAACCCTAAAAAGGTATTCTAAATCAGGCCCGGAATAGGCCCACATCAGGTTGCCCTAACAGGGATTGCCTTTGTAGGATTGACAAGGCCCTGATCGTGCCCTGACTGTATTCAGGTTTTCCCTAACTAATTTTTGCTCGGGTTCTTGACATGTTTAGCAATTTCTTTTAATAGGTTTGGAGATTTTATTTTAAAAACTACAATTTATATAAATATTTAAATGGGTAACTTACGTTACAAAATTCCCTTTGCAATTTTTTTTATAATACTTAAATATAAAAGGTAATTAAGATAATTTTAATCAATAAAATAAAATTAAGCAAAGTGTAACATTGTTTTATTTAATTTAAAAACAATAATATAATGTAATTAATCATAGTTGTAGAATAAAAATTGACTATTTAAACTTATAATGTCCTCTTTTATTGGCAAGTAGAGGTGGTTCAATTTTTTATCATGTTTTCCTTTTTATAAAAGATTTCATCTTCATTTTTTGGCCATTTTCAATAGGTTCCTGCAGCCACCATTACGTTTACTTTAATTCATTATCTTAAACGAACGTTACAACTCCAGGATATAATGAGTTTTCATACTCAACCATATACCAATCTCCAGCTTTTATATCTGATTTTCCTTTTTGTTTCTCAAAACCTTTAACTTAATAAAACCCCTCTGTTTCTTCTCCCTTTAGAGGACTATATGTACGTAGGTACAAAAGCGGATCTTGTTTAACATGTCAAAAAAATATTCTACTAAAACCAGTCTTATCGAACAAGTACCAAACAAGTTTCGTAAATTTACTATCATTCTTCATTACAACGTTGATTCGAGCTCTGGAGTGCAAATAAAAAGCTGTTAAAACAAATAAGTAACAAATCAAAGTTTGAAAACAAGCTATAACTTAATCCGAGATTTATGTTTAATTTTGTTTTAATCGACACGAAATTTATTATCTTATAGCTGGCCTAATTTATTGTGAAGTTATTTTATTAGTGCTAAAGAAGCGCGACAAATACCAATACTGATTGGTTTTAATAAGTTTGGAAATAAAAACGAAAACAAAGTTAAAAGGGTTTACCGAACATTTAAGAAACAGTTGTAAAATAAATCAATAAATTTAGTTACATCACAAACTCCAGTACTAGCCGCCACCATTAATCAAATAAATCAGCCACTTCCGGTTGAATTAAAAAACAATCTAAAAACGCATTTGCATGAGATAATTAATAAGAAAAAACGTTTTTATTAGTTCGCTCAGTCTAAACATAAACCATTTTGATTTTGTCATATAATTTTATAAAAAAAATAATAAACAACCCATAAGAAAAATAACCATCCGCCTAAAAATAAAACAAACTAAACAAAAAAAAAGTTAATTAAAATAAAAGCGAAAAAGAAGGTTAAAACAAAGAGAATTAAGAAGAAAAAAATAAGAAACAAAGCTCGCGATTAAAAATGAAACAGGTTTCCGTTATCATGCATTTTGGTGCTCAATGCATGGTATTCTTATACTATTTTGTTTTTGTTTTATCCCTTCTAATACATTTTAAATGAACATTTAAATATAATTAAATTTTGTTGTTTGTAGTTACTTACATACATACAGCTCGTTCTACAAATATCTTGTATCTTGAGGAGTTTGCGTATACTAACATTATAAAGATTTGTTTTTTTTTTGTGTAACATACATACGAGGCTTTTTTGAAAAATTGATAACCTAACGTAGATTTTGAATAAATTCTATTGGTTGATAAGATCTCTTTCTAACAAAATCACTAATAAACTTTGGGACCAGGTTTTTATTGTAATTTTGTTTGTTTTTTTTTTTTAAACGGGATAACCTTGAAGTGTTATCACGACTTATCAAGTCACCATCAACATTCATATTATCTTCAACATTATTTTTGATTTAGTTTTTATAATTTTTTTCTTCAGCTTCATTCAAGAGGAGTTTTTTGTGTTATTTTTTTAAAAATTTTATAAAATTCTAATATTATAAAAATTAAAATAAAAAAAAATTATTATAATAATTTTTCCAAGGATATGCTAAATATTAAATGATGATGTTGTTGTTGTACATAGCAAGTAAAACATAAAAACCTTGTTTAGAGCAAAACAAGCGAAATTGTTCTTTTACCGAGTATACTCATATAAAAAAAATTATGTTGTCAAGGATTACAAGTTTTATGCTGATTATATTCAATTATTTGTTAAACATAAAATAAACAAAGAAACATTTTTTTTGTATGAAAATCCTATGTAATTATGAGCAACAACAAAAACAAAATTGCGTTGTAATAAAAAAAATCTAAAAAAAAATATTCTTGGAATTTATTTTATTGACAGAATATGAAATTGAATTAATCACAATTTAGATAGTGGTTTTTTCTTACTCGGGTAATTATAGGTCGATGAGTTGGCTAGATGGAGGTTTTAGTGGTACGTTTATTGGAATGTACTGAACGTATAAATCAGTATAAACTAGTCATTTGTTCCAGGTCAAAAAGTACGAATTTTCGACTGAGTTTTTCTTACATCATAGAAATGAAACAAACGACAGGTTATCACTTTTCAACTGAATATTAGAATAATATACAACGGGCAAACAAGAAAAACAAAATATAAATTATATACATGTATATATAAATAAATACATAAATATAAATTATGCATACATAAAATATAAATAATATTTTTTTCATATTTTCACATTCCGTTACTATTGAGGGAAACAAAATATTCGCAATAAAAACAAACTACGGTTTCCCCTATTTTGAGATAATGTGGTGACCAAAAATATGTTTAGTTTGGTCGAATGACGATATCGCCTATTTTGCGAGTTTAGTGAAATTTAGCCCAAATGACGCTACAAGAATTACAGAAAATGCAACAGGTAGTTAATTTTAATGTCGTCATTTTGAAAATGAACGTATAATGGCACCGATTAGCCTCAAAACATAACAAAACAAGTTCTCTGAGCCTGTCTGTATATGTTTGTAAATAGTTGTAATTTTATATCGAAAAATTGAATTAAACTATAAATTATGGATAAACAGTATAACATTCTAGTTAATAGATGAGCTATAAATAATTGAAAATGCAAGTCAGTTAAAAAGCTTAAATGGTGATCGAATTAATTAATTAATTAAAAAAATTAATTAACTTAATTCAATCGAAGTAGCGATTGAATATAGACGTGTTTCGCTATCATATTTTGAATCAAATCAAATACAATATTTTTTCAAAAATATTTTAATATAGTTATATTTTTGTTACTTTTTATTTATTTATTTATTTTTAATTAAGAAATTAATAAATAAATTTTTATCATTTTTCTTTTTAGGTAATTTTTGAAAAATTTTTGAGTTAACATAATAACTTGCATAAAAGTTTTAATATCTAAAGGATCTAAAGAAAATTTTAACAGATAAGATTTACAAAATATCAAAAGATGTAAAGAAAATTTTAACAGATAAGATTTACAAAATAATGTTTAATTATTAATTATCGGTTGTACTTGGGTCGGTTGTACTTGGGTTGGTTGTACTTGGGTTGGGTGTACTTGGGTTGATTATTTAGACAGTAAACTTAGCCTTAGTTACAAGTTTACCCAACTGTCTGAATATTTTTTCTTACGTGGTACGGTTGTTCATTATTGTTTGTTTAAGGTTACGTTTATTTAATTTATATTTTAATTTATTGAATTTATTTTGTATTTGGTTCATTGATCAATTACAAGTTTTGTTTATTTTCATTATTGAGTTTAAGATTCTATACCAATTGGAATGGCTAAATTGTCTATCAATTTTGCCAACATACGAGGGTTGAATGTTAATCTGAACTCAGTCCATCTTTACCTAGAAAACTTCAAACCTGATATGCTTTTCTTAACCGAAACGATTATCAGTGCGCGGGCTGTAAATCTAAATAGAAATAAATATATTTGTCCTCACTATGAGCTTGAAGCATCGTTTTACTTCAAGCATGGTGTTTGTGCGTATATTAGGGATACCATTCCATATTTGAGAATTAAAAATTTCGAATTAATTACAAAATATCACAATATGGTATCTCTTAAGCACAACTAAGCTTAATCTAATCAAACATTATTTGTTTTTGGACTGTATCGCTCACCCAACTCACCTGAAAACATAAATTTATTTCATGACCTATCTGAAAAAATAGATAGGTTGACTGAGTATCCTAATGCCAAATTTATAGTCCTTGGGGACTTTAATGTCCATAATAAAGAGTGGCTCATTCACAGCTCTACTACAAATGAGATAGGTAAACAGGTTGAACTTTTTGCTCTTTATCACAATTACACACAGATAATTGACCAGCCTACCAGAATTCCTGGACAAAGTAGTAACTTGCTTGATTTGTTTTTAACGAATGATCCTTGCTTGATACAATTTAAAGTATCAGAACCTTTAAGTGGGTCAGATCATAATTTGATCTCCACACAATTAAATATTCAGACTCCTAAACCATTTAAAGGAAATGCTCGTTTAGTATGTGATTACAAAGCTACAGATTGACAAGGACTTAAAGAGTTTTTTAAATTGTTTCCCTGGAATCAAAATTGTCTTACTGGTCAAAATCCGAACCTAGCTGCTATTAATTTTTCCGATATAATTCACGACGGTATGCGTAAATATATTCCTAACAGATTAATTACGCGAAAAGCTGATCCATGGTTTTCGAATAAATGCAAAAAAGCAATTAAAATTAAAAGAAAAAGCTTTTCGTAAATTTATGACTAATAAAACCAATGAAAATCTTAAAATTTATCGTATAGAGAGAAATTTATATAGAAAACTAATTGATACGGAAAAAAATCTATTTAATAAGAAAAATGCTACCAAATTTTCTGAGCATCCAACTGGCTCGCGTAATTTCTTTAAAGCCACTAAGTCTATCCAGAATAATTTTTGTATCTTATAAAATGGGGCGCATTATTTTTCGTAGAAATGTTATTCGAAAAATTCTTCTAAAAGTAAATACTAATAAGGCATCCGGGCCTGATCGTATGCCTCCAATCATTCTTAAAACATATGCTAAGGAGTTAGCACCAGTCCTCACTAAAATCTATTATTTGTCATATAAAAAAGGAATTTTCCCGAAGTTTGAAAAATTGCTAACGTTCAGCCTGTTCCAAAGAAAGGTAATAAAACAGATCCCTCTAATTACAGACCCATATCAGTTTTGTCCATTGTTGCTAAAATTTTTGAAAAATATGTTAAGTTTAATATTATGAGCTTCTTGGAATCATCAAAAATTCTGAACGTAAGACAATACGGTTTTCATAAACGGTTTTGCTGAAGATAGCACGCTCCATGCATCTCATGAAATACCAATTCCACATTCACCTACTGCGCTTAATGACACTAGATCAAATTTGATACAGTCTTTAAACAATGATCTAAAAACAATTTTGGATTGGGGTGTTTCTAATAGTGTTGAATTTAACACGAGTAAAACACAAGTTTGTCATTTTACTAGATAATCAACACCCAATCCGTTTTATTACAGTTTGATTCAATTGATGTAGTAGAAAAGGAATCTATTAGACTTTTAGGAGTTGAAATTGAAAATAGTTTTAAGTGAAATTCTCATATTTTTAATCTCTAAAATGCCGTTCAAAAATTGGCTTTTTAGGTCGATGTCGCAAATTTTTCGATAGCAAACAGCTTCTTTTAATATACAAGTCTTTTATACGTCCCTGAATGGAATATTGTTCTCACATTTGGGCTGGAGCATACTTAAGTAGTTTGAAATGTCTTGATTCTGTACAACGGAGAGCTATTAAGTTGATTGGGAATTCAAATCTTACAAACGAACTTGATTCCTTACAACATAGACGAAATGTCGCTGATCTGACGATTTTTACAAGTACATTATGGATGAACGGGCATCCGCGGAAATTAAATCGATTTTACCTGAGTCTGCAAACCCTACGCGCAACACTAGAGCAGCCGTAGCAACTCATCCTTTTACGGTTCAAACAACAAGGTGTAAAACTGTCGCATTCCAACGTGATTTTTTCAACCGAGTTTCTCATCTCTGGAATACCTTACCTGCGTGGGTATTCCCTGACAATTTTAATTCCCAAAATTTTAAAACCAACATCAATAAATTTCTTAAAGAAGCTTGATTTATATACTCAAACCCTAGTTAGCATGGTATCTTCAGATATTCAGAGACGTTAATTTGAAATCCGTTATTTTTAACACTAAACATGCTTAACTTTGAATAAAAAAAAATAAAGAATAGTATAGTATAAAAAATGCAAAAAAATAAAATAAAAACAATTTTATTAATACACTTTAACAAAGAACAAAAAATAAATTTTTTAGGAGAAAAACCATTTTTCTAAATTAAATTCACACATCAGATTAGTATTTTGTTCAAACCGTTCTACTACATTTTTTATATAATAAACAAAAGTGGGTGGAGAATAATCGGTACGAAAGGATATTCAGAAAAAGAACAATGAATGAAGATATTGATTTATAATGATAACACTATAGTCTATACCCACGGTTGTTTATTATTAAAAAGATGTAGGCAAATTTGAATCAAATGCTAATTTAACGTGTGAATTTAATTCAAAATAATAGTTTTTCTCCTGAACTAATTTATTGCTTTATCTTTGTTAAAGTGTTTTAATTCGTTTTTTTTAATTTATGAAAATATCTTACAGTCATGCAGGCCCTCGCGGGTTTTATTTGATGATTAACACATATTTTATACTTTATGAGGCTTGTCCTTTACAAGTCCACCAATTTTTGCATCTGCCATTTTTCTCGATTCGGCCGCTTTTTCGTTCGGTAAACGCCGAAACATTACGATTGTCCGATTTTTTTTAATTAATGGGGGGTGGAAATTTGTTTTCGAAAACGAGGGTAACCTTGTCCGACGAAAATTTGTCTCCTATTATCGAGTCCGACAGTTGACATTCTGGCATGTTTGGTTTGTCGGACTCGACAATAGCAGACAAACTTTTGTCGGACAAGGTTACCCTCGTTTTCTAAAACAAATTTCCACCACCTATTAATAAAAGAAAATTGAGGTAGTAAATTTACAAGATCCTGGGACAATTGTAATGTTTCGGCCTTTGCCGTATTAAGAAAAATGGCAGATACGGGCTCGTCAAGGACAGGCGCCTCACGAAGTATAAAATATGTGGTAATCATCAAATGAAAACGGCGTGGGCCTGATGACTATTATTTTTAAATAAAATGTTCTGTGTAGTACGTTTTACAATATATCAGTATCACAACAAGACATAAAACCTTTTAAGACCTAGGTAGATTTTTTTGCAGATTTTTTTTTTAAAGAATGGATAATTAAGTAATAAATCCTTCCAAATAGTAAAATTTAAATAAAATGCAGAAAAGAACAAAAATTGTGTTTCCAATAATCGAACAAGTAGCCTATTTCTTAATCATGTGACGCACAACAATTTAATAGGGCTCGTTTCTTCGAACAAGAAATTGCGTGCCAGCATCCAGGAGGAAGCCGTTACTAATTTTTTTCGTAATTATGAAGACGAGATAAAAATTAAATATAACAAATATAATCTGTGGATTTCTTCGAAAATTATTTCAATTCATGAGAATTAATTCTTACAACTTGCACACAACTTCCACTGAAAACATAAAAAAACAGCAGAATTGCCGTTTCAGTAGTATGTTGATTTAATTAAAATCTTATCTTTAATTAGAAAACTGAATCTAACTTCAACTATTTCGGATTAACAGAAACAGGTACACAGAAAAAAAAATATTTGCAAATTCATCTAAACATTCATTGATATCATATAAAGTAAGAATGAATTTTAGCCATTATAAAATTTTTTATAACTTATTTAAACATATTAGAATTTAGAAGAAACATTTAATAAATTTTATGACTAATACGAAAATTTCAGTAAAAGTGTGACTGTAAAATAACCAAACAAATTTTCGTTAAAATTTCGGTCGGTATCTTTTCTTTCGGTTTTTACGAATAATATAAAATGAAGCGAAACGAAATTTATGATGATAATAATAATAAACAAAAGAATGTAAGAATGTGAAAGTATTTTTAAATTTTATAAAATGCCTGGTTTGGTTTCATTTAACGTTTTATGAAATAATACTTTCGTAATATTAAACTTACAAGTTGTACTAAATATAAAATTATGTGCGAAAGAAATTTGTTTGTGAAGGTAATGAAATGAAAACAAACACAAAAAACAAAGGGACACTTTGAATTAGTGATTTAAAAACACTTTGAATTAGTGATTTAAAAAATTATTTTATTTTTTTAATATTTTTTGTTTGCCTTATTTCAGGTCGGTTTAGCGATATTTAAATTTATTTTTTCATAATATTAAGGAAATTATGGAAAATAAATATTATTTTCTACACAGAAGTCAAATATTTAAATTATTTGATTTCTTATTTTTGTTTTTTAAATTGTATCATTAAGAAAATTGCGAATACAATCACACATGGATATTTTCATTTTACAAATTAAATATACGACCACTATCCTCATTTGCCGTAATCACGTTACCCAAAATATTGGTCATAGAAATCATACAGCAAATATTTTTGTATTTATGTTCGAAAGACGGTAAAATTTTTACCAATATTTTATAAAAAAATAAATTATTTTATTTTAATATTATTTTACCGATGCGTTAAAAAAACGTAGTTGCTGAATTTTTAACGGATATACCAAAGGAGAAATTTAATAGCTATTTATGTATTAAGGGCGTAAAGTATGTCTTTTCCGCTTGAGAGTGAAATTGTTGCTCGAGGCGTTAGCTGAGAGAAAAAATCACCCGAAAGCAAAAAAAGATACTTTAAACCCGAATTTCATACAAGATTTTTTGTACGAGTAAGATTCTGTATTATTTGCATAAATAAAAATACATATATTTACACAAAATAGTAAAGTATTTTTTCGAAAATATTTTATCCAAGTAGTTTTTCGAGTTTTTAGTAATAATAACTTTAGGCATTGTTATTTCAATTTTAGGCATTGTTATTTTAATTTTGGTATTGTTATTTCAATTTTAGGCATTGAAATTTTAATTTTGGCATTGTTATTTCATAGGAAAAATGGCCTACTTTACGAGCAATTTTTGAATCGCAAAAATGCATTTAACGGTTTACTCCTACAAAAAATATATTGTTTTGTATTTATTGCCGGGAGATGGTAATAATTTTACCGATATGCTTCTCTCGGAATGAAAATGTTTGTCGGGTTTGATGAATCATGGAATGATTTGAAAGTGTTATTGTCATAAAATTATATTGAATGGCAATGTAGATGAATCAGGTATTTTCAAATTTGGTTTCACTTTCGACCAAATTGTAATTCTAGAAAAGAAACTTTTACTTCAATAAATTAAATAAATAAATTACGTGAAAGCAAAAATTTAAAATTGCTTACTCAGAAGCCAGAATTACTAAGTAGATTCGAAGCTACAGCTGCAAACACCCTTTTCAAAACCAAAACTAAAACCGTAAACCTCATAACAAAGATAAACCCGAGAAACTTACCACTGAGAAAAACCACAACCGAAACCAAAGCTTGTTGTTTAGAAACGAAAACCAAGATTTATTGTTTAGGAAAACCAAAACTTATCATTTGTAAAAATCAGTATAAAAACGAAAAATGTACTTTAAGAAAAACCTGAGTCAAATTTGCAGCCCTATCGAAAACAGCTAAACTACGATTTAACTAATATTAATTTATTTTTACGCGTTGCGTCACGTAATGCGTGACTTTTATGTTAAAAATGTTCATAACAAAATGGCGGATGATTTTTGAAAAAACATGACGATATTGGCTCCAAATCAGCAGAAAATGTTTGAATTTTTTGAATTCGTGTTTCATCGTTGCGAATTTATTAAATTTGCCTCAAATAAAGCGTATAGTCTTCGAAGTAAGAGTGGGCAGATGAGTGGTAATGTGTACGTAGAACTGGACCGGTCAAAACAAGACAGATCAGGTTCAAATTCAGGTCAGAACAAAAAATTGTTAGAAATCTATAATAATCTGTAAGCTTCATTAATCTAATAATTCTGAATGAATAGATGATATTACAATGGTAGTGGACACCGACAAAGAAGTTTGACATAATGGACTTAACAGTTTACTTAACTTACTAGCCTTATCAGTAAAAAATAGCAGTTAAGGTGGTCTGTGATTTTTTAGACACATGATATGTTGGATGATATATCGTTGATATTTTTTCGAAATATAATTAAAATTAAATTAAATATTGCAATGTTAGATTAAAAGATTTGAACTCTCCTTACATTCTCTTTTTTCAAATTTTTCGATTCCGGGAAAGAAAATTTGCGTTTGCAACAAAAACTAGAGTTAAGGCAAACTACATAAACGATGTGAAAATGTTGATCGCGTTTTCAATTAATACTTTGCTATTCTTGTGTATTACTTTAATATCCAAATTTGTACTTTAAGCTGGATCGAAGGATGGAAAGAAAATTAGGATGAACTCAGACTTAATTTCAGATTCTCCAATACATTGCAATACTATAATTTGATGTAACGTTCTTATAAATGATGAGTTTTTTCAGATCATAGCAAGGCGAATGAAGATATTGCGATTCTTTCTTTTCAATAATGCTGAGAAAAGTGCAGAAAACAAGTTTTGATGTTAATTTGATTACCAGATTTGGCACCATATTAGATTACCAGATTTGGAACCATATAGAATACATACTAGATTTGGTTAATTTGGAATAACATATATATCTAGCCTGATATCATCATTCGAACTTTCAAAAACTCTGGGTTATGTATTTATAGAGTTGAAGACGAGATAAAAATCAAATAAAACAAAAATACTTGAAGTGTAAAATTTTACCTAAATATTACCTATTTTTTCACAACCCATCACAATTCTTGCATTTTCTATCCAACAAATATTTTTTATTGACAAACGAGGAACCAGAAATAATGCAGGCGAAAATTGAACAAACCCTTGGATCATCGCACCGTTTGTGAATATTTAAGATAGCGAAAATTCAATTCTCTCGTTTCTTTTCTCAATTCTCATCGCATTTGAAATTATAATCTCGCTTATTGGGAAGGATTGGTAAACTTTTAGGAGCAATTCATGAACGAATTAATTAAGCTCAGCCCTCGTTCACGCGAAATATTGATGATACGGTGAGGAATAAAGTATTTAACGGTAACAATTCCAGTAAAACTACAGAAATCCTTAGTGCTTATGAGAATTCTGATTCTGAAAGATATTTTAGTGTCTCAAAAGTTGGTTCTTTTGAATCGAACTTTCACAGAAAACTTACCCTAATTGAACTCATTCCGCCAGTTGAAATGGAAATGAAACTAATTATTTTTTGGAGTAATATCGTACAAAAAAATGCTTTACAGTGTTAAAAGTGTCAATAAATTAAAATGTGATCCCATGATGTTAATCTAGTCTTGGAAGATTTAAAGTTTTCTCAGAGGTCGCCAATTTCGTGTCAGGATCTAGATAAATAGACTATAGAGTTACATCCAAAGTCTTCACATCAAATGATGGTGTTCCCGAAGGCTCTGCTGTATATGCACGCCTATCTATTGTTTCCAGACCTAAGTATTATATTCATGAGCTAAAAGTGAAATTGTTGCCCCCACTTTTTTGGCATTTCGCCACGTTTTAGGACCTAATTCTAAAAAAGCAAAATGTATGTCTGTCTGTCGGCCGGCCGTCAACCTACGAAATCTAGAAAACCGCTGGACGGATTTCAAAATTTTTTTTTTCTAAAAATAGGTTTACTCAATGGGAAGAGCCGAAAGGACGATGTGTTCGATAACTGTACCGAAAATGTGTCAAAAAAATCGTCAAGTGTGTCAAAACAAGGAAATTTGTATATTTTTGCTTATAAAACTTTCATTTTAAGTAATTACTAGTAGGAACATTGAATTTGGAGAAATCTTGATAGTCGGGATTGGTATGTGAGACCAAAATCTAGATTATTGCATTATAAGTTTGTCAAAAAAATTTTGTCAAGTGTGATAAAAGAAAAATTTTCATTTAGTTTTTTTAATAAATTTTTTGGAAAAAAATAAAATTAATTATTTGTTTGAAATGAAATTTTATTATTATTATTGTGAATTATGGTATTATAAGTTTGTCAAAAAAAAGTTGTCAAGTATGTCAAAAGAAAGATTTTTATTTATTTTTTTACCCAATTTTTTGGAAAAAAATAAAATTAATTATTTGTTTGAAATGAAATTTTATTATTATTATTGAGAATTATGGCATTATAAGTTTTGCAAAAAAATAATGTCAAATGTGTCAAAAAACGGTTTCATTTATTCTTTTAGCCAATTTTTTGGAAAAAAATGTAGCTGTTTTTATGACGTAAATGTAATTGAAAATGAAATTGGACATGGAAATTTTTGAATTTGTTATAGTTTTTGAAATATTTTTGGAATTTTGAAAAAAGTTCGTATTTTCGATTTTGTAATAATTTTTGCAATATTTTTAGAATTTTGGAAAGTTTTAATTTTTGATTTTGTAAGAATTTTTGGAATATTTTTAGAATTTTGAAAAATTTTAAATTCTTGATTTTATTATAATTTTTGGAATTTTGAAAAAAATTTCAATTTTTGATTTTGTAATAATTTTTGAAATATTTTTAGAATTTTGGAAAAAGTTTGAATTTTTAAGAATTTTTGGAATATTATTGGAATTTAGAAAAAGTTTAAATATTTGATTTTATTCTAATTTTTGGAACAGTTTTGGAATTTTGAAAAAAATTTTATTTTATTTAATTTTTACAATATTTTTGCAATTTTGAAAGAAATATGAATTTGTGATTTTGTAAGATTTTCTCGAAACGCTAAATGGAGAGGTTTTTGAGTAGTTTGCTGAATGTATCATCTTTTCATTAAATTATGTCAATTTATGATCTGTTATAATTTTCCGGCAACGTATTGATGTTTTGTGTTAGTTTTGTAATATATTTCTAAACAGAGATAAAAAAATACATGTACTTTAACAAAGAGTTTGAGTCTGCCCAAAACTAAAAACCATGTCCTCATAAAAGTTTTTTGCCGAAAACTATATCAAAATCCTTAACCCAGATCGAAGTCTTGATATCTCGAGCTGTGAGATTTCAGCCTCTCCATATTTTACTATTATATTACACCGTGATAATAAATGGGTTTTTCACCAATTCTTATGTTTTAGGGCCTAATGTGGATCCCTTAACCTCAATTTGTCAACATTTTTCAATAGTTAACTGTAATAAAACAATTTCTGGAAGCTATATGGTACTAGTATTCACCTACACGTTTAGTACATAAGTTATTTTAACTAAGTTATTTTTAACTTGAATACCTTCAAGTATTTTGTTTTGATACAATTTAAAGAACGTTTTAAACAACTCTTTATCTCAACTTCCAGTTTATCACTTGTGATTTTACCACAATGTTTGTTTGGACATTTTATTTCAGCTAGCAGTCACTACAGTCTCCAACTAAAGCGAAATTAATGGAAAGTTGGTAAATAGTATATGATAGTATATAGCCAATAATAGTATAATATAATAGTATAATAATAGTATATAGTATAGTAGTGTATAGTAATAGTATATAATAGTATATAGCCAATATGAGAAGAAATATATTAGCTTTGTGTGTTGAAGTGGTGGAGTATTTTTAAAACAATAGCCTTTGGTAGCAAGTTGTGTTTTAAAGAAACATTGAAACGAATGTTGAATTTATGAGAAGGAACCGGCAACAAGCAATTTAAACAATACGCCAACAGAACCCCCGCTAAACACCATTTTTTTCGTTTTACAATTTCACAACAAAATGTTTGTTTCCTTCTATATATATATATAGAAGGAAAGCTGACTTCGCTCATGCTGATGATGAAATTTTGAGTATGATATCGTTACTGTGGATATATATTGCATCACATTTTCGTCACAACCATTGTTGCCTTGTATCTTTTTTTAAATAAAATATAACAAGATAATGGTTAGAATTTCTTTATCAATAATGAAATTATTATTTTAAGAAAACTCAGGGTTGATCGTCTTGCTGACTGCTGTATACTGTGTAAGGCAGTTAAAAACTATCAAACCAAACCAAATTAAGGTTTTCCAAGTCAAACACGAGAGTAGAACTTAATCTTTTTCTTTTCAATAGCAAGTAAGATTTATGAGTAAGTGACTCACTTTCACTCAGAATATTTTATAATAGTACAATGGTCAATAAATCATTATACATTCACTGCAAATGTGGTCCTCTATGATGGCTTTGCTTAAATATATTAATTTCTCTCCCAATTGCGGTCATTAGTTTAATATTTTATACAATCTTTTAATTAAATTTGGTTAAAAATTATTACGAATTGTGTTCAACAATAAATTTTTATAATATTTCATGTTGTTGGATTCTGATCAAAAAGGTTTTGTAAGCGTGAATTAATACTGCGTTGCAGTTCATATTCTTAATTTTTTTCTCTACCTAAACCTTGTATGCTGTTCCATGTAACGTTAAAGAATCGTTAATAAAAACGTAAATGTGTTCGATGTATCATCAACAAAAGCAGCGTTTCTATTCTACAAATATTTAAATACACTATAGGTTTCGGTTCGCCTAGCCTTTATGCTAGTTATTGAGACATTCGTCATCTCGCGAAATAATGGATTGCTTTGATTTTCTAGCTTACTCAGTACAAAGTGAAGACCTGCAAAGGCATAGGCCAATATTTCATGATAGAGTTGAGAAAGAACTGAAGAGTTAATCCACCAGCACCTATAAGATATGTCTGCTATTGCCAGTGGTATATGATGCGTTAACTCATATCCCATTGTCATACCCGTAGGCCAAAAATAAAAAAGTTTCAAATCAACAAAACAGGATTTCGTGTTTTCATTTATACATCCCGGTAAATATGACGATCACGTAATCCCGAGATTTTCTTTTATTAATCCCGGGATTGCGGGATCATGAAAATGTGTCGGGATCACGGGATTGCAATCCCTAGTAAAAACATTTATTTCAGTTCTTGGCATCAACGAATCAGTCATAAATAGACCTTTTGAAATTTACAAAACGGGACAAAATCGTTTTAAATAGCAACCTCGACTAATATTTTTATGCTTGCCTTTTCCTTCTCCAAGCGAAACTAGATATGTATTTTAAAGTAATAAATTAAAATTTAATAAAAGTAAAAACAAACTGTAAATTTCAAAACTTCGAAAATCAGTTTTGTCTATTTATACCAATTTTTATTTTTATATATACCATTTTTTACCGTACTTTGAATAAGTAAATCGAGGCAGACGATGAGTCTTTGGTGTTCGTATTAGCAAAATTGCCGATTGGACAAGACAGAAAAAAAAGTACTCGGATCAAAGATTTTGGATACTCTAGGGAAATTGTCTTTTTTTATTTTTAAAAACTTTATGAATATTATAAAAATTTGATGGAAAAACCTGAAAGTTGTTTTGTTTTGGTAGCATTCAGAATTCAGATGCGTTTTATGTGAAAAGTTGATTTCTTTAAAACAAATCATTAATTTTTATAAATATGTTTCCTCTCTGAACCAAGCTTGGATGGGAAAGTAAAATACGTAGACCCATTCGAGTGCGGTTTTATAGGAAAGGTTGAAATGCTTTAAAAAGATTACCACTTTTATATATAGATTACCAATAATGTACTTTTTTATTCTCTCCCACCCCTCACCACCAATCGTAATCAATGAAAAAACTTATACACTTAACAAGATCAATAAGTTGCTTACAAATTTAAAAAAAAGAGTTAGTGAGCTGCCCAAATTTCATAATTCTCTAGCTTAGGCACATCTAGTAGGACTAGTAGCTTTAAAATGGTTTAGTTAGACCCAGTCGCGTGGGTGTCATATAATTGGGTATACATTATAAGTTACATCGTAATCCAGTAATATTCCACCAGATTCTAAGGTTTCGTTACATAAATGAAAATATAATTGACAATCCTCGATACTATGGTTTACAAAAACTTAATTGTTTTTTTCCAAAAATAAATTCAAATATTTGCGAGTGTTATGAATAAATTATTTGCGAATTCTTTGCCATTCGTTTAACATCCTCGACGTTAATATCATTCAAACCAACTTCAAACTTTATAAAATTTGGACAGATAACATCGCAATAAAATAAACATCACATTAGGTTAGAGTAGGAACAAAAGTCGTCGTATGCTATACTAAAAACAATAACTGATCCGTTCTTCAATAACTGATCCGTTCTTCAATAACTGATCTCCCCCAAATAAATTTTTCATTTAAACTTAAACCAGCAAATTATAGACTTGACCGAAATAAATCGGTTTCATTCATCATTATAAGTCGGCTCTTTAGACTAGATTGGGCATTGAACATTGGCATGCATGTTGAGTGCGTTCACACTTGGCTTTAAATTACCTAGCAACATATTAACATAAAACGGATTTTATTAATTCAAGAGATACAACAAAACTCCGCCTATTTGACTAAGATTTTTACGCTTTGGAATTTCAGTTTTTTTAAAAAAAACAAACGAAATAATTAAAATATTCTCAACAAAACAGGAGCCAAATATTCTCTACAATTCCAGTACAATTCCTATCGTAGTAAATATGTACGTTGAGCATTTTCAACCATTAAATTTTTGCCATGATTGTGATTTCTGATATCAAAGTTTCATCTTCATCGTGCGTATTTCGTTTTCGGTCAAAGGGGGAGCCAAGTCTAATACTCTGTTATTATTTTACCAATCGGAGAAGTTTAATGCCAACAAAAAAGGTTAGAGTTTTCACTTTCACTTTGTCGTGATGATGATTTCGTGGTCTAAATTGAACTGTTCGAATAAGAAAACAACGTATTAAAAATTACAGCATTGTCAGTGGATAAATTATAAACTGATGTAGTTTTTAGTGTTAAATAAAATGAAGCAGAGAGTGATCTAAAATAAATTCCAAACGGTTAGATTTTTAAAGATAGATAACATTTTATCCTTTTTTATGAAAACGGGACAAACCGCGTCCCGTTCGTAGTTACGTCGGGACACGGGACATTTAGCACTAAAACTGATCTGCAGCCAAATTCTGTAACTGTGAAGCGGTGAAGTGATAAGTTTTTTAATGAAAAGAAACGAAGAAATTTTTAACACTTCACCGCTTCACGGTTACAGAATTTGGCTACTGTCCCGTTCAAAACGGGACGGCTGGCAGCTCTAGTCATAAAATTTTCTGTATTGTTTTCAATTTGACAGTTGCGAATGATCGCTAATATAAATAACGTATTCCTTTCGGTAACGGTAAATGATTTTCATTTAGTTTCTGGGCGCAGCCATTATGGAATAATAGTATTTTCTATATTAAAAAGTGCGCTTGGTAAGGTAAATTTAGGGAAAAAAAAATTTCAATCCAAAAGACTTTAGAACGAATATCCTAGCTGGAATTCGCTAAGTTAGGTTTACGCACTCGATCGAACTGAATGATAGAATCTTGAATCTTAAGGACAAAGTTCTTTCTGAAAAAGCACATTTTAAATAAAAGCAATTTCTTCATTTTCTATTTGAAACATTTTCAAAGATTCTTCTTATCTTTTGAGTAACATCACTTTTCTGATTGCTGCCTGTAAAAAACGAATTACCAAGAAGTACTTTGATTATGGTAATCAATCCATAAGTGCATTTTCAGAAGAGACGTGCAAGGCAATCGCCATAACACAAATTTTTATGTCTGATATTTATATATAAAACCCCACGGATATATTACCTAGTTTTTTAACCTTATGCACATATATAGATCTTCTTCTTAGGTTTGTGTTCCTTTTTCTTTAATATGCTCTTCTTAAAAGGAGGTCATCTTTTTCTTATTTGTTAGAACATAGTTCTACTAATTCAGAAAACACCTACTTATGGTATTTCTAAACAAGCGGGTGAAGTACATATTAATGTTTTCACTTTGATATATGAAAAAACTGAAAATTTTGGTAAGTTATACATTGCCAACATTCATTCCAAACAGTTTATGTTTATGAATCCGGTTTATAACTTTTAAAATATTTCAAGTACATAGTCCTTTCGCATCTATAAAAAAATCGAAATCGATAGTCGACAGTTGATCCAACGATTAATTTACTAACTCGTAACTTAATGCATGTGAAAATTAAAAAGTAGTTTTACTATTAAAATTCGACTTTTTCATTTAACCAATCATCATATTTTCATTTTTCTTTTCGAGAATTTTTTTTTAATCAAAAACAGAAACTTTTCATTTTATATTTTTTATACCATAACGAGAATCAGACTTTGAAAACAAACTTTTTTTTGCTAAATTAAAATAAACAAATGTAAACAATAAAAAGTTTACAAAAAAAAAAAATAACGATTAAGCACATGTTTGTTGGATTCACCTTTTTTTGCTATTTTTGTGGTGAATAATTATTACGTTTGATGTGAACAAAAAAAACGGATTTTTTTCGTATATTTAATAAAAACTTTTTCACTTTTCTTGTTTTTAAAATAAAATTCCATTCTAAATCACTTTTCTTTTTTAAATACTAAATAATAATTTTTTAACCCTCATTATTACTGTTATATCTTAAACATTTTAAGTTTTAGCAATTCATATTCTTGAAGAACTTCACTATTTTTTTTTCGGATCAAAAAACACAAAAAACCAACAATAAAAACCAGAAATAAACAAAAAAAAATATATTTTTGTTATTTTCTTTATTTTTTGGATTCCAAAATTTTCTTTTATCTAGAAAAAAAACTAATTATTTAATATTAAAATTTTTTTAAAGAATTTTTTCTTCAAACTAATATTTTCGCGTCTACTTTTTACGAAGCTTCTGAAAAGACTAAACACAGAAAAAAGTAAGTACACAGTTATTTTTCGTAGACGACGACTACGATATTGAATTTCGAATGGAATGAGAAAGAGATACGAGCATGATGGTTATGTTGGTGGGTATGGTAAATAGGTGGCATTGGTAGTAGTAGTATTTCATTATTAAGTCAAAAGAAACTTGAAGTAAAAAATGAAGAATAACAAAACAAACAAAATTTGACCGAAGAAAAAACAAGTAATTCATTTATTAAAACAAAATATAAAATCATAAATTTTTGGCGGAAATATAAGATTTGTGGAGAAATCTTTGAGATAAATGAAGTCGTGTTCGGCAGAACTTCTCGAATTGAGAAAGTGTTAAATTAATGTTTAGGTAGAAAATGGATTAAAATAATTTGTTCAACTATTTCTCCTGAATTTCTACAAACAAATATGAGAAAGGGATTGTTTTCTTGTATTTTTTTTTTATAAATGTATAAAAAGAGAGGAGAACAAACGAACGTTTAACAAAAAAAAAAAGAATAAATAAACAATTTATGACGCGGGCGATCTCTTTAGGAAAAAAATGTTTATATGTATAAATTTCCTTGTGTTTCTTCTCCTTGGATGTTTTTATAACGTAAAGCAAAATGCTACCTAGTGATGCTGTTGCAACTTACACATTCTTGATGTAATAATATATTCAAAACAACATATAAACTACACAAACTTTATATCAATCAACGACGTACGTTATCTAAATTTTAAATTAATACAACCAAACCACTTTTCAGTTACTTTTCGTATGAAAATAAAAAATTTTCAAGTATATATAAGTGTGTGTGTGCAATTTAAATTTCAAGCAAATAAAATTTATGATATTAAATTTTATAGAGGGTGGTTGTAAAAAAACAACTGGAACAAGAAAATGGTAATTTTTTCGACATATATGTACATACATGCATATCATCTTTACACGAAGGTAAACATAAGGTCTTCAATTTTTTGTGTAAACTGTAAAGGAACTTTTCCTAAAGAAAATTCACTATCCCACACGTAATGTAAACTAAATTATTAATGGTAAACAAAACCGCAGAAAATATAAAAAATAATTTAATTAAATATTTAGTGATTTTTTTTGCTTGGAAATAATCTAGGTAAGTATAAAAATTTCCGAACAGAGAAAATTAATATGAAAATGCTCTTTCAATATCCCTTGTTTTCTCCTACAAAATAAAAAAATATTTTTGGCAATTAGTACAACGCCAAAAATAAAAGTTCATTTATGCTACTGTTGCTATTAAGAATTCGAAGACTTTTCAGCTAGCCCTTGTTGGCATATTCTTAACTTGTAGAAACTCATACCAATTCATTGCGGTCCATCGGAAATATAAACAAACTCCACAACTATTACTCGTGATTATAATATAATGATAAAATTATTTATTTTAGATGAAAATAGTATTTCAGAATATTTTTATAAAAATAGGGGGAACCAACTCACATTCCATTATATTTTCATCTAATGACATACCGCCCACCCCACCCATAATTTTCACTTTTTGTTTTGTTGGAGATATCGTTTGTGTATATACATATGCATGTATGTCTGCATTTTCATGTTGCTACGGTATGAGTCATGTGGAGGAGTAAATGAAAATTACTTGTATATAAGTACGTATATGTTTGTACCCCATAAATACAAAAGTCTGAGAAATATTGATTATGAAATGTATATAAAACAGGTGTGCATATATGTATATAAAACATAAAAATAAACAATAAATAAGGACATAAATATATTCACATATTCCCTGGTTTCAATAAAAAAAAATGTCATAAAAATGGGGAGGATGTTATTTTTAAGAGGAGGAAGAGATCTATTAATACAACAAGTCGTTGTGGTCAAGATTTTCTTGAAGAAACACATTAGTTTGTTTTTTTTTCTATTTGAAGAAAAAAATGGGTTTGGATTTAATTTAAAAGTTGTAGACTAATTACTAAGAAAACTTGGGGGGTCAGTAAAAATTACAAGTCATTCTAGTCTGCAGGGCCAGATCATATTATTACCTGAGTGTCGTTTGGTGTGTCGTTTTATGATTGAAAAAGGCAACGGATACAAATCACACCATCAAATCTGTTGGCTTCACACCCCGCCCTGCATACAACAACAAAAATTTGTATAAACAGCCTTCCCAGAAACGTTCAATTGTGATATATAAATCGCTTTCACTATATCGCTTTCTTAGTAAATATCGAAGCACTTTCAGATTTTGTGTAAGGTCCTCATTGCATTCTCTCCAAATTAATCAAAAGCTGTAGGCTAAGTTCCCACAAACAAAAACAAACTGTTTTTGTTCTCTAGAAAGCGAATACATCCTCAGCTCGACATTTCCACTTTTGACGAAGCTATTCTGAATCTCACAATGTGAAATTTCTGAAACCGACGTCTATAGGTTGTATAAGGCAATTTTGTTCGGCGGACTTGCCTCTAACATGTCGGCTAAACAAAAAATATATTTCTTTATGCTTTTACAATTTTTCAAAACTTTGCAACTGTTAAAGGGGAAAGGAGGTGTATTGCATCATGCTATCTATCGGTGCTTAGTGGACTATTCTACGGTGAGTAGATTAAAATAAACAAACTCTAAATATTACGTCACACGTAAGAACGTATATTTCACACGTAACGAGAACGTATATTCTAGGCTAATAATTGTGGAATAATATTTTGAGCGCCGATAGAGAAATTTCACTGTCCTAACGATTATAAAACAACTTGAATCACTCATTTGTCATCACTTTAATACGACAGTATGTATACGAATAGAAAGAACCAATAAAATTAACGAAATTAAGTAATTTAATCTAACCTCACTGTATATGTACCTGTCTAATACGACGAATCCATTGGGTTAGTGTAACTTTTCTATTACATTTATATTTACTGTCCTGAATTAAATATAATACTAATATTGGCAAATATTTTTTATTTATGTTCATTATATTGTTACGATTACAGCAAAATCAGAACAAAACACAACAACAAATTAATGAAAGGTATAGTGTTTTTGTTGTATTCTTAGAACTTGGGTCTATAAAATTGAATGATTATAATCAAATATTCTAATATTTTCTCAAGGTTTCTAAAAAGTGACCTCGAATTATCTAGAAGTTTTGCAGAATCGTATATAAGCAATTTACTTCTTGTGGAATGAATTAGTTTTATTTTAAACCTGCGATAGTAAAGTTAAAATTATAAAAGTGATTTTTAAATTAGTTTTTGTGAATACAGTTTTAAGTGTTATTGAGTAGAAATATTTTGTGTATTATTTTGAATGTTGGAAATTTCGAATAACTGGAAATTTCTACAATCAACCGTTGGAGTTTCTGAAGCTGTTGAAAGAATATTCTAGTTAGGAATATTGTTTGCTGTATTGTTTCCTGTTGTGGAATAATTAAGGAGTTGAATACTTAATCAAACCTGGTGTTTGTGCTTACTGATCGAACTCAGAACAGATTTGGGAATTACGTTTATCGAATTGAGAGTAAGGCCAATTCGAAGTCAGGTTAGAAAAACGTAACAATATATTAATTAAATAATATTAAAAATAAATAATTTAAACTTTTAAATTGTTTATTTTTTCATGTCAAAATTTGTTTTATTTCGCACAGCAAAGTTTTTCATCTTATGTCAAAATTTGTTTTTCACAAATTTCAAATTCCACCAAAATTTTGTAGGTTCATATATTTGTCAATTCGCACACAGCAATATTCGTTGGTAGACGACTAGGGATTGCAAATCCGGGATTTCGAAACCTCGAAATCCCGGTATTAGCATTTTAAAATACCGTATTTCAATATTAAAGGGAAAATAGGGTTTTATTTCTAAGCTCAAAAATCCCTATAACAAAATATCATTTGAAACATTATTTCATATAGGATTAATATCATACAGGATATTTTTATGTTGATTGGTAATTCGGTTCGTGGAAATTGTTATCATAAAAATAAAGCTACACCAATAAAGATCAAAGTCTTGAATCATTTTCTATTTTTTAATGTGATTTGTGATTGCAATTTTATTATTTAAATGTTCTTTTTTGATTATTTCCAATTTGCAATTTCCAAGACTGAGTTATTATTATTATTTAAATATATTTTAAAATATAGAAAAAAATATTTTAATGAAATGTTTAATGTTGATATAATTAATTAATCCATCCATCCATAATATAATAGCCGTGAGTCTATCCTTCTACCACGAGCGTAACATACATATTGCAATATGGGTAGCGCACTCAACTGATGATCTATAGGTCATCAGTTCGAATCCTGGTGTTGCACAGTTTTTGTTTGTTTTTTTTTTATTTTTTTTAAAATAACATTAAAATTATTGTTTTTTACACACTTTTATTTTATTCATACATACATTTCGTTTTACGATAATTTGATCGATCGATCGATTTGATCGATCGATCGATTTGATCGATAATGCAGTTTTTTTAGCATTTTATTGCACTGTCATTTCGCGTTTCGTTCAAATTATTATAATTTCGATATTAACAAGAAAATTAATTATTTTTTTGACACTTTGACAGGCAGTGCTAAAAATCATATAATAGTGGTTTCCGATAATTATTTGCCATAATTTCATTCCTGTGAACTAAATAAGGAAAAACAAAAACTACTATTTGAGTATTTCTATTGCAATGTAACAGCTTTATCATAAAAGATCGTGTGACGTCATTACGAAGATTTTTGTTTAGTTATTTTAGTTTTAATAAAAACTAGAATGCATTCAGGGGATTTTTTTTAAAGTTACATAATACATATATTTATAATTTTAATAATAATAATTTTGAATTAGTCACAAGATATGTAATATTTATTATGAAAAATAGTTCGAATTTCGAAAGTATCATAGACCTTTTTTTAAAGGAATAATTTTTACATTAAATAGTAAAGTTGGTAGATGGTTTGTATTATAAGTTTATTAAAAAAGAAAAGAGGAAATAAATTGATGAAAGTACATAATCAAAGGTCTATTTCTCACTTTTTGACACAACATTTCGTAAAATACTTTCTTCAATTAAATTATACAACTTAATTGTAGATCAGTAAGATCTTAAACAATGAGTATTGGGCAATTTTTCTGTTCCGGCGTTCACCGCAAAAGCGTTATATGAGAAAAAAATCACAAAATTTTCTAAGGATTGTATACCAAACACAACTTCCAATAATTTTAAAAATTGTCAATGAAATTTTTCATTGTACTACAATTTAAAATTTTGAATTTGCTTATTGAATATATTAAGCATAGTATGTAAAATGTATTTTAGCTAGCACATAAAAAACACGAAAATGGTCGAAAATTTCCATATAACTTTGCATGGAAATTTTTGGCAGTTTTAATTTTGCTTTTGGACCTATATAGGTAAAAACATGCTATATATTATGCTTGATTTATAGTAATTAATATGCTTCATAACCAAACTTAAATCGTTTAAAGCAAAAACATGAGAAATTTCATAGAGAATTTTTAAATGATTATAGTTGTTTTGTATGTAAGCCAATATAGCGCGGGATACCCGCTAGTTGAAATATAATTGCTAACTATAACATGTTCCATTGTTGATTTACAAAGACTGAATTATTTTATTTTGTTATATTATTATTTAAATATATTTTTTATTCGCCTACATATTAAAGTGGTACTTTATTATTGTGATTTGCGGCCGTAAAGTGTCACTTTTTAAGCATATATTTTGTTGTCATAGTTACGTCCAAAAAAGTAAAAAAACATTTGTATTTGTTTAAATTCTCTAAAAAGTAGAAATTTTTATCAAAGCAACCTTGAAATTCAAAATTTCATAATCCAATTACAATTATTGTTATTATTTGTTTACGGTGTTTCTGAAGAGCCATTAAATGTTATCAAAATGTACCTCAAATTGGGCTATGAGAGATGTTTCTAGGTCACTTATAGTTTCAAAACTTGAAAGAATCAAAATCCTAGCTGATAATGTTTTCAAAATATCGATATTTTTCATTTTTTGTGTATAATTTCATGATACATACTACTAGTCCCTGGGCCTTCACCTACTTAATTTTCTGATTATCACATATTTCATACTCCGTAAGGCGCCTTGACGAGTCCTACAATTTTTTTATCTGCCATTTTCCTTGATTCAGACGCTTTTTCCCTCGGGAAACTCCGAAACATGGCGATTTGCCGGGGTCTTGTATATTTATTACCATAATTTTGTTATTTATTGAAGGAGGTGGAAATTTGTTTTAGAAAACGAGGGTAAATTTGTCCGAAAAAAATTGTCTGGTTTTGTCGAGTCCGACAACTCAAACTCGCCAAAATACCAGGGTATTGAAAATCAAACACCACAAAACTAGTTTTCACAGGATTGTTTGACAAAAATTAGTGAAACTGAAGGGTCATATTGTCCGCCAAATTTTCGGCCGCGTTTTTTCAGTCCGACGACTGGAAGTCGGAATCCTGGCGGGTAGTGTTTATTTGGTATTTTGGCGAGTAGTAGCGTTTACCCTGGTATTTTGGCGAGTTTGAGTTGTCGGACTCGACAAAACCAGACAATTTTTTGTCGGACAAGTTTACCCTCGTTTTCTGAAACAAATTTCCACCCCCTTTAATAAATAACAAAATTATGGTAATAAATATACAAGACCCCGGCCAATCGCAATGTTTCGGAGTTTCCCGAGGGAAAAAGCGGCCGAATAAAGGGAAATGGCAGATAAAAAAATTGTAGGACTCGTCAGGGACAAGCGCCTTACGAAGTATAAAATATGTGGTAATCAGAAAATTAAGTAGGTGAAGGCCCAGGCAATTATACGTTCAGGCAATTATGTGAATTACACAAAGCTCTAAAGAGTATATTAATATTCCACCCAATATTTTACCCACTAATCCCTTAAAATTCATATAATTTTCGCACACATTAAAGATAGTTTAAATTTCATAGAACATAATAATGGCTTAGGTCTTTGGTCTCAGCAAAGTGGAGAGTCAGTCCATCATGAGTTTTTATAATATTGGGACCGTTATAAAATAAGCAATATTGAAAATAAATCTTATGCCATAAAACTACACCAAGCAGTCATTGAATTTTCAACCTTACATATCTGAATATCATACTAATTATTTAATCTTTAATTTTTTGAGACTTAAAAAAAAATATTTAAAAAATTTACAAAAAAAAAAAATTAAAAAAAAAATAAAAAAAAATTAAAAATGGGACCATACGATCACTACGTTGTGGAAATATCGATATTTCGAAAAAATGATTAGCTAGGATTTTGATTCTTTCAAGTTTTGAAACTATAAGTGACCTAGAAACATCTCTCATAGCCCGATTTGAGGTACATTTTGATAACATTTAATGATTTTTCAGGAACACCGTGTGTCGTCATAGTTATACAATTACATATTTTGAAAAAATAACAAATATTTTGTCAAAGGTTACTTGTTCAACATATTTTTATTTCAAATTTTATGCAAATTTATAACAATACGTGTGTTCCATTTACAACATTTTCCTTTACTTTTGTACTAAATTCTGTTTTCAAGTTTGCCATCTCAAATGATGGTAAAGATAAATAACAAATTTACGCATCTATTTACCACCAGAGTAACAGGTCGTTCAATAAGTCCGTAGGATAAGTAAGAAAAAAACAACATTTTGACAAAACTCGATTTTTTTATTCAACATAGTTGCCTTCGAGGGCGATACAACGAGTATAGCGATTTTCCAACTTTTCTATACCACTTTTATAGTACGATTTCTCTTTTTCGTCAAAATAGGCCTCAGTTTCAGCGATTACTTCATCATTGGACTTAAATTTCTTTCCAGCAAGCATTCTCTTGAGTATATGTCGCTTAGAAGAAAATTTTTTAATATTTTTCATCAAATGTTTATACAAATATAAAATTTAAATTTTAAAGCCTAAATGTCAAATTTCTGTCCAGCTTTGTTTAATTGTTTTCATTTTGCATGAATCATAATTTAAATTTTCAGAAATTTTTTAATATTTAATTAATTTTCGTAAATTTTAAAAACTCAAAATAAAATTTAAACGTAAAATTTTACCAAACTAATAATTTTCTTTTCCGTTTTTTAACAATATTGTTTTTCAAAATTGTCATAACAATTTATTGTCAAACAAAATGTCGGAAACGTGTGGTAAGAAAGAATTTGAGTTGTAGCAGATCAAAAATCTAATACACCTCACATTTATGTCGTTCCATTTGAAATTTGGTTCGAGTAGCAAGTTTACCTAAAAGGAACACGGGTAATTTGCTTTAGAATATATAGTACATTATTTCATTAGGAGCTAAAGTGCTACTTTTTGTGTTGAGTCTATAGTTTGACGGCCAACCGTCAACCAACTATTTTTTCGGTAAACGTTCAAATTATTTATAAATATGAAATTATAATAAAAAAAAATTTATAAACATGATTTATTACCGTCATAATTACGTCCAAAAAGAAAAAAACATTTAAGTTTGTATAAATAAAATTTTTTATCAAAAGCAAGCTCCAATTCAAAATTTCATTATCCAATTAAACTATTTGTTATGTTTTGTTGTCATAGTTGCATACAACAGTTCGAAATTTCATAATCGAATCAGAATCAATTTCTTATTTTTTGTTGTCATAGTTATACAATTTGTTTGAAAAAAAAAAAAAAAAAACAAAATAACAAATGTTACTTTACTGCCGCCGTAATATAAAATAAAAATGGCGTTAATTTTGCAGCCGCTTTGATTATAAGTAAAAAAGTAAGACTTTAACTAACTCCCTAGCGGCAGTAAAGTTAAACTTTACAGCCGTTTGCCGAAAAAATTTTTTTTTTAAAATATTTTGCTTGCAGCGAATAAAATATAGTATATGACGCACGGCTATTTTGGACTTAATGTGGGTGCATATCGAGGCCAACAAAAATTTGTATTTTGTATTTATTTTGGAAAATTATGGTATTAGTGTTAAAATTGATATATTCAACAAACAAATTTGGTTGTCATAACTGATATCCTATTTTTCACTTGTTGTTATATTTGTGCTTCGTTTCTTCTTTTATTTATTTAGTGTACTCATCTTTTAGTGTTAGCGTAAAATTGTAGTAGTATAGACGTTCTAATTTAACAAATATGTAAATATAGTATTATTTAGTGTATAAATAAAATGGGTGGAGGGGTGATTTAGTGGTGTTTAGATTTCATCAAGGCTTCAAGTGAAGCTCTCGAAAAACTGTAGCCCATTTGCAAACTCCAAACACAATAGTCAAGAAGAAACATGCCGAACAATTTTGTGGGTTTTCACTTTTTGGGTTCTGTGAAATACCACCGGTTCAGATTCTTGTTTTTCTTACTATTAATATGTTGGTCAAACAGATAACCACCATTGCAGTTGCGAGGTTTAAATTAGTATATGAATTGAATTTGTAACAAACAATACAAGACTCTCGTGCATTCCAATCAATAAGAAAATCTCTTTGGTAACCAATTTTGACATTAACACTATTCTTAGAGTTTAGCTTCAAACCTGTTATTCCTCCAAAAGGCTGAAAAAATCAAACTGTTGTGAAAGAAAGTGCTTTTAACTTCTACATTTAACTTCTACATGGATGGATCGAAACTCAATGATAAAGTCAGTTGCGTGATTCTCTACAACAAACTAAATTTAAAACTTTCTTTCCATCAGCCAAGCTTCAATCAAAGTTCTTCCCACGTGGCATTGCCGAATGCCACCAGAGCTGATCAAACTAATCAGTCAAATCATCGTATCTAGATACTTGGGCAATCCTACATTCCGGCCCGTATTTAAGAAGATGAACTCAATTGATAAGGAACTTCTTAGCGCAACTAACCAAGCATGATAGTGTGAAAACACAGCTTTCTATTTGCAAAATTTTAATGAAGAAATAAATAACCAGTAAGAGAAGGTTAGAGTAAGGTTATATGTATCTCACTGGTTATCAAACAAGATTGTCTGATCCACAGATTTCAATAAATAAGGAAGATATTAATGCAATTGTTTATGTCATCACTGAAAAAGCCTCATTGGTAAATATGCGAGGACTGCGGATTATGATTAGATGTATGATCATATATTTAATTTAAGTAGTGATCTTCAGTTGCAATAAAGAGGAAAACGACAAAACGAATATATTGCTACGTCCTTCAGTGTCTTACCTATAAATTCGATTGTAAAATTGTTAATAGTCGAGCTTCCCAACTTTACTTCAAAATTCTTCGAGTTATAGTTCGTTATTTGTTACGTTTTTTGTGATGTTTTGTTGTTCAGCAAAGTATTTTCAGGGTTAAAAACGGATTTATCTAAATTTAATTTTAAAGAAGTCTTTAAAGAAGTCCTTAAAGAAGTTTACAACAAATAGCCACCACCATAGGTAACGTTTTTCATGGAGGAATGTTTGCTACTCTCATTATTCTGTTTTTGGACCACACATGACGTATCAGAATAAAAGCAACGAAGAAAACATTTAAAATTCGATATAAACGAGAACTGAGTTCTTTTAAAACGGGTCAGGTATTAACATTTTCGGAACAGAAACTAAAATCTTACGAACAATCGGTCATACTGCATAGTATGTTTTAGCAACACGCGGAAAAAAGGGAACTTTTCACCTAGAGAACAGTCTGGTATATAAGACTTTTACGGTGTGGGATGTCTCCATAACTTTTAACACTTGTATTACACTTAACTTCTACATACACTTATTTCTGTTTATAAGTGCATACAATTTCAACATTTAATTTAAAAAAATTTTATGCTGTTTCTAATGAATTAAATTTGAGGATTTTTCTAATATAGTTTTTTTAACTTTACAATTTTTTAAAGTTTGTGTGAGAAGAGCAAGCTCATTAAAATAAGCCGGGTATGGTTTTAAAATAATTTTTTTTTTTTTATTATTTTTTTTGCTGAATGAATATGTCGAGAATATTGTGTGCAAATTTTAAGTCAA
This sequence comes from Diogma glabrata, assembly GCA_963693315.1. NCBI lineage: Eukaryota > Metazoa > Arthropoda > Insecta > Diptera > Cylindrotomidae > Diogma > Diogma glabrata. The sequence continues at coordinate 420,091,748 of OY856186.1, forward strand.
TCCGAGTTAAACTAACGGAGTTACAGCGTTTCAACAGGGTTGCCGTTTGACCCCATTTTCCCGAAAACGTCATTTTTGAAGTTCGTGAACATTAGAACTCAAAATCTACTGAACCGATCCTTTTGAAAATTTGAACATTACTTCTTCACAAAAATCAAGAGATAATCACGAAGAGTTTTTTCTTCATTTTTTTCTATTTTTTAATAACAAAATAACTGCGATTTTTTGAGCTAAAATCGCGTTTTTCACTTTCCAAGTGCTGCTAAAAATAGAAAAAAAACTCTTCCTCGAGAAATACACCACTTTTAAAATGTAAATCAATTTTTTTGTTTCACATGATCCGGTAACAGGTTATAATGTTCGCCGCAAAACCACTTTTTTTCAAGGCGTCTCTGGGTGTTTTTAGGATTTTTAAACTATTTCGAGTGACTGGTAAGTTAAAGTATTAGTAAAATATTTTTTAATTTTTGTTTGCTTTCATAATTAATAAAAAACTGAACTCGATTAACGCAAATTTTGTCTTTTACTATTTTTTTGTTTATTTTATAAAAATTGAATATGGCGTGGGAATTTTAGGTTGCAAGGGAGAGGGTGAAATAATGAAATAGGTAAGAATATGAGATTATCTTTTTGGTTGGTTTGCATTGGATTGTACCGCTCTATCCCTATACCCCTGGTTCAATCCACACCAACCCCGAAAGTTTCAGCCGGGTTAAAAAGTGAACGGAGCGGAGCGATGAACACACTCAGGGAGATTTCTGCCAACATGGTTTATCCCACATTGCAGTATTTAAAAATCATATCGTATCGGACCAGCTTCATCCATCGTTTTGACATTGATAAGTATGGTCTAGATTTAACAATTGGCATAAGTTTGTTGATCAGGTTATGGTCATCATCCTCCGCTATATTTGCTGGTCGGTTTGAATCAACGTAGGTAAAAATTAAATGACTTTGGTTAGTACAATCTGTATTTCGTATATGAGCAAATGTTAGGCAAAGATTATTCCTCCACGTAAGATTGCAGTATCTATCAGGTTCCCTCATATAGATGGAACTTAATAGTTTTTGTATCCGACTCCTTTTTGATAGGAACCAGCGTTCATTTTGAGCAAAATTTGGTGTCTAGGTTTACATATTTGGGACAAGGAATACAATTAATAATAATAATAGTTTATTCAGTCAAATAAAGACAGTACATATGTAAATTAAACTTAAATTTATCTTAATTTCTAACCTAAATTATAATACTAAATAATACTACTACATGATTGTATTGATACCATATAATATTATTTATATTTAAATTATGAGGAATTCAAAGTTTTAAATTTAGTTAGAATTTTATTCTTGAATTGATCCCTACTCATATTAGAGTCATAAAAAGCACTATACTTATTAAAATTTCTGATACATTCGTTAAGTGGGTTATAAAAAGAATAATCATGTTTAAATCAATTACACAATTTTCAAATCAACTCACTATATATGTACCAGTTATAAACTATCACATTATAAAAGTCATATCGGTGCAACTACAAACTCCCGGTAATCAGTAGAGATTGCAGAGATTTGATTTAAATTGATATGATGATATACACAGACTGAAGAAACTGTCAAGCAGCCACATTAATAGGGGGCTCGGTGTGGATTTTGGGTTCTTCAGATTAAAAGGAAAAAAGCAGAGGTTCCAGCTCAATTACAAAAAAGACAATTTTTCGTAGATGCACTTCATAACTTGAACCACAATCCTTTAATGGCCGGTGTGGAATCATCTCATCGCACTGTTATTAATTTGTCTCAATTTTCTACATTGTCTAAGTTGGAGGTGAAACGGAGACATTATAGTTCTGTATGGAACACGTTACCTATCGCTTAGAAGGCATGTATTGAATTGGTTTACATATTTATACGATTGTATAAATATGTTTATTTTCATATATACAAGTCCATACATTTTAAAAATTGTATAGCAGTTGTATGTCCCGACCCAAAATATGCTACTAAGAAACTATGCTTGCTGTCCTAAGTGATTTAGATACTACATTTATATTACAGATACATATACATACCTTTAATAATTCTTAAAAAACATACCTTTATTTCAAAATGGCCGCTATATAATTTAAAATGGCCGGCTGAGGAGTTAGTTCATATCAAATATTTTTTTTTTTTTTCGGTATGCCTTCATTTTCAAAACAAGCAAGCTCCCTGCTATTATGATGTTTAATTTAAGTGACCCAACTAGGCTACTGTCTGAAGAAACCGATAAAAACTTTGAAACGCTCGACAAAACAGTACTTTTTGACCTTGTTTCACAAATTTTCATTATAGGCAACAAAAATTAATTTACAAAACATCTTTTTCAAAATTGATATCAAAATCATGGCAAACATTCCCTTCCTTCGACACTTATTCTACGTTCCCCATATTTTGCCCATATACTTTTAATTTGTTACACAAACTGTTCAAACAAAAATATAAAATCATATAAGGAAAACAAAACAAAATATAACAAAAGACAAAAGCTTGTGTACGATTAAAGGTAAAATTAATAAAATTGAGAAAATTTAACCGAATTTTACCGAAATCCTAAAAATTTTCATACGCGCAAAGCTTCAACGAAGAATAAAAAAAAACAAATTCTAAAGAAAAACAAAAAAAAAACTTAAAATAAACTAAAAACACAACTATAACTTACAACTATAATTAAAATAAAACCGCCATTTTGAAATTTATTTATATATAAACATTTGAATTTTTTTTAGTGTTTTGTATAGTTACTGCCCTGCGCAAGATTCTATTAAACAAAAAGAAATATTTGGTTAACCCTCAACGCTCAATTGTTTCTTTTATATACAAAAAACACAAAAAATTGCTTGACTAACAAAGAGGTAATTAAATATTCTTGATAATTCTAGGGTTTTTGTTTATTTTTGTTAGATGAATTTTGGAATATGTGTATATAAGAGTAAGATGGATGGTTATATGTTCCTGGGATGAGAATTGCATTATAAAAACAAAAAATTTTGATACAAACATATACGTATGGAATATTTATACATAAAAAGAAAATTTTGTTGAAAATATAATTATATTTTATATCTTTGAAAATATTAATATTAATAAATTTGAAAATATTTTTGAAGCCTGGGAATTTGGTGATGGGTGGTGAGAGTTTATTTAATTTGCTTGCAGGTATGAATGATTTGTTTAGCACTAAGAGAACAATGCTGATGATGAAGATTAATAAATGGCCTCGTCTTAATTAATGTTATTTCTTGTCATTTATTTATCGTTCCCCTAACTCCACAACATGCCCATTAAACATATTTCACAATTATTTTCTGTTATAATTATAATTATTTCGTAAAGAGTATAAAATTTCTTAACAACCAAACTGAAATAATTTTTTTTTTAATTGTTGGTAATCAATTTAATTAAAAAAAACAGTCAGTATGGTTATTATTCACAAAACCATGATTAAACAATTAAAAAAAGTTTGTTTATAATAATATTTGCTGACGTTGAAACAAAACAAAAATCGATAAGAAAATGTTGTAGTTGTAACATAAAGAATGTTATCTTTTGTACTAATTTAATTTTCTGTTATTTATTTTATGTTTAGAAACAAAACAATAAAATCAAATTGAAATAACTTTAAAATTATAGTTGTTAAGCCAAGGATGCATTAGTGTAACTTTTTAACATGTAATTCTTATTTAAAATCAATCAAAGTTATTGACACTATAGGCGAATATTGTTATTATTATTGACATGTATCTAATAAGTTGTATGTAATATAGACAAAAGAATTTATTCATGCAACTAAAGGTTCTAGTGGCAAGTTTTAATATGGTAAAGAAAAATGAGATAAATAAAAATGTTCTTAATTAGTTGTCAATTTTTTCACTTAAGTTCAAAATATTGTGTATTTATTGTAGTTTAGCGATTCTAAAGTTTTTTTAAAAGATGTGGGCAAAAAACGATTTTAAATGTTTTTATAGATTTTCATTTTTAAAGCACTACCTGTTTGTCCAACTTTGGTTTTGGACTCCAAAATGCGAGAGTTAAAGATATTTTCTGATTTTATAATTGTTTTGTATCTGCTGGTCATCTTCGAGTTTCACAAAACCTATATATCCTATCCTATTTTAAGAAACAGAATTGTAAATATATTGAAATCAATTCTGAATAAAATTTTATTAAGGATATTATACTGGCTATTGCCAATGATATACGCCAATTTTTCAGTTCTATGAAGCTTGGATAAAGGTTAAGCAGTGATCATTTAATGCAAATACACCCATGCACATGAAACATTTTCTTCTGTAGAGAACTATGGTATAGCTTCTAAAGAAGAATCATAAATTCTAGAAATTCTAGATTCTAGAATCATATTCATTCTTCTAATTTTTTCACTTTGGCTAAATTATGATGATATACGTATTAATCTTTAAGCTGGCAAATGTGCACAGGACCAAGTCAAGAACCCGAGCAGAAATTAGTTAGGGAAAACCTGAATACAGTCAGGGCGAGATCAGGGCCTGGTCAGTTCTACAAGGGCAATCCCTATTAGGACAATCTGATGTGGGCCGGTTCCGGGCCTGATTTAGAATACCCTTTTAGGGTTAACATTATTTGATTATATCCGGCACTGATCAGGTTTTTCGTATTTGACCCCTAGCTGAAATTTCAATTGGAATTTCACTAGAGCATTATCCATTTTAGAAATATATAGTTAAAATCGTTTCATGTGTGTTTTAGTTATCGCTTCTCGGCTGAAACACTATAATAATAGTGATTAAGGTGGTATGTATGTTTTAATATTATCCATTGTAATTCTAAGACACTAGAAATGAATGTATTCAATTGAATAGAATGAAAAATTGCTTTGAAAAGCGAAAGATCCGTAACAAAAGTTTTATCTCAATTCCGGTCGGTTCGGGGAATCGAACCGGCGTCCCTCTGATCAAAGTTTATATGGTTAACCATTTAACCAACTCGACCAGCGACGAGATAAAAATTTTGTTTTTGGACGATCGACTTAACATCACAATTATTTAATTCATTTTTAATGTCAATTTTTTTTTGTCTTATTTATTTATTCTATGAACACGTTTTACCGTTCTTCATACCTCAACTAAGTTGACATTGAACGAAGAACATTATGGATCTACGAATATGGGAGACAAATCCCAACTAGTGGAGAATGGCCACTAACCAATTTAAATTCAAGATTTTATTAAGAGTTACGGATCTTTCGCTTTTCAAAGCAATTTTTCATTCTATTCAATTGAATACATTCATTTCTAGTGTCTTAGAATTCTAAACTACATAATGGTTAGATCCATTGCTAAACTCTTAATAAAATCTTGAATATCCATTGTAATTTTTTTATTTTAATTTGATTAATTTATATATTTTTTTTTTGACGGCGTTCATGCTCTATGTAGGAGCGTTGCCAGGCTAATCAGCTTTGAATATTCACCACGATCATGCGTAACAGCGACATAATTACCATGGCAGCCGATTTTTTTAAGGTCGTTTGACACTTTGTTTTTTTCTATGAAAATTTTGCCTAGTGTAACTCTTTCCTTCTATCTACAAATTATTGTTTTATTATATATGCTAGTTTTAAAATACATAAATTAAATTAAATTAAAAGTGCAAAGCTAATAGAGAAATGTTGATGGTCGGAATTGGTATGTGAGAACAGATGCTTGATTATTGAACTATAAGTGTGTCAAAAGAATGATTTCCACTTATTTTTTTGACCAATTTTTTTGACAAACATTTTCGATTAGAAATATTTGTCAAATAAAATTAATTATTTGTATGACAAAAAAGAGGTTTTTAATTGAATCAACTTAACATATCATCTTGCTAGATTTAATCTTGATTGATTGAATCATCTTGGAAAAAGTTTGAATTTTGATTTTGTTATAATTTTTGCAATATTTTTAGAATATTGAAAAAAGTTTCAATCCTTGATTTTGTAATAATTATTACAATATCTTTAGAATTTTCAAAAAACGTTTAAATTATTAGAACATTTTTGGAATTTTTGATTGTGTAATATTCTCTTGAATATTTTAGGAATTTTGAAGAAAGTAGCAATTTTTGATTTTATTATAGTTTTTAGAATCTTGGAAAAAGTTTGAATTTTTGATTTTGTTTATTGTTACAATTTTTCGAAATCAATTCAATCAGACCCCTTTTGTTTGAAAAACAATTAAATTATTTATTTGTATGACATGAAATGTAATTGAACATGAAAATTGAAATTGTTAGATAATGAATTATTTGTATTTGAAAAGTTGAAATTGCTGAACGCTAAATGGAAAGGTTTTTGAGTAGCTTGTTGAGAGTATCATCTTTTCACTATAAACTATGTTAATCTATGATCTGTTATAATTTTCCGGTAACGTATTTATGTTTCGTGTTAGTTCTATAATAAACTTCTAAACGATGTATATTAAAATTTTTTTTATGTTGAATAAACATCGCTGCCCACAACTTAAAACAAGTGCTCATAAAAGCCTTTTGCCGAAAACTATATAAAAATCCTTAACCCAGACCAAAGTTTTGATATTTCAGAGCTTTGAGATGCCAGCCCCTTCATATTTAACTGTTGTATGCACTCAGTTTTTCATCATCAATTTTAGAGAGTTTATTTTCCAGACGAGGAAAGTGGTTTAACATTTTTGTAGTTAAATCGCGTTAAAAAGCTAAATTTTTTTAATAAAACTCAGAATCGTTTGAATAAGATCAGTAACAACTTTATTTTTTCTTTGTAATACTAGGTTGGGAACTGCAGATTCTCCATTATATCAGTTAAGAATGCACAATCATTAATCCATTGATCATCCTTTAATTCCGGATAGTGTTTTTCTTTGTAAAAATTTGCTGATAGGTGGGGAAGTAGCTAATTTCTTCTTCGTTTTAATTAACGAAAGTTATCCCATTTTTCGATATTTTGGATTAAGAGTTGGTAATTTAATTACAACTTTCTTACAATTTTAATCAATTTTTAAATATTATTAAATTTTTTCATTTCTTTTCGAGAGCCGCACTCGTTCTTTCAAAGAGCCGCCTGCGGCTCGCGAGCCGCAATTTGGCCATGTGTGTTATATTATATCGTCTTGTCGCCGTCTTGTTTTTTAAGCGTATATTATATCGTCTATCGCCGCGTCTTGTTTTTTAAGCGGATCATCTCATGAATATAAAAATATATAACATACATACTTAACCTATTAAAATAATAGACCATACTTTTAAAACTATGTGCTAACATTTTTGATTTAATGTGATGTTTCATTTTAATAGTATCAAAAAATTATTTTAATAGGAAAAAACCATTGACCAATTTCAATAGTAAAATATGGAGGGGCTGAAATCTCGAGCTCTGAGATTTATCCAAAATTTATTCCAAAAATTCTTAAAAATTCAAAACTTCAAACTTTTTCCAAAATTCTAAAAATATTGCAAAAATTATAACAATATCAAAAATTGAAACTATTTCCAAAATTATAGAAATATTGCAAAAAGTATTACAAAATCAATAATACAAACTTTTTTTAAAATTCCAAAAATATTTCAAAAACTATAACAAATTAAAAAATTTCCATGTACAATTTCATGTTTAATTACATTTACTTCATAAAATCAACTAAATTTTTGTTCTAAAAAAAATAAAATTCTCAATAATAATAATTTCATGTTCATTGCATTTCATTTCATCCAAATAACTAATTTCATTTTTTTCTAAAAAAATAAATGAAAATCATTCTTTTGGCACACTTGACATTATCTTTTTGACAAACTTATAATGCCATAATTCTCTATAATAATAATAAAATTTCATGTCATACAAATAATTAATTTTATTTTTTCCAAAAAATTAAAATCTTTTTTTTCACACACTTGACATTTTTTTGAAAAACTTCTAATGCAATAATCTATTTTTTGATCTCACATACCAATCCCGACCGTAAATCCTTACCTTTTTACGGATTTATCTTTGTTCCTACTCATTATCACTTAAAATGAACGTTTTTTAATTCAAAAATATGAAAATTTGCTATTTTTAGTTACAGCTATCGAACACAGCGTCCTTTCGGACCTGTTCATTAAGTATACCTATTTTTAGAAAAAAAAATGTTTGAAATCACTCAAGCGGTTTTCTAGATTTCGTAGTTAAGGACGGCCAGCCAGCCGGCCGACAAACTTACATTTTTTTTTTGCTTAAACTCCAGACTTCACAAAAAAAAAAAACAAAAAACCTTAAATAAAGACTTGGGGTAGAGAGATGAGAAAAAGTCGAACAAGGCTTGGTGAAAGATAATATATGAAACAGACTGAGTCATAAGAAGGGAAACTTTAAAACAGGTTTGACAAACGATGGTGAGAAAAAAATATTCACGGGTGGCTCCGAAATAAAAAAAGAGGGACTCTTTTCAGAACAGGAAATATTAACTTCGTTTTTTGTTTTTCAGACCACCAGAACGTTAGCCAAGTAGAAGTGTTTGCGAAAACCAATGTCTTGGATTGGTGGAAAGATAATATAATATCAAGTAGAGATACCAACAATTATATCATCAATATCTCCAGATAATATTACTTCTCTTTTGCGACACAACGAAATTAACTACAAAATCTCATTTCAAAGAAAATTTAAAGAACGATTGTGAATTATTAAAGGAAATTAATTTTGTTCGAGAAATATTTGATCTATGTAGTGTGTACACCAAATGTTTTTCCTTAAAATATTTTAAATTGAAAGTAAACATTCAGGGGCACTAAACGACTTCTTATAAAAAGTTCGAGTTTGCGACAGGTACATAGGTCATATATAGGCAGGTAACAGATCATATATAAAATGCTTCAAAAAAGTACCAATTTTTGAAGTCACTTATAAATTTTGCATTTCTTTAAAAAGGAATCTATTGACTTAGTGTCTTTCTTTTTTAATGTAGGCAACTGGAAATACTAAATTGACTTAATTCAAAATGCAGTGAAGAAAAAACAGAGTAGAATTTTTGGGTAGTTTGAGCAATGTAATAAATAAATCTTATCCATATTCCACTTATTAGCTTTCCTTCGTCATAGCAAATTTTGTTTCGGCAATTTTTTTTTTGACGCAATGTGGATGAAGATCCAACTATACATAATCATAATAATGGCACAAAAAATAAGTAAAACCTCTCTTTTCTTTCGTATTATTCTACCTACCATTTTTTATAAACTATAAAAAATTCTGTTGCTTTTCGAGAAAACAAAAATGTAATTATATTGCAAGTATTTAAATTAATAACTTAAATCGATTGTGTATAGTTATTTTAAATTATAATAAAAAACAAGATAAAGGGATAATTAAGAAACGTCTCAAAATAAAAAAAAACTCAAGGTTATGTAAAAGAGAAAATCGCGACTAAAACAACACAACAACAAAAAGATGAACACACATTTTTTCCATTGATTTTAATGCATAAACAATATTGATATAAAATTTTTAAAAAAATATTGATGGATATTTAAAAAACACACGATCATAAGATATTATTCTTAGATTGCGAAAATTAAAAAAAAAATTAATTTTAATTAAATTTTTTAATTAATTTTGGTTAAAAAAAACCAATAAATAACAAAAACAATAATAAATAAGAAAAAATAAAAGTGATTTACGAGTGGGTGTATGTTTCGGTTTTATTGTGTTTTTTTTTTGTAAATATTTATGAGAAATGCACCAATGTCTCGGTTATACAATACGAATTACGAACATACAAAAGAAACATGTTTTGAGAAAGAAAAGTTTTGGGTGCTATGATTTTTTCTGTTTGGTCTTGTATCAACATAAAATAAAATCAACTTGTATCGTTTTAGATTTTTGAAATTTTCGAATAAGTTATTTATTGGAAAATTTTACTTGCTGTAAAAATAAAAAAATATTTAAACCTCATGTGAATTTTTTATTATAAAACTAAATCTATTGTTTGTAATCAGCATAAAATTTGGGGAAAAATTACTCAAACCCCACCAATAACTTTCGATTTCATCTTAGGTTTTTTTAAAAAAAAAAGGCAACTTTCTAAAATGATGAGTGATGATCAGGAACACAGTGGCTGGGTTTGCATTCACACAAAATCCCCGATATTGTAAGCCCGCTTGTTTTTTAGCACAGATAAAATCGTAAACTTGTAGCGTCACTTTGAAATTAAACCTCCATATAAACAAATTTTAAAAAATATTTAACGCCATCTTGAAATACAAAACTCCATTTAAAAAATTTTTAAAAATTTTAATCAAAAACACTAAACCATTTATTTGTATATGGCTATGTTCATTGTTTTTTTATGCATATGGCGTCAATCAAGCGAACTATGAATATTGGGGGTTTTGGACCACAGCATGCTGAATGCTGTAAATTAACCAATCTGGATCTTTTCTTTCGGTCTTTTACGAATAAAAAACGAAGCGAACTGAAATTTATTTAATGATAATAATAATGAACGAAAGAATTAAATAAATGGAAAAATAATGGTATATTTTCCTACAAGAGATGAAAACATTGTTTTTTTCGTGAGTAAACATTTGTTCAGGAGACGGGCTAGCATCGAGTAAGACATCTTTACGAACGAAAAACGTTTTTATCTCGCGTACGATATGCAATTTTTTCTAGGATAGTATACAAATAATCGATGTTTACTGTAAATTATAAAATTAGAAATCGACAACATAACATTCAAAATTCATATTATATTTTTTCATGGTTACGTTGTTTAAAAAACTTTGTAAAATTATATGAAATACCATGGCATGCTACAATTTGTTATTCTTTTTACACTAGTGGAAAAAGAACCCATTTTCACAGGGCATTAAGCGTGATGAAAATAGATTTTTCATATGCTATCATAGAAAAAAAGCATTTTTACATTTTCTAAAATGGCTGGATTTATTTAACTTTTATGAAATAATAATTTTATGAATTGTAAACGAAACTATTTTGGATGTTGTGTTAAACTGGAAATTTCTACAATCAACCGTTGGAGTTTATGAAGCTATTGGAAAAATATTCTAGATCGGAATTATATTTGTTGTATTTTTTTCCTGTTGTTGTGAAACAATAAATGTGTTGAATATTTAATAAAACCTGCACTGAAAAAAACATGTCCTATTTCCAATCGAAATGCAATTGTCTCAACCTCACCGTGCGGTCACATATGGCGAATCAAACTACGAAATTGCTTCAACAACTCTACAATTATAAATCGATGAAGTTGAGACAATCACACGAAATATTTATGTGAAAATAAAATATAGTTCAATTAATCTCAAATACTTAAACTTTAAAATGAAAAATTCATGATATAAGGCCAAAGAAAATTTTTTTCGGGGAAATAGTTATTATCTTTATTCAACTACTGTTATATTGGATATAACACTTTATATTTTAAATAAACCTCATTCTGTTGTTAGGAAAATGTTATCGTGTAGTTGTCCCAATCACAGTGAAATTGTTTGCAAATAATTTTTCTTTGCATGAATAATCAACTGCCAACTGCGAGATGAGGTTGTCATGAACTTCAGTTTTTTTCAGTGTGGCGATTTTGCTTACTTAATCAATGATCGAATCCAGGAGATTTGGAAATCCGTTTATCAAATTAAGAGTTAGACAAATTCGAGGAAAGTAGAAAAAGGAAAGGTTTCCATCACTAAGGGAATTCACCCTGGTGGAGCAGAAAACTGAAAAAGCTGAGATCTACAGTCAGACAGTTTTAAGTAAAGCTAAAAAAAAAAATAATACCGATGACTGAATCGTTTATCGTGATAGTCAGAGGAAATAGAGAGAGCGCTTTGAAGAAGTTTTGTGAGTCAATTGAGTTCTCCTGTGAAAGCATGGCTTCATAGAGCAGTCCTCGAAAGAGCCCAAATACGAACCAGACTTACAGCTTATGCCAACTAGGAAGTATGCGGAAATTATGGAAGATACAATTTGCTTTACACAAATTTCCCGGATAGCAGTTCCACGACTGAGGTGAAGGAACAACTATTTATAATTTCAAATAAAGATAGTTGTACTCGACTATGGTAAACATAAGATATGGTAAACATAAGATCCCTGAGATGGCCTATAGATTTCTTTAAACCCTGCAAATCTCCTGGTCCTGATGGAATCTATCCCTGGAATGCAGAATAATCTCGACGACCTCATTGAATTATTGCAACATATATTAGGCATGTCTAGCATATAATAATGTTCCAGAATCTTGGCGGAAAGCTAGAGTTATTTTTATACCAAAATCAGTTAAAATCAACTACACAAAACCAAGTCATTTCGGCCTATAAGTCTCAACTAATTTGTTCTCAAAACGCTGGTTGCTCGTTATATAGGGACACCGCCTTATTACAGTTTTCACTAAGTACCAATTAGTGTTTCCAATTATCCGTGATTTTAACTATCCGGATATCGAATAGTATGTAAAGTAGTTATCCGGATATCCGGATAATAATCCGGATAATGCCTTTAATGAATAATTATTTGAACGAATAACTTTACTATTTTCGATTGGTGAAACGTTATTTTTCAATTCCATGACTAATGTACATTCGGTGAGTTCGGTCGGATTTGGAGAATTTTCCTTTCCTTATCTTATTGATCCGCCATTATTAACTAAACATTTTCGGATGTTTTGGTATCCGGAAACAATCTTTTTAATAACTTTTTTGCATAAATGATAGCTGATGTTTTAGAAACATAGCTAAAATCGTTAAAATTATCATTTCGGGATAATGTTGAATCCTGCAACAACATCATTAATGAAACTAGCTCAACATTTTTCCTTTTGTTAATAGAGTGTCTTAATGTGATTAACTTTAAATATTTATAAATTACTCAAAATTGAACTGTTAATTATGACACGGAAAAATACTGTTTTTTGTTTGTAAATATAAAACTGCATTCCGATAGAATGCTAAATGGTCTCCAAATTCTATGGTTAATGTATAACTGTCAGCTCAAATAAGTCTACAATGCAAGTATTGGATTTAGTCAACCTGAAAATGTGCTAAATCATTTTAGTATTGCGGAGACCATTTAGCATTCAATTGGAACCCAGTCTAAATTACACTTCTAAAAATTCAAATACAAAACAATTGCTGGAATGATAATTCTTAGATCAACAAAACGAAATCGTCTATTATGAAAAAATTAGTAGTACTTAGCTGATTAAAATTTTTAAAAAGGTAAATAGCGCGAACAATTTTTTTTGCTTTAATTTAGTTATCCGGATATTTTTTGTGAATTAACCGGATATCGGATAGCAAGATTTTTACGCATTATCCGGATAATTTCAATCCGGCTTAAACCGGATTGGAAACACTAGTACCAATCAGCATGCATGCCAGATTGAGAAATCGGTAGAAACACCTGCGCTTCATTTAGTGACTAAAATTGGAGGAGCACTTGATGCCAAAGAATTCGTCTTGCATGTTTTTTTAGATATAGAGGCGCTTTTGACAATATCACCCTCAAATCAATCAGGAGCCCTATTCCCGAACACATAAATGTCATCACAATATTGTAAATTCACACAATATTGTGAATTTCGTATTATGTAACACCAATTTGGTGAAAATTCAACACAGTATTGTGAATCTGACAAGAACAATATAGTTACTGTCAAAATCTCTATTTTGCTTTATGTTTTGTGTGTTGACTTTTTCATACAAATTTTATCGATTGGCGTAAAAATTAATTTATAACGCAAAATTAAGTCTTTAATAATATTAAATAATCATATTTTTATATAAATATCATTAAAACCTATTTACATATTTATTAAATACATTTTGCATGCACATGCATTTTGGTGAAATTGACAATATTGTCGATTGACAATGTCGATGGGCCCCAGGACTGAGGCATCGCTACGTAGCATTAGTATAGCACGATCTCAAATTGGATTGTGTTTATGTTGAGCTGATGCATGTTTTTGGTAGTATCGGCCCGCGACCTAGGTGACTAAACTAAGAAGATCCCTGCTTCCGGTAAACATGACAACGGGTTTACGGCATATAATAGCAGACAAGAACCCCGTCAATTAACTCGAGTACCTCTGATAAGCTACACCCATATCACAGTGACGAAACACTGTGATCACTGAGAAAAAACCACTACCACCAATGTTATGCATGTATTTTGAATTAACCTCTATTTATATTCGCTAAACGTAATTTTCTAATCTACTTGATTCGATTGCTAAATTGTAAGTTCATCCCCCTGGTTAAATTTGAAACGACTAAAACTTTTACTTCAAAATTCGATATTGATTCACAAATATGTTTTCACAAATAGTTTTACAGGTCCACAATGCTATCGCCTCCGGGCCTACGTACACCTTTCTTGCACGAGTGTTAATGATCCAGTTGTGAAGCAGGTTATCGACTAGGCTTGGGGCACATTCAAATAGCTCAGCCCCTAACGGTGCCACCTGGATACCTCCAGGTGTATTTTGTGTTTCCAAGTTAACAGGGCTCTGACTTGGTCGACATAATTTCACGTGACACTTGCGGGAATAAAATGAAAAATTTATATAAAAACAATAAAAACAAAAACATAAAAGCTGGGACGGTAAAAGTTGCAGGCGCAGTAGCGGATCTCCTTGTCATGCAGACGATGGAAATTTACCAGCGGCAAGTGACACTGCTCTGGCCGGGAGCAGTATAGTTTCTGTGCCGGCAGAAAATAGCTCTGTGCCAGAAAACCAGGCGTAGTAAGCATAATGGTTCACCTTCGTTTCGTAATATTAAATTGAAAAATTTTAATTTATTAATTCATCTAAAATTATGACGAAAGAAATTTTTCAGTAAACATAATAATAATACAAACGAGCACTTTGAATAATTAAATTTACTGATTTAAAAAAATTATTATAATTTTTGTTTGCCTTGTTTCATGTCGGATTAAAATATTAATCTATTATATTTACTACTACTAGAGGCGTTCAACTTCAAAATCAGTAATGGTTCAGTCATAATCAAGCAGAGGCACACTGCTGCAGTACAAATGATGCTGTTGAACAAATTAATACCAGATATACTAAATAAAAGGCATAGCAAGAATCATATCAGTCGAATGGATATAGAATTTTGATTTCTGGTTGTAAATGCATGTTTTGGTTAAAATTACATATATACAAAGTATCATCAAAATCGTTTAAAAAAGTTGTACAAAAATAAAAAAAATTTGAAATAAAAATAGTTAAAAACTTTTCCAAAAAAAAAAACGATTTTCCAATTAAACGAGTTAGTCAATATTGTTGATAAATTGGAAAAACAACTCCATGGACTGATCACCCATATAAAACTAATCGATAAAAAAAGTCTGTAAGTGAAATTCAACTATTAATTGTTATGAAAAAGTGAATTGAAAATTAAAACAAAAAAATCCACTTAATGACAGCCTACATTCCTCTATGGAATATATACAGCCTAAAAAACAAAATAGACATAATATATTTAACTCCCATTTGCGAACGGTAGTGCTATTTGTTTAGGTCAAACTGAACTAAATTTGAACTTAGCTTAGTTGTTTAGAACATATTTGAGCAGTGAGACGAGAACGTCCCAAAAACATTATTTCCGATCTTAATGAGATAAAAATGCTTATTAGAGTCATAACTGACTTACAGAATTGCTTAAGCAATTTATATTTATTCTATAGAACTCGTTTAGATTATGTTAGGAGCTAACGATCTGAAGTTGTATCTTGTTTTGGGTTCAGGTTTGTGTTTATGCTCCAACTGCATTTTCAGTTCAAGTTCCGAACTTTCCTTCGAACAACAGTTACTCGTCCTCGAGTATTCAATGGTTTCGTAAAACATCTAAAGTAAATATAAAACATTTAAAGTCAGATCTCTGGATTGTAATCTGGCCAGAGTATCAGAATTAATTTGAGTCCTAATTAGTTTAAATGATAATGTGTTGCATATGTTTGCAAATACATAGTTTGGTTCACGCTTTTAATTTGTAGCAACATGCAAGTACTAGAGCATGATTAGAGTTGATTAATCGTTTCTAGGAAAAAATCATTAACGATTAATTGTTCGTTTTTTATGTCGATTAATCGTTTATTTGAAAAACAATTTTTTCGTTCGTTTCAAACTCCGTACGACCTCAACTGAAGTCGGAGGCACGCTTAATGCATGGTATATTTTTTCCAATATATTAGTTTGCCCTTTACTGTACTCAAAGATCATGATTTCCTTTTTTACACATACAAAATTGTAAATTTTAATTTCTATATCAGATTCGATTGTCAGAATCCAGTTGACAATAATCTATTTCAAATTTCTTTGATTGTATGAGCAATTGTTCATTTTTTGCGAGGTATTTATAAATGAACCTGAGTAAGATATTAGGCAGTAGGTTTTTCTAAGTAATGTTCCAATTCCTCTAGGTCTACATTTCTCATATTATTATTTACTCTGACACTGACTTATGTTGACCAACCACACTGTCGTGATCTGATGGGCAGTTAATTTTTCACCTCATTCAGCACCACGAGCTTAAATTTTATGTAGAATTATTGTATTTTATTATAAATATGAAAATATATTTTTAAAGCACATCACTTCATACTTTTATTATCAAAAACTTAATTACTTCGGTCTAAAAGACCTTAGTATTGCATTCATGAGCCAAAAGTGAAATTCTTACCCCCACCTTTTTTGGCATTTCTCGACGTTTTAGGACCTACTGATTCTAAAAAAGCAAAAAAAAAATGTATGTCTGTCTGCCGGCCGTCACAACCTAGAAATCTAGAAAACCGCTGGACGGATTTCAAATTTTTTTTTCTAAAAATAGGTTTCCTCAATGGGAAGAGCCGAAAGGACGATGTGTTCGATAACTGTACCGGAAGTGTGTCAAAAAAATCGTTAAGTGGGTCAAAACAAGGAAATTTGCATATTTTTTGCTTAAAAAACTTTCATTTTAAGTGATTATGAGTAGGAACCAATGTTCCTTGGAGAAATTTTGATGTCAGGATTGGTATGTGAGACCAAAATCTAGATTCTTACATTATAAGTTTGTCAAAAAAATGTTGTCAAATGTGTCAAAAGAAAGATTTTCATTTATTATTTTACCCAATTTTTGGAAAAAAATAAAATTAATTATTTGTTTGACATGAATTTTATTATTATTATTGAGAATTATGGCATTATAAGTTTGTCAAAAAAATATTGTCAAGTGTGTCAAAAAAACGATTTCATTTTTTTAGATAATTTTTTGGAAAAAAAAATTTAACTGTTTGTTTACGTAAATATAATTGAACATGGAAATTTTTGAATTTGTTATATTTTTTTTGAAATATTTTTGAAATTTTGAAAAAGTTTCAATTTTTGATTTTGTAAGAATTTTTGGAATATTTTTAGAATTTTGAAAGATTGTAAATTTTTGATTTTATTATAATTTTTATAATTTTGGAAAGTTTCGATTTTTGATATTGTTATAATTTTTGCAATATTTTTAGAATTTTGGAAAAAGTTTGAATTTTTGATTTTTTAAGTTTTTTTGGAATATTATTAGAATTTAGAAAAAGTTTAAATATTTGATTTTATTCTAATTTTTGGAATATTTTTAGATTTTTGAAAAATTGTAAATTTTTGATTTTATTATAATTTTTGCAATATTTTTAGAATTTTGACAAAAAAAAATAGAATTTTTGAATTTTATATATATTTTTAGAATTTTTGGAATATTTTTAGAATTTTGAAAAATTTAAAATTTTTGATTTTACTATAATTTTTATAATTTTGGAAAAAGTTACAATTTTTGATTTTGTTATAATTTATGCTATTGCAATTTTTAGAATTTTTGAAAAAAGTTTTAATCTTTGATTTTGTAATAATTTTTGAAATATTTTTAGAATTTTGTTTGAAAAAAGTTTGAATTTTTTATTTTATTTAATTTTTACAACATTTTTGGAATTTTGAAAGAAATATGAATTTGTGATTTTGAAATATTTTCTCGAAACGCTAAGGGCCGATTGTATGAACAAAGATGGATAGAAAAAAATCCGAGGATAAAATTCTATCTTCATCCGAGGATTCTTTTTTTCGTCGATTGTATGAACTCGGATAGATTAATTTTTATTTCTGTTTTTATTGCAGTTTATAGCATTTTTTTATAAGTTGCAATAAATTTCTTTTACTTTTCTATTAAATAAATTTAATTATAAATTAAAAAACATTATTTCAAAATTGAAATTGAATATATTAAAATTATATTGAATATATTATTTATTTTACTATTAATTTATATCACAAAACAAATTTTTGAAACGCAGAAATTTAAATTCAAAAATAACCACAAATTCAAAACAAAACTTTCCTGCTATGCGCATTAGACCAGTCAAATTAGCTTTTTGTGAGGAAAAAAATTAGTAACAGGATGAAAACTATTGAATATATAAGAAAATATTGTGCAAATCATGGACAAAAATTAAAGGTGCTCCGAGTTGCGGTGGTGAAATATGGTGAGCTTTTAGGGGTAGAAAATGGTTTTTCATGGTTTTCAGCGAAACTAGACCTTCTATCGAAAAAAGTTTAAAGTAAAGGTTATAGGTAATAAAAAGGTCTATAACTTTTATTTTAACAATTTTTTCACATAACCTAAAATTTGCCATGAAAATAGAAAAAACGGGCTTTTTCAAGGGGAAAAGAGGGCTTTTCGTTTTTAATTTTTATCTCCCACAAAAAATTTTTTTTTCCACACAATTTGGTGAAAACGTACCTTATTATGTCCCTAATACGCTTTTGGAATAAAAATATTTATTTTTACGTTTGATTTTGATTTTAAACCAAAAAAGTGACCTCATTTTCACACAAAAATTCTCCCGTATAGGAAACATTAATTTTAGGTTGTGTGAAAAAATGGTTTAAATAAAAGACCTTTTTATTACCTATAACCTTTACTTTAAACTTTTTTCGATAGAAGGTCTAGTTTCGCTGAAAATCATGAAGAACCATTTTCTACCCCTAAAACCTCACCGCCATTTTGCCACCGCAACTCGGAGCACCTTTAATTTTTATCCATCATTTGCGCAATATTTTCTTATATATCCAATAGTTTTCATACTGTTACTAATTTTTCCGATTTTTTGCCTGTTGTTAAGGTATCTTGACTGGACTGCATGTCAAGAAAAAAGTTTTATCCTTTGTTTTATAGAAGAAAAATAGAAGATAGATCAAAGGATAGATCAACAATCCTCGGATAGATTTTTTAATCTATCCTGATTCATACAATACAAACGACGATTAATCCGAGGATTTATCTTCTATCCGCATTCATACAATCGGCTCTAAATGGAGGTTTTTGAGTAGTTTGCTGATTGTATAATCTCTTCACTAAATTATGTTAATATATGATCTGTTATAATTTTCCGTCAACGTATTGATGTTTCGTGTTAGTTTTGTAATAAATTTCTAAACAGAGATACAAAATACATGTAGTTTAACAAAAAGTTATGTTTGATATACATCGCTGCCCAAAACTAAAAACTATGTCCTCATAAAAGTTTTTTGCCAAAAACTATATCAAAACCCTTAACCCAGACCGAAGTCTTGATATCTCAGAGCTTGAGATTTTAGCCCCTCCGTGTTTGACAATTTTATTTACAATAATCGCAACTTTTTACTATCAAAACTAAATATACAATTCTCCATTTACAATGATCCTACGACGTCCAACCATGGATAGAGAGTAGGTACTTATAAAATTCAATTTTATTTATACGGCATTTTTATGATCGGTTAGAAAAACCGGGTTTAATTAAAAACAGTGGCGACTATAATTATTGGATCACCATGGCGAGCATAATTATTGGATCACCGCACACATACAGATGTAAATTTACCGGTAAAATATATTTGTGGTAATTTTACCGTAAAATTACCGGTAAAGATTGGTAATATTGGTAAAATATAAAACTATTTCAAAACATTTAAATATAGTTCCAATTTCATTTAATTCAAAATTGATGACTATCACAATCATTTCAAGTTTATAAAAACATATAATGCAAATCAAATATATTATTATCGAGTGTAAATATCTTCACTTGCACAGTATTACAAACAGCTGGAGATACATATGCAACAAAAGCAGATTCTTTTATCCATACATAAACCATACATGTGGGATCCATACATGAACGAAGTTCAGCTGTTGTTTCTTTAGCAGGACATCTAGAAAACAGGCTGCCGCTATTTTCACAGCTGCAAAAATGCAATCCTGAACACACTGGCTTCAACGATAAATGCTTTCTTCACGTTATGTAAAACTTTGCGTTTTTGAAAACACTGCACTTTTTTGGTATTCGAAAAAATTTAGGCACACATCGAATAGAAGTAGAAATGCATTTCTATGGCTCAAATGCAAAGAGCAAATTGACAAATAACCTGCAAGCATTTTCAATAAAACTTACTTTATTTATACTGTATGCAATGGATCAAAATCAAGCTTCTTTCATCGCTTTTCGCGTACAACACTTGCCACGGTCGACACTGGGATAAATATATTAATAACGTCTGCGACTCGTCACTTCAAAATCTAATTCATGTATTGTTTCTTTCTTGTTCATGGTTAAATATAAATCTCAAATTGCCGACGACATTTGCCTTCAAAAACACAAGGAATATTTAAATATGAGCGTGCGATTCGCCGCAAAAATTAACAACCAAGCACTAATTATGGTTCGTTGCGTTGCGAGAAACATTCTTCATGGCAGCAATTTGATCCCGAAATGAAAAAGATTTACCTTTTGTCTCATCCAAAATAGCTGCGTTATTGCTACCAGGTGAAATAACTAACCATTCAAACCTACTGATCGACACCTGTAGACAAAATAAATGTTTCCCTAAAGGACTATGTGGCAACACGTAGTGTTAAAGTTAAAATTGCCTACATTTATGGGTGTTCAGCAGCAAATTGATCGATCAGCTGAGATATTATACGCGGTGTCAACAAAAAAGCACAAACTTTAATTTTTATTAAATAAAGATTATTTAAATTTTATTGCAATTTTACCAATTTTACCAATTTTACCAAGCCTAAGTAATATTACGTAATATTACCAATTTTACCGGTAATTTTACCATGGCTAATATTACTTTTACATCTGTACGCACACAGCAGACTAATTTTGTAAAAATTCAAAAATATCATTCAAATATCACTGCGTTTTTCAAATTGTAACCCCTTCTACTTGAGCTAACGATGATACTTCAATAACTTCGAGTGGCTCAACAATCTGAGAATTTCAATTTTTTTATTAATTGGAAACATTTCAGTTAATGAATTTACTAAAAATCCTCTAAAACCGTACTGATAGTGTCTTGCAATTCCATAAACCTTTTCTGCATTGCCAATAAAGAATTCCATCTCGGGCGGACGTCTAATAACAATAAACAAGGTCAATTCTTTCGCTATTTTATCGACATATGCTCTCTGAAATAGATATTTTTTACCAGGGGATTTCCGAAATAATAGCACGATTTTCTGGACTTGAATTTGCTGGATAATAGTCATAAAGCACGGCGAAATGTCCCTCTCGTTTTTGTAAAATAATTTTTATAATATGCTCATACTTTTAAAGAGATCCGAAATATTTATTAATTATAATACATAGTTAAAAAAGCAATTTTTAGTATTTTGCTTAAAATTAATATGAGAACCCAATAATCGACAGCTTTGTAAATTAATCGATTAATTGAACCATGTCCTAGCAAGTATTCCATCTCCAAAAACCTTAAGGTTTTTTCTAGTTTAAATGTAATTTATATCAAAGTTTAAATTTTGGTTTTCTGTATCGTTATTCAACCACAACAACAAAAAATGGTACTAGTTCTATCTATTCTAAAATCATTCCGACTCGAGATCACTCGAGAACGAATGAAAAGATCTAAATTCTTTTCAATATTGGGCAAACGGACGAAGTTTTAATCAAATATTTAATTTGAATGAAACTTGGTACATAAAGTTCTAGTAGTTTCCAATAATTCTATGTAATTATGCCATTTTCCAGTTAGTCACTTTCAGTAAAAATAGATTTGTGAAAATTTGGTGAAGAAAGTATGCAAATTTAAATCATGTGCCAAATCATGTGTACATAAATTCTTTTGGGATGGATAAAATATATAAAAATTTAACATATTCATTTGACGATTATCTCTAACTTAGTCTAATTACCATCATGTTTCATATTTAATAGATTCTAATAAATTTTATTAATGCTTGTGCATTTCATGATTAAGCCAAAACTACTTTGTGCAAAAAACGAAACGAGATGTTTTTTTACAAACATTCCAAGTCGTGTTTCGCTCTTAACAGATTATGTCAAATTCTATAAATGATCAGACTATCCTATATTAACAAACATTTTTTGTGGTTACTTTTCCAAAAGCATATTCCACACTCGACGGTTTTCGTTAAATTTATAAAACATCTAAACGATTCGGATCCATCCATTCGGATCCATTGCTTTTTTATTTGGAAAAAAATTCAAAAACCAGAAGAAACTTTGCTTGCCTCATCAAAATTCTGCTTAATCGAATCGAGGTGCTTCAAATCTAACTTAACGTTCATCAGAAATTTCTAGAGAAAATATTGGAAACCACGGAAATCCAGGATGTTCATCCAACGAAATGCAATAAATTTAACAAATTTTTTGATAGATTAGTTTCAAATTTTAAGATGTTCATTTTGATGGTTGAAGAGAGCAATAACACAAATTATTTGGTTTTAGATTAAGGAAATAGCCATCATCAATCTAACAATCAGGCTCGTGTTCCACATCCAATGGCATGATTTATGGCAAATGCCATAAATCATGTACTGGATCCACAAATTTAAGACAGAGAAAATATTTTGCATGTTTTCTGCTAAAAACTTCAGCCAATCTTTCAAATGTTCTGCGGCAACGTTATCTATACAAATTTCTGTCATGGAGAAAACATCCAAAAACACGAAATTTGTAAATTTCACAAGCAAGTTGTATTATAGAAACAGTTGGTATAACTCCAAATCTTACAACTACAAAACAAACTTGGCTCGTTCAAACCAACTCCATTCATTTGTTAATTGTACATATGTCAAAGAGGATTCTGGTAATTTTATCTAACCGAAATCAATTAAAAACATTATCACTTTTCTCAACAAAATAAAAACAACTCAGACAAATTTCAAATAGAGTAAGTTCAAAAAAATTCTAAAACATTTAACAAAAGAAAAAAAACTACTCAACCTTGAATTAATAACGAAACAAACTTTACAGTTTTTTATTCAAATCCTTAAAAAAAAAACTTTAAAAAAGTTCACAATTTCCACCCAATATGAACTTCCTTTCGTTTCATTATATGTATTTGCCGAAAAACAAAAATAAACAAATAAAAACAAATTGCATATATACTTCATGGAAAGCTTTTATTTATGTATGTATATGTATGTTTTTTTTATATTAAAACATTAGTCGATCTGTGTGTTTATTTTATTCGCGAATGACATTTCAAGAAAAAAGCTCTAACCGAAGAAAAACGAAAGAGAAATATTAAAGTTCGTTTGGTTATACAAACATTAATATAATATAAATTTAACATATAAATAGTTTAGATTTATCAGAAAGATTTAGATTCTAGAATAATGTTAATTATATTTCAACATAAATTATATTTTTAAAGTAAAATAATAAAGCGAAATATACAGCTAATTGCAAGTTTAATGTTGATTTAATTCAATAAAAGGTATAAAAACGGATCTGTACTCGTATGTATAGATGGTTTATTAAAAACAAGTTAATATATTTAGCGGGTGTCTTGTATATATTACTCAAACGACCACCTGTTAAATGATAGCAGTATTAAAAGTCGTTATGATCATTTTTATTTCATACGATATTTATCGAAACGCATATCGTTTTTTGTCGCTCAATTTGTGTGAGTTAAATCGGTTGTCGTAAATCTCAATATATGTTAACACAAGAACGTTCATCCTGCCTTCATATAAGATGTGTTTCATGCTAAAACTGGCGATATAATTCCAATATATACCAACCACATATTTTATATTGAAAAACAACATGTGTTATATATATATATATATATATATATATATATATATATATATATATATATATATATATATATATATATATATACCGGGTGATTTTTTTAACCTGAAACTTTCAAATATCTCGAAAAATAAGCACTCTACGGAAAAAATGTCCATATTCAAAATTTAATCATACCGCGGGGGAAACACATTGGTGCAAAAAAATAGTCCCCCACCCCCCCTCTTTGTAGGTGGGCGGGGGTAACTTTGAATCTAAAATAGGAACCCCAATTTTTTATTGCAGATACGGATTCTACGGCTAAAAGTACGTACGATTTGACTAAAAAATTTTGTTCGATTCATGATAGATGTACATTGGCCTGCCAGATCACCAGATCTTACTTCGCCAGATTTCTTTTTGTGGGGCTATCTCAAGAGAAAGTTTACAAACAAGAACCAACAACACGTGAGAATATGATTGGGCGAATTAAAAATGCTTGTGCCAAAATTCAAGCAGACACACTTCTCAGTTGTGTACAGTCATTCGAAGAGCGGATTAATATGTGCTTTGAAGTCGAAGGCCATCATTTTGAACACTTATTTTAAGCTAAAATTTATTTATTCACCAGCCATTTACATTAATAAACTTTTTACAATGAAAACGTGATATTTTTTATTTCAAATGCATTACAAAATCGTAGGCATATGTTCTAAGTAAAAGAAATCGAAAAAATTAAATTGCGTCGATTACAGCGCCATCTATCATGAATTAAACAAATTTTTTTAGTCAAATCGTACGTACTTTAAGCCGTAGAATCCGTATCTGCAATAAAAAATTGGGGTTCCTATTTTAGATTCAAGGTTACCCCCGCCCACCTACAAAGAGGGGAGGTGGGGGACTATTTGTTTGCACTAATGTGTTTCCCCCGCGGAATGATTAAATTTTGAATATGGACATTTTTTCCGTAGAGTGCTTATTTTTCGAGATATTTGAAAGTTTCAGGTTAAAAAAATCACCCTGTATATATATATATATATATATATATATATATATATATATATATATATATATATATATATATATATATATATATATATATATATATATATATATATAATATATATATATATATATATATATATATATATATATATATATATATTTATATATATATATATATATATATATATATATATATATATATATATATATATATATATATATATATATATATATATATATATATATCACAGAAAAAAAAAAATGGAAAAACACAGAAAGAAAATTTAAAAATATTTTCGTATAATATTTTATTTTCATGACAGAAAAAAAACGATAAGACGCGCAAAATTCTATTGCGCAGAAATCAATACAGAAAATTAAAAATACAAAAAAAAAATCTAATAGAAAATGGTTTTCCTAGTTCTTCGAGGTTTTTGTCGTATGTATATGCCATGTCGCTATCGTCGTTTTTGTAAACAGAACGTAGAGAAAAGAAAAAGAAGATGAGAGAAAAACGAAAAAAAATGTATTTGTGTTGATAGTGTTGAATTGCATTTTTGTTTAATGTTTAGTGGTATGTAGTTTGTTGAGTAAAGAAAATTTATTTTATATTTATTCATTGGAAAATAGTAATAATGCAAGGACAAACATTTTCTTTTTGTTCTTGTTATTTTTTGTTTTTCGTTTTGGTTGGGAAAAATTAAAATTTCTTTTCTTTGGTTCGATACATAAAATAGTTAATTGAAAAATATTTAATATTTTGATATTTTTGACAGTTTAGAAATTAATTTTGTTTAGGTAAATAGAAAAAGTTTTAATGAGATTTTTCATAGTTGATGTCAGTTGGATTTGTTGCAGTAATGATTATGCGAATTTTTTTCTAACGTAGTCTAATAAATATGGTTAAAAATTGGGTGCGTTGCAATGTTTTTTCTAGTCCAAGAAAATTGCTTACAATCTCATATCTTCCCAGCCGATGTACGGGTTTTAGAAGAAACGCCTTGACCCAAATCCTCATTTGAAGAATCTTTTCTATAAACGTAAATATCGTAAGTCGTTGAAGTTATTAGTGTGGAAGGATTGACAGCAAAATGAGTAAATACTAGTAGTATTTTGAATTGAGTAGTATCGGCAGTTGTTGGCACATTCGTTTTGCTGGAACCCGTTTATAGTGATGACTTCACCCACTTTTTATTAAATAAACTGTAGGAAGAATTGTGATCTTTTTTTATTAATAAGTTTTATGAATTATTTGGTTTACCACACTAAACAGGAAATATTAATTAGTAAGAAAGAAAATAGAATGTTTTTAGCGTTTTACTTAAGATATAATCCACAAATACTTTGTTTTTATTGCCTCACCAGCATCCTACGTGAACCAAGGCTCAGAGCAATTTAAGCTTCTTTTAAGAGCAATTAGTCGATTTAGAATAAACCAATTCATTTCATTTTTATTTTTTCAGAAACTCTTAGTGCTGCTGCGCAGGGATCCTGCTCAACAGTCAACACAACAAACATTTTCTCATTTAAATTTCCAAATCCCTTCCAGTCAACGTGTTTATGATTCCAAACACGAGGAGAATTAGTTTCAATTGGTATAGGCGATATAAATTTTTCTATTGATAATATTAATACATGGCCCGATGATTCAAGAGGCTGGTCAACTTTTGTCAGACTTGCTATAACCGTGATTATCTCAACATTTTTTCTTTTGTAATGTTCGAAGTTAAGGGGAGAGGACAGGAAAAACAGGAAAAAAAAAAAGGGGAACGCCTATGCTTGAGACATGATGGCTCTGATTTCATCCGAGGACTGCTGATAACGATATTTTTATAAACATATTAGATCAGTAACAGAGCAACGATGTTGTATGGAATCAAGGTTTGATGTTAAATTCTCATCACCCATAATTCGTAAAGTACGCTTTTGAACAGAGTCCAAAAGTGCAAGGATGGAAATAGACGCCGCGCCACAAACATAACAACAATACTTCATACAAGGACGAATAGAATAGAACTTACATATGTGGGATTATTGATATACGGTGAAATATTTTTACTATCACCAGCAAAGCTATTTATCGGGTTACTGGTGATTTTCAACGGTTCGTCCATATAAATTAAAATATAGTGGGCGACAAAACTGACTGAACCAAAAAACAACATTTATCGGTTAGTCAGAAAATTCAGAATCAACTACATGACTGTCGGATGAAAACCATACGCCGATTTTTTTTATTAAATAATTTTGAAATGTCTAATGCAAATACATTTTTTGAACCGCCCTAAAAACAAATTTCTAAAAACATCTACTTTTATTTTACCTATGTATATACCTACTACTTGCATACCAAGTATGACATCGACCAAAAATGGTCCAGCTCAAATTTCGACTTCTGGATCGTCCAGAGGCCACAACAAAAAATGAAAATCTATCAAAACGATCATTTCCATTTTATTGATTTAATACTGGATAATGAACTGCAGCATTACTTTTGTCATAAATTCAATTTACTTTTAAGAACATAATTTATAAGAGACAAAAAAATACGAGATTTATATTAAATGAAATTTTTGTGAATTTTATCGACATTGATTGATGACAGTAGTGAATAAAAAGACGACTAGAATTTTACGAGAATGAAATACAGATATACAAGAAAACTTGAGATAAATTGTTTGCTAATATAGGGTATACAGTTTTCGTTGGTAAAACAAATAAATCATATAAAATGTATTGTAGCAAGCTCTTGGAAAATTTAAATGGCAAAGTATTGGTATCGTAAGCTATCAAGAAAACGGGAATCGGATACAAGGCACAAACTATTAATTGTTTTATTAGGGATGGATGGTTTGGGTAAGGAAAAATAAACGAATTTGCAAAGCAATAAGGAAAAGATTAAAGTTGAAGAAAAATAGTTGAGGAACAATAGTTGACGGTTAAAAAATTCTCTACGGTTCCACGAAAATAGTTAATGAGTGTTACAGTAATTGGAAAGAGAGCATCGACTCTGTTTTCCAGGTTGCTGTTGATTAGCTTAAGCTGAATTGGAGGGCTCAGAATTTAAGTGAATTTCATTTTTTGTTTTTTGTTCAAGCATAAGTTCAGGCATTTTGTCATTTGTTCAGCATATGCTGGACCACATATGGCTATAAACAAATTTAATTTATAACTAAAAAATTATTAATAGGTAACTTTGTTATAAAGCTTTAACTTTAAACCTCTGTAGCACAAAAAGCACAAAATGGATTTGGTTCACTTGTATTCTGAGCCCTCCAACTTGTCGGTCAATTTTAGTTACATCAAAACCTAGTTACATTTGAAACTGTAAGCGACATACAGTTTCGGCTTTGATACATTTTTAAATTAAATACGTTTCTAAGAACCTAATGGCCCAGAACCTTAGACCTTTGAACAGGGTTGCATGATTTAAACATGTTTTGGGCATCGGCTAAAAGTCATCTTTCACAATACCCCAAAAATGGCTTAACTTAAGTTTGTTACTCACGCTAAATAGATTTACAACGAAATTCAGACACGCACCAACGAGACAAAATCTTTCAAATTCTGTTTCTGTGCTGCGATTATGGCAAATTGTGAGTTTAAAAGTACGAAATTATTTCGTCAATAATAACTAT
The DNA here is from genome assembly GCA_963693315.1 of Diogma glabrata. Classification (NCBI taxonomy): domain Eukaryota; kingdom Metazoa; phylum Arthropoda; class Insecta; order Diptera; family Cylindrotomidae; genus Diogma; species Diogma glabrata. Next base: position 420,120,494 of record OY856186.1, read on the forward strand.
TTAAAAAATTATTTCGTCAATAAAATTTTATGCGAACGGAACCAACCGTTCGTTATTCGATATTCAAAATTGACAATTGTATGTAAAAACCAATAACTATCCGTATTCATACACAACTTGACGTTACAATTTGTGAGTTTTTCACAATTAGAAAACTTCATAATCGCAGCACTGGCTTTCTAAAATAGTTTGGTAAACTCCTCCAAATATATGAAATTATCTCAAATACGGCTGCGCCACATTGATACTAGCTTAAATGGAATTTTTTATTCGTGTTTACATATAATGGTTATACTAATAGAATTTTTCGAGTGTTTGTTTCATACATTTGTAGTTTTAGGTAAACATTTAGGCAAACAACTACAATATTTTCCAACGGCGATAGCTAAGAACTTATTTGTATTTTATCGCTGACGCTGTCTGATCCCAGATGCAAATTATATGATTTTAATTTTTTTGCAGTCGAAATTAAATATTTATTTTCGTTTAGAAATAAATCATAATTTTTGTGCCGCATTGAAAATCTTGTTTGGCTTAGGGAACACAGTAGATAAAGATGGTGGACGTTTGAACGAACTGGTATGCCAATTGAGCGCTGCATATGTTTCTTTTGACGTTTTTTAGCTCTGTTCAAAAGCGAGCTTTACGAAATCAGATGTATCAATTAACCTTTGGAATCCCAGAGATCCCACCTGTAATTCTAATATAAGTTATAAAAGAACTTTGTGTTCTCAGAAAAAATCTTTTTAACTTTAAAAACGATAATCAAAAGCTTGACATATCCAGATAATAATAATAAATCAAGTTTTTTATCGGTTTTCTATTCATTTCAAAATATCAGCTACAGTTGATATTATTTTGACCCTAAACTCTTATCAACTTTAAACTAGACACAACAAATCCACACACTTTCATCATTACACATAACCAAAAGAAAAATTTTCAATCTCATCTTTTTTCGATTCAGACAATCTTACGATAAAAAACAATAAAACCCAACAAAAAAAAATTATTTGTCAAACTCTGATTACAAAATGTAAGAATGACAAAAAATAGATTCTTTTATATTTTAAACAAAAGGAGTAACATAAAAAATACAATCCATAAGGACAACAACCTCTAGTCAAAAAAAAATTAAAGTCTAACTTACTAACCGTTCGATTGAATTTACTACAGAAAAAATATAATAATAATAATAATAATAATATAATCTAAGGACGTCCTTGAACTTGACATTGAATAAGAATAAAATAAAAATAAAACACAAATATATCCTTTTTATTTCATTCATTCATATAAATATATATTTTTTCCATTTCTTTTATCCTTGAAAACAAAAAAAAAACCATAAAAAATATAAACCTCAATTTTCACCCTTACGTGATTTTTTTTCCTTCTATTTTATATTCTTATATTGGAATACGTCATGAGAATCAAAATAAAATAAGAACAATTTTCTGTTTGTCAGACAAAAATAAAAAAAAAATCTCCCAAGGTAATATTATCCTTTTTTTTTATTATTGTTATTCGAAATTGTTATTGTATTTTTCTTTCATCGTATTTCTTCTTTTATTGTTTTTCTTCTTGATTTTATTCCTTTTATATTATATCGTAAAAACAAATTTTCTTTTTCTTTTCTATGATTTTATTTCTCTGTTTTATCATCGTAAGTACAAAAACGTAAGAAAAATATAACATTTCAATTTACTGTTTTTCAAAATGGCATTGAAAAACGGAATAATGGAAAATGTGAAAAAAAAAATTAAAATTGAAATTATTGAACGCGAAAAGTTACATGCAAAATTTGACAGTATAAATATGTTTATAAAATTTTTTTATGTTGATTGGAGTTGAATTTGTAGGTTAATCAATTTTCAATTGTTTCATAAGTTTGGTTATGTACTTATATGTAAATGTTTGAATGTTGTTGGACGATCGAATCAGGTGATTCGAATTCATTCAACGATTTTGACAGTGTGATGTACCGATATGATATGTGGTCGATCAGCGATATCTCTAAAACCAGTCGTTTGATTTGTATGAATTTTTGGCTGAAACAATCCGGAATGAACTTATTTACAAAACTAAGAAAGGGTTAAAATTTTGAAAAATACACAGCAATAGGAATTATCGGCTTATATTAAAGAATATGTCGAAAAAATATATTAAAGAATATGTCGAAAATGTTTATTTTGAAGTGTACAGTAAAACTTCGGCTAACGAGCAGTGAACACCCATTTTATTTTAAAAATAAATTTTTATGCGTGGTAGATTTTATTTTATTTCTCTCAAAAGAAAAAAGGAATAAAATCTAGTTTTTTTCAAGTATCCGTTATAACATTTTTGTTTTGTTTTATTTTGGTTAGTTTTCGTCCTGTGTCGTTGTTGAATAAAAACGATTTACGAAATTTGTATAAATGATTGAGTCATAGTATTAGATAATGATTTCATGTTTTTTAATTTGTTGGTAATGAATCTAATTATGAAGTTAAAAAAATTATTTATTGACTTTTTTTTTAGTAAACTCAGTTATTTTTTCAGTCAAATCGAATGCATTTATTTTCTTACAAATTTTAAGCAAAACAATTTTTTTTTCAAATAATTATCGTCCAACTTGTAAATCTTTTCTTGTAAATTTTTATTTTGCTCACAAAAAGTTTTTTCGTAAGTTCTTTTATTTTATCCAAAAGCAAGGGCGAAAAACAAAAAATAAAGCCCGCATGGGTTGTAACGACGGACTATTTCGAATATTTCTCTAAAAGTAAGAATATTCATATATAAAGAAATTCGCTAATAATTTGGCCATTTAGAAAAGTTGTTTGATCGGATGATATATGGAGGGAGAATGGGTGAAAAGGTTGAAATTTGAACTTGACCATTTTTGATTTGTTTGAAACTTGGCATATAAGTTGGATAAAATAAAAAATACAACTTATTTTACAATTTTTTTAAAGAGCATAGTTTGAGCTTAGGGGGCACCCCAACATACATGAAAAATGAAAATTCTGCCAATCCGATGTAACTTTGAAATTAAATTGCTCAAGAACGGCGTTTTTTTTGTTTGATAAATTATTAGTTAGTCGTTTGAAAAAAATTAATTAATTATATTTGTAATTAATTTTTAAATATAAATATTAAAAAAACTTTTTTAAAGATGGCGCTAGGGTCGAAGATCAATTGGAATTTAATTAATTTTTTTTTTTGGAAATAGTTCTCTTCTTACTCTAAAATATTGCAAATTTACAAAGAGGCGTTGTGTTTGTGTTTTTGAGATATTTAATTTTAAAGATTTTAGTCTGACTAAAAATTCTAAATTTCATAATTTTTTCAAACAACTACCATTAACAAAAAATTTTAAATTCAATTAAATTTTAACTTTTTTTTTTAAACAGCTCTATCCTTACTTTAAAATATATCAAATTTACAAAGTTCTTGAGATATTTAATTTTAAAGATTTTTAGTCCGACTAAAATTCGAATTTTTCATCATTTCGAACTTCAGTGCTTAAAATTTTTTCAATTAATTATTTGTGATGTTACATCACTCCGATGGAAGTTATCCCATCATAAATAATAAGACTGAATCTAACAAAATATGTTGTGCAACTTATGAAATTTTTTTGCTATCCACACAATTGTCGATCGATCTAGTTTCGAACCGATAAGAACTTTTTATTACACTTTAAAAAAAGTATATCATTCTCATCAGGGCTAGAAAACTAGAGGCCGACTAGAGCCGACATCAGGGCTAGCCGACTACCAAAAAAAAGTTAACGCTATATAAACCAAAATTGGTCTACTGCTCTAGCGAAGTATAAGAAAACAAAAAACTTTCATAAACCTATATTTATCAGATACAGGTTTAGTCAATTTATTTCTCTAATTGTTGTTATACTCTAACTATTGTTGTTATACTCTAACCACGTTAAAAAGGTTTTTTGGTAGTTCATCATGAAAAATTCCATCATGGGAAATTACAACTGAAGATATTTATTGATTCGATTGATTAGTCCATATGGAGTTAATTGTTTTAAATCAAAAGAAGTTAAAATTCTCATTGGTTAAGCAACAGTGTCTGGAATAGAGGAAGCTATTAGAGAAGTTGATCCAAAAAAAGATTGTCGAAGTTAGTGGATTAAGGATAAATCAATCTGGAAATTCAGTTAGGGAAAGTGTTCAACTTCGAAGATCGGTTACTTATTTAACAGAACTAATGGAAATGATATGTGATAAAGTGGTGATTACGCTAAAGCAACTTATAAAACGAGTGGCAGATTTACAATTTTAAAAATGGTTACAAGTGCTGAAATCCTTGACGATTATGAAGAAGCCGCAACAAAATTTTTTATGGATGAAAATGAAACTGATGGTAATCAATCGGCAACGATAGATTATAATTTAAAGCGGATCAACATACAATAATGTGAGCTTATGTATTTTAATTTGTATAATTTTTGTTGATTTCATTTATTTTTGTTGTTCTGTTAAATTATTTTCGAAATGTGCATTCATTACATAGTTTTTTAAATTTATTTGTGATAAATAAGAGATTTCCAGGGTCAGGTATTTCGTATGTTTGTTTTATAAAAGTTTAACCGTTTCACTGGCGCCGAAACAGGAACCTATACTAAAGCTATTATAGTTTTATATCTTTGGCATGGCAAGTTCCAATGGACTATAACAGATTCGATTGTAAATGTTAATGCCGTTGGCAACACTTTACCGCAAATCAAATATTGCATGCATTTAGGGACAAAAGAAAGGTATGAAGATTATAGTTTAGCCAACAAAGCGCATTTACGGCAGACCAGTACAAGGGATCAATCACACCAAACACCAAGTGGGAATTAGATTTAGTCGATGACCGACAACAGTCTAAGACAGCAACTGTAGTATTCCTAACATAAAACGATTTAACAAAACAAAATTTACGTCACTGCCTAGAAATTCTATGAAACAAAAAAAAATAAACTATTAATGTATGAGAACCAGTGAAAATATTTGGTTAATCAAACCTCACTTCGAACCTGTTGTTTGTCGCCAAATAGCATTGGCAAAAACTATTCGAGAAATTAGAGGCAAAACGTTAAAACAAAAAACTTTTCTACACACAGACCGGGCGCATAATATATGCGCTAACTGCCTCCATGAAAGTACGGAAAATTTTCTTAGTCGCACAAAAAAAAAATCAATTTTGTTCTAAAATAAAATAAACGAAAAATATATATTTCGCATTTGTAGGTATGTACAAATTATTTTTTATTCTTCGAAATAATGGGATTTGAACAATGTGTCTCTGCTGAATGTAGTTCGAATCCTAACACGAAACACAACAAAATTTTTTCTAAAGGAATTTTAGAGAAAATGAAAAGTTATTTCGAATTGCAAAATTCAAGTGATTTCCAATATGTACTTAAGCTTAATTGTTTCACAAAAACCAATCCGAAATTAAAAATTCCCCTAATGTTGTCTATATTTCCTAACCAAAAATATAACAACATATTGACTTTACGTCAGATATTAAGTTTCGCATTGATTGGCAACAATCAATAATGACTTTACACTCGTGACTTAGGATGTTGATTAGAATGTTGACTTAGATGTTGACGAAATATTCTCTCATCCTATGAATTCACACATCGTAATATCTAGAAATTTAATACAAAAAATATCATCGAAATAATATTTGTTGCACGCGAAAAAAATATGCCAATCATCATAATTATAAACTAAGAATGCCTCTTCCTCTTCATATGAGATTTGAAAATTCAAATTGTTATAAAGCTGTATGTCAATGAAACATTACATACAGCAATAAGAAGTAGAAATCAATAATTTATCTATAGAAATAATATTAATAATTTAACTATATTAAAATATAGTAAAAAAAACTTAAACACAACCCAAAACAATCTGACTTGCAAGAAATAACAATTATTTTGAGTTTTCAAAATACAAACCAGCTGTCAAGATATTTTTAGTACAAATTTTTACGGGGACGACTATATTTTTAGAATTTCGAAATTGTTTGTTGCCGGATTACTATGTTTATATTTTTTAAATTTATTTATATTATATTATAACTTGTTTAAACTATTTGTTTGACTAAATCAAAATTTTGTGACACTTTATATGTTTAATCATCGATTTTAAGAAATCAACTTTAATTTTAGCAGTTTAGTACAATTTAGCAGAGACTGAAATCTACCTATAATTTTAATACAAATATTACAACGAAGACGGCGCACTTTAAAAATTATATAATTTTCTTGTGTGAACTACTTGAAGTGATTGCAATAATACAGAGTAAAACAACGTCTTTTTTCACTTCAAAAACTTTTTATTGTAACACCAAATATTTTTTGTCTCTAAGAGACCTTCTTCTTGGGTTAATTGTTTTCTAAAACTGTTTTAGAAAACAATTAACCCAAGAAGAAGGTCTCTTAGAGACAGAAAATATTTGGTGTTTACAATAAAAAGTTTTTGAAGTGAAAAAAGACGTTGTTTTACTCTGTATTATGGCGCACTTTAGTTTATTTTTAAAGATCTTAAATGTGTTGAATAAATTATATAATCAACAATCAAATAAATTTTGTATAAGAAAAAGAGGATTTTTTAAAGAGAAAATTGGGACATATTGGAGTCAGAAATCCTTTTTATACATTTTTAAATCTTAAATCGTTCACCATTCCATCAAGTTTAGTATCAGCCGAGTAGTTTGGTTTAGTTAGTTCGTGCCAACAGCATGGCATAAATGCAGGCTCTGATCGACTACGAGAACCGGACCTCTTGCCATTAAATATTGATACAAAAATACGGTTACCAAGATCTTCTGTTTAACCTTTCTTACGTTGTAATTTGTTAAGCTATTAATGGGCGACGTTCCTAATGTTGAATAGAGTTATTTACACAGAACGCAGCCGCTATGTGAACGCAGCCCTTTTTATAATTTGACAGAACGTTCACCTACACGTCATACTACTTTTATATTAATTCGTATCATAACCTTCATATTGTAAACAATACACAAATTACTTTTATTTCTTTCTACTTAATAAAGTTTGTGTCTACAATTAAGAATGTGTGTTTTACTTCTTGGAGCATACAAATAATATAATTAACAGGTTATTCGGCCCAGTAACGTAATTCGTGTGTGGTTTAAAAATATTATTTGGCGAAGTAAATTCTGATAGAAATAAAAATGAGTTGTGAAGGAGAATCAACCATGCGGTTTCAGTAATTTGACGGAAAGAATTTTAGTCAGTATAAATTTCGATTGGATCTCTTATTGGATGAAAAGCAATTGAAACGTTTTGTTGAAACAGATCTGGACAAATTACTGGAAGGACACACAAGCACACGCATTGGAAAACAAAAGTGATGACGCAACAAATATTGAATTTGTGATGGATTCGGGCGCAACCGATCATATGGCGAACCAAAAGAAATATTTCAACGATTTAAAAGCCATTGATGAAAAATATTTCTACAGCAAAGAAAAATGAAAAAAAATGTGCGAAAGAGATGGGCAATATTTTATTCAAAACGCTATACGAGGATGATACATCAACTAGAACGATGAAAGACGTTTTGTACTCGAACGATCTCATATCGATAAGAAGCCTAACCAAAAAGGGATTCAAAATCGTATTCGAAGGTGATGATGCTGTGGTTAAATACAGATGAATACAGATACAGATGATTAAATACAGATGAAAGATTCTGTGAACCGTGTGTAATGGGTAAATGTACACGTTTTTCATTCAACAAGAGGAATGTTGCTCGATCAAAGCGCGTCTTGGAGTTGATACACACGGACATAGCTGGACCGATGTCGCAACCAGCACATGATGGGTCACTTTATGTTGTGACATTTACGGACGATTATTCAAGAGCGTCAACAATTTACACTATGAAACTTCGTAGTGAGGTGCTTGATAAATTCAAGGAATTCAAGGAAATGTCTGAAGCACAGCATGGCGTTAAAATCTCCAAATTGAAACGAAACAATGGTGGTGAATATGAATCAAACGAATTTGCGGCAAATTGCAAATCAAATGGAATTCAACAGTTGAACAGAGCGCCTCGCAATCCAGAGATGAATGGAGTTGCTGAACGTTTAAACAGAAATTTGCAAGAAAAGGCACTATCGATGTTAGTAGCTGCTAAACTTGATCGACGTTTTTAGGCGGATGCAATTCGTTCAGCAAATTTCATTAAAAATCGTGTACCAACTGGTGCTTATGGAAAGCAATTTAAAACAAAAACACCAGCAGAAATTTGGAACGGTAAGAAACCAGATTTGTCATTTGTTCGTATTTTTGGATCAACGTACTATAATCATGTGGCAAAGGAAATACGCACAAAATTTCAACAGAGAGCATCAAAATGTATTTTTATAGGCTATGCATCAACAAGCAGATGTCGTTTATGGGATTTGAACAAAAACAAAGTCGTAGTAGCTCGCAACGTGATGTTTGATGAGAAATCAGTTTTGAATCGATTGAAAGAAATGCACGATTCAAAGGCAGTAATTCAACTCGATTTGAAAAGCAATGCAGATGATGAGAGTGAACTGAACGAGACATTGGAACACAGTGTTAATTTAGAGAACACTGGCTACAACCAAGATAATGTCGACAGTGCTCAATTGGATGGCATTGGTAACATCAATAACCACGGTACCAATTTGGATCGTACTGGTGACAACGAAAATAATGTCCACAGTGCTCAATTGGATGGCATTGGTAACATCGGTGACCAGATTTTACGGCGTAGCACGAGAGAAAAGCGGCAACCAGATCTATATGGTGATTGGGATTATGAAGCACATTTTGCACTATCGGCGCAACAATTCGTTGAGAGGAGGCATTGAGGAGGCAAAGCAGCGTGATGACTGGCCAGAATGGAAGAAAGCAATCGACAGTGAATACGAATCGCTTATAAAAAATGATACTTGGTCTTTGTGCGACTTGTCAAACGGTCGTAAAGCAATATCTGGAAAGTGGGTTTTCAAACTTAAACGAAAAGCCAATGGTGATATAGACAAGTATAAAGCGAGATTCGTGGCAAGGGGTTTTGCACAGTTGCAAGGGTTCGACTTCAACGAAACGTATGCACCTGTGGCGAAGTTACCAACAGTGAGAATTTTGTTGGCGATTGCGAATCGATTCGACATGTATGTGCATCAAATGGATGTTAAGGGCGCATTTCTCAACGATGACTTGAAAGAGGAAATATTCATCACGCAGCCAGAGGGTTTTGCAAAAGGCAACAAGGTATGCAAACTCAATAAAGCAATTTATGGTTTGAAGCAAGCATCAAGAATGTGGAATGAAAAATTTCATCAATTCATTTCACGCATCGGTTTCAAACGCTGCGCTTCAGATTATTGTTTGTATACGAGGTTAGAGAATGGCATTCGTTGTTTTATTCTTCTGTATGTCGCTGACTTGCTCATTATTTGCGACGATCTACAGAAGTTGAATGTCATCAAAAAGGTGCTTGCAAAACAGTTCGAGATGACGGATATCGGTGAAGCTGATACATTCCTTGGTATGCACATTTCACAAGATCGCGAAAACGGAATTATTCAGCTGAGCCAATCGCATTACTTAAAGAAAGTTGTTCGGAAATTTGGAATGACAGAATGCAAACCAATATCCACACCGGTCGAAAAGGGGCTACATTTACCAGCTGAAAAGGGTATCATGGATTCAGATGTGCCGTATCGTGAATTAATTGGATGCTTGACATACGCAACATTGACAACAAGGTCTGATTTGTGTGCAGCTAAAAACTATTTCAGTCGTTTCCAGAGTTGCTATAGGCAAGAACATTTCACGCACGCGAATCGCATTCTACGCTACATACAAGGTACGAGTGATTTAAAACTTGAATATCGAAAGGACGAAAATGCTGAAATTTTGGTTGGTTACGCTGATTCAGACTGGGCAGGCGATAAAAATGACTCAAAGTTCACTTCCGGATATGTGTTCAAGTTATTTGGTAACACAGTCAATTGGGGTACTCACAAACAAAATACAGTGAGCCAATCGTCGACAGAAGCTGCATATGCTGCATTGGCAGAGGCATTCAACGAAGCAGAATGGATCAAACAGCTGATTGGTGGATTGAGAATCGAAATCAAAGGTGCTATAACTATTCACGAAGACAATCAATCAGCAATCAAGGTGGCACAAGAGCCAAGAAGCCACAAACGTATCGTAAATCGTTGTCGTTGTAAATCGTTGATAATTACTCTATTTCTTATATTGTGAACATCATCAAGCAAATCAACGCTTGCACAATGCGTCAAACAGTCAATTCTTTTAGAATTCAGTCATATTCTGATAAAGTTTATCTTCTTAGTCTAACACAACATTGATATTGTTTTTCACAAAGCCATTTTTTGACTAAATCAAAATAGACAATTTACTCAAACAAACAACTCTAATTAAAATTTATAACAAAAGAATCTATTTATGTTTCGCATTTCGAGTTCAAAATTCTAAATATAACACAACAAAATGAAATTTGAATTTCAAGAATAAAAAATATTAAATTAAAAATTAATTAAAGATTTGTTGAAACTTACCCCACCACCTCTTCCTTTACCACGACCTCTTCTAGATTCATTTCGTATTAATTGACCATCAGCACCATAAATCTGCTGAAACGAAAAATAAATATAACAAAAAATTATTTGTTCATTCTTTTTTTAAATAATTTTACTATTATCATATGTTTTTCAAGAGATGTCTCATTATATTTAAAAATTTTGGTTTTGGTCTTTGATAAAAAATCATCATACTACAAACAAATCCAAGTTATTTTCAAATAATTTCCTTGCTATAAATTTCATCCAAGGGTTGTGTTTGGGAAATTTTAACTTTAGTAAATAATAAATTTGATTTTATTTTTATGTTTTGTTTTATGGAACTTTTTTTCCTGGAATATTTATGACGCATAATTTTAATGACGCCAGGATGAAAAAATAGAAAACAAAAACTTGATTTATGTTTTATTTTTTTTCTGTATATTTTTTTACAGGCAAAATTCAGGGATTTATTCAGAATCATAGCGGTTTCCAGCAAAAAAGATTATTTCTTCAAACTGATTTTGTTTTTAAAATTATGAATTTATAAAAATGGCGATCGATACGTACGAAAGTAACTACGGAACAAGATTTTTTTTACTATTTTATAATTGAAATTTGCTAGCACAAAAAATCAATAAATTTCTGGAATAAGTGTGTAGACCAGGCGATATAAATTTTTGTTTAGTTTTATATAAAAAAAAATAAATCAATCAATTTTGACTGTTACATCATCATTATGTTGATTTTGATGAATTATCCTGAAAGTGGGATTGATGATGATATAATGATTGATTTTAAATTAGAAAATAGGAATATTAATAAAATTAATTTTATTGTTTGATTATTAAATATTTGCAGATGGTTACAATAATAGTTTAGGAAATAAGTTTTGGGGGATCAACTTATACAGCACTGTACGCAACCAATATAAATTGACAGCGAATAAACATAGGAGTATAATTATTTTTGTAACGTAATTTATGATTTGAAATAAAAATTTTTGTTTTTAGGTTTAATTGACTAATTACTCTTGTTATGGTAATCTTTAAAAAGAAGTCGCTCATAAACAACGCTGTGTAGTAGAGTTGTCAATGGAGCTGAGGTTTTAAACTCAAGCTTGACAACAATATTTGGAACAGGATGTTAAAACTTTTGCTACATGTACATATATCATACTAAGTACTGTTTTTTTTTAAGTTTTCGGTTCCATTGACTTTTGAAACTAATTTCAATACCATTTTTTAAATCTGACGCAAGAACCATTAATAAAAAAGATACAAACATTAAATTTAATTTTAAGAATGATTGTTTTTAACAGCATTAATAAATTATGAAGTCAAAAAAAAAATAATTGTAATAATAATTCAATATTAAATTTCCCATAAGGAATAGGAACCAAAGTAAAAAAATAGATATCCAGGTGCATGAAACACATATCCAATCTCTTCAAAATTTAAACAAATATAAATTTTCCTTTTACTTTAAAAAAAAAAAAATTGAAACAAAATTGAAGTAGGTCATCAACCTTTTATAACAAGACTACAAGAACAAAAAAAGCTTTAAAATTGAAAAATCACAACAACCCTCCCTTATTTGTTTTGAAGTCTCTTGTATTTTACTGTTAATTTAACACTCTTACTTTTTTTCTTAATTTTTCTAAAATTAGTCTCACATTTAGTTGAATCTTCTTTTTTATTTCTTGTCGAAATTCTAAAATCATTGGAAATTTAAATGCAGCTGTTGTGAATAGACAATTTTAAATGAAGATGTGTTAAGAAAAATGCAACGGTTAATGATGGTTGTGGTTTTTTAATAGAGAGGGATACAAGGGAAAATGAATAGATCGATGATGAATGCGGATATCGAAACCAATATTTACTGTGTTCCATTCTTCTAGGTATGGTTGCTAGTAGTCCACGTTTTAAATCTTTCAGATTATTGATATGCAAGTTTCAGCCGAGTAATACCAAAACCATTTTCACATTTAAGACGATCAACATTTTTATGTAACAGAATAATGATAACTGTTTAACATTCTGCTGGTAATTCTTCTTCGTCCTAGAATAAAACATATACAAGTCCTTAAATTGTAATAACAAATGTATGTTACGACGAAGGTTATACGATATCCAAAGCTAGCATCAGATCTAAATCGCCTTTTTGTTATCCTTCTCTACCTAATTTATTTTATATTTGAGAATAGTTAGATCAATGGTTCTTTTTGTTTGTATGCAGTTTGATTTTCATGTTATAGCATTTTTGCAGGCATTTAGCAGGCTTCGTAAGGGTGGTGGTAAACATCGTTTCGCAGTCCACAGAACATTTCTCTTCCATTTGCATTGCGTAATATTTTGAGTACATTTCCGTGAATTTAGTAATTTAAGATCAAAAACCTTATCAGGTTGATTTTTTTCGTTTTATAAAAAATTTCAAACTTTGTATGAAAATACAGATACAATTCAAGTAATTTTTTGACCTATTTCTGAGGTAACGATTTCGCTTGTATTTGATATATATCTTTAAAATCGAGGACAAAATAATGGACATAATTAGTTATTCTACTAGTTAAAAGGGGCGATATTATAAGTTAAAAGAATGCAATATTTACTTGGGTTTTGAAAAAACCTAAGTATTACATTCATGAGCCAAAAGTGAAATTCTTACCCCCACTTTTTTTGGCATTTCTCGACGTTATAGGAGCTACTAATTCCTATCTTCTGATTTTATGGACGAACGGGCGTCTGCGGAGATCAAATCGATTTTGTCTGAACCAGCCAACTTCACGCGTTTCACTAGAGCATCAACAGTAGCCCATCCTTTTACGGTTCAAGTGACAAGGTGTAGAACTGTCGCTTTTCAACGCGATTTTTTTAAGAGTTTCTCATCTCTGGAATGCCTTACCGGCGTGGGTTTTTCCTGTTAATTTTAATCCTCAAAACTTTAAGATCAACGTTAATAAATTCCTCAAAGAAAATTGAATAATACTTTAGAGCCCTAGCTCCCTAGTCAGCATGGTATCTTCGGATATTCACAGACGTAGATCTATATTGGTTAACACTAAACATATCTAACATTGAATAAAAAAAAAATAAAAAGCAAAAACAAATGTATGTCTGTCTGCCGGCCGCCACAACCAACGAAATCTAGAAAACGGATGGAGAGATTTCAAAAATTTTTGTTTTTAAAGATAGGCATACTCAATGGTAAGAGCCGAAATGACGATGTGTTCGATAGCTGTCCCGGAAGTGTGTCAAAAAATCGTCAAGTGTGTCAAAACAAGGAAATTTGCATATTTTTTGCTTAAAAAACGTTTATTTTAAGTGATTACGAGTAGGAACATTGAATTTGGAGAAATTTTGATGGTCGGGATTGGTATGTGAGACCAAAATCTAGATTATTGCATTATAAGTTTGTCAAAAAATGTTGTCAAGTGTGTCAAAAGAATGATTTTCATTTTTTTTACACAATTTTTGGGAAAATGAAATTAATTATTTGTATGACATGAAATTTTTATTATTATTGTTGAGAATTATGGCATTAAAAGTTTGTCAAAAAAATGTTGTCAAGTGTTACAAAAGAGTAAAATCTCTTCGGTTTATTTATTTTTTTACCCAATGTTTTGGAAAAAATAAAATTAATTATTTGTATGACATAAGATTTTATTATTACTATAGAGAATTATGGCACTATGAGTTTGTCAAAAAAATAATGTCAAGTGTGTCAAAAGAATGATTTTGATTTATTTTTGTAGGAAAAAATAAAATTAGTTATTTGTATGGAATGAAATTATTATTATTGAGAATTTTATTGCATTATAAGTTTGTGAAAAAAATATTATCAAGTGTGTAAGTGTGCCAAAAACATGATTTTTAGAATTTTGGAAAACGTTTGAATTTTTGATTTTGTTATAATTTTTGCAATATTTTTAGAATTTTGGAAGAAAATAAAAATTTTGAATGTGTGAATTTTGTATATATATTTTTAGAATTTTGAAAAATGTTTCAATTTTTGATTTTGTAAGAATTTTTGGAATATTTTTAGAATTTTCAAAAATTTAAAATTTTGATTTTATTATAATTTTTAGAATTTTAAAAAAAGTTTCAATTTTTGATTTTGTTATAATTTTTGCAATATGTTTAGAATTTTGGAAAAAGTTTGAATTTTTAACAATTTTTGGAATATTATTAGAATTTTGAAAAATTTTAAATATTTGATTTTGTTCTAATTTTTGAAATATTTTTGGAATTTTCGAAGAAATATGAATTTGTGATTTTTTAGTATTTTCTCGAAACGCTAAATGGAGAGGTTTTTGAGTAGTTTGCTGATTGTATCATCTTTTCACTAAATTATGGTAATTTATGATCTGTTATGATTTTCCGGCAACGTATTGATGTTTCGTGTAACCATTAGATTCTAAATTTGAGAGTGAATTAATTACTTATAACAGTACACCACATTCGTTAACTTATTTCATGACACATGAATTGGTATTTGGTTATAAACCGGTTGTTCTTTCAGCTATTTCATACGAATTCCAACCCATAAACAATTATAAGCCGTATTTTATTTGCCAAATTACACTAAAAATTTCATGTATCCAAATCCAAATCTGACAAAAAAGTTGGTTTTGAAAATTCAGAATTGTATTTTAGTTCGCGTACTCAACACGTAATTCGCTATCCATCATTTTTTATTTCTAAAAGTTGTCAGAATTTTAAAATTTTGAAGCTTTGACATTTGGCTTTTGTATTTATTAATAAATAAGTATAATAAGTAAAAGTAAGTATATTAACACATAGAACTATCAAATTATAACAATAATAAAAAATTAAATAAATAAGTTTGTTGATTTTTATATTTTTTATTTACTTTCTGAACAATTACTCGAATTCTATGGTTCATTTTATTTGAAAACTGCGTTCTGACAGTGCAGTGCGAATTCCGATTGAGTAAATAAAATACTACTATAAATATTCTTATCCGATTTAAAGTTTTGAATACAAAATTGCGAGTTTTCATCATAGCATCGAAAAACTAAATTATCGAATCGTGTTATAGAACCAAACCAAATCAGTAGATCGAAAGTTTATAGCAACGAATTTCATCTCATCGAATGATTTTGAAATAGAAAAAAGATTAGAACGAAATATCATATCACCGAAAATTCATTTCGTCAAAAAGTCATTGTATCGTAACATCACAACACCAAAAATAATATCGAAAAATAATATGATCGAAATTCGTAAAATAGAATACAAAATCATATTATGTATCTAAATATCATAACATCGAAAATATTCGATACAATGAATAATTTATTACATCACAAAATCATTCAATCGAAATATAGAAATATGCCCTATTCAGTGCTAGGAATATTCTAATTCAAATGTCAGAGAGACAGGTAGTATATATTAGTATTATATTGAGTTATTTAAATAAAAAAAGTTTTTGGTTAAAGCAGATTTGTAAATTATATTTTATTTCGTTATTATGAAACAATTGTTTCGGATTATTTTGAAACCATCTTCAAGGATATAATATTATAAAAGAAAATGATAAAAACGAATTTTCGATTTTTCGATGTAATGAAATATTTGTTATATCGAATATTTTCGATGTTAAGATATTTCGATAATATGATTTTTTATTCGATCTTATGAATTCCTGTTTCCAGTACATCAAAAAAATTTCAGTCAACGATCTTTCGATGCATTGACTTTTCGACAGTGTGAACTTTCGGTTTTATGATTTTATGATGTATTTTAATTTAAGTATGTATGCATTTTAACGATTTTCGATGGTATGATTTTTCGATAAAATGGCACAATCGGAAAAATGCAACCAACCGGTCACCACAACTAATATTTAGCGTGGCTTGTCTTATGTCAAGTCGTTTTTTGTTTGTTTGTTTTCCTCTCTTTGTCTCAGAGAGAAACAGTTATGTCTTCCCATAGTCGTGCGTAAGTTTTAAATTTGATTCAAAATTGTATAATTTTGCGAGTTTATTTTTAAATCAATGACCACAAAAAAATAATAGTTTACCCCCCCCCCCCCCCCCCCTGTGACTGTATAAAAAGAAATGAACATAAAATGATGTTTTGGCTTCGATTATAACCAATCATATAATTTTGGATATTTTATCAATTAAAAATAAATTTGTCCATTTAGTAAAAACGACGTGTATTAGTGTATATTGTATATAACTTATAATCATTCTACTTCATAAAACCATGATGATAAGTGACCCATGACATTTTTTTAATATGGATACTCCTTGGTCCTAAGTAGATTTTAGCATGAATAAGTGGAGCCTCACTCAAGATATTGAGGACAAAGGTCATTTGAAAACGTTGTTTTCGTTGTTTTTTTTGCCTTGTTATCCGGTTAAATATCTAATAAAAATAAATCAATCAATACGTTTAGGGCGCGGCTGTAATTGTACTCCCTGTAGTTTAAGAGTCCAGATTTAAAGCCCATGTAGCTAGTATTTGCTTTTTAAATATATTTCTTTCTTTCATCGTCCAATTTGCGTTTTACATAATGTGCCATTATGCACATTTTACCGATTTCTCATGCTATTTTAGATTTTATAATGATCATAAATAAATTTTTTATTAGGTCCATAATTGATTTAGTAAATAATTACAAAAGCGTAATGCCACAACACTCCCCTTTCGATAAAAAAATAATATAAGGCTTAAATATATTTTATTTTGCTTCCATTTCAATTTTTTTACTTACGATCGTGAGGTTTTACCACGTCGTGTGGCTCTCAATACTAAGATTCCATTGTGGGATTGCAGTTTTACCATTAAACCACATAAATAAATAGCTGCCCTAGCAGATTAATCCCGTTTAAATGAAAATATAATAATTGGAAACCGATTGAAAAGAAAGGAAAAAGAAGGAAAAGCTTAGCCATACTGGTTTCGACGTTAACCAGAAATTTTTTGGGTTAGTTTTCACCAATATTTTAAGGAGTGAATATTTAAAATCGAGAAGTGTGGCACGGTTTTTTTTCAATTTTCTTTTAATTTCTTTATTTTTTAGGGTTCCGTTTTTATACGGAACACTATTGGTGAGAGTAAAACGAGTTTTTTCACATTATATCGATTATCTCGTAAACTATAAATGCTGTGGACCTAAAATTTGAGGTGCGTATAAAACTAATCTGTCCACATAAGATGACAGATACAAATAAAACTAAAGTTGTTTTCGTTTGGTTACAGGGTTACGATGTGAGACCTTTGAGAAAATACATTTTTTTTATAGATACAAGTAGGGTATCCTTTGAAAGGGCTTCATTTTAGTACTCCTTAAAAATTTATTTTTGAATTTTGCACCTCACCATTTTTTGTAAAATTTTGAATAATGACGTTTTCTTCGTGTTTTCTTACCTCTATTAGCTCCGAACCTAACTGATCAAAAATCTTCAAATGTAGAGTGAATGATAGAAAAATTACTAAGTGTTTTATGGAAAATATAGGGAAGAATCACATACTCATAATTATATTTATTAAGGGGGTGGAAATGAGGAGGGGTAAAAACAATATTTAAAACGTGGTAAAGTGGGGGTCATTTGAAAGAGCACCTAATTTAAAAAATATTGCATTTTTTTGAGAATTTTGCGGTGTTTTTGAGTTATTGTCAAAAATGTGCGACTTTCATACCGCCCTCCCCCGCCTATGTTTCGGCACTGATTGACAGAAAAATTTGTAAAAATTCACAGAGTTAGAAAATTTGGTAAATTTTGTATGAAAATTATAGCGAAGTCTCAAAAATTTATATTTCTGGGTATTTAGGGAATGGGGTGGAGAGGGCAAAAAAACCTTGTTTGACCCAAGCGAGTGGGGGGGGGTCATTTGAAAGAACACCTAATTTAGAAATCATTGTATTTTTTTTAGAATTTTGCGGTGCACAGGTTTTGAAATATTGCAAAAAAGCGTGCAACTTTCAGACCGCCCCCCCCCCTACGGTTCGACACTGATTGTCAGAAAAATTTGTAAAAATTCACAGAGTTTGGAAATATGGTAAATTTTATATAAAATCATAGCGAAGTCTCAATTAATTATATTTCTGGGTATTTAGGGAATGGGGTGGAGACAGCAAAAAAAACCTTTGTTGACCCAAGCGAATGGGATGTCATTTGAAAGAGCACCTAACTTAGAAATCATCGCAATTTTTTTTAAAATATTGCGGTGCACAGGTTTTGAAATATTATAAAATAGCGCAACTTTCAAACCGCCCCCCCCCCCTACGTTTCGATAATGATCGACAGAAAAATTTATATTAAATTTTAATTTATAATTATATTTCTGGGTGTTTTAGGTGACGTGGGTAAAGAGGGTAAAAAAAACATTTTTGACCCAAGCGAATGGGGTGTCATTTGAAAGAGCACCTAGCTTAGAAATCATTGCAATTTTTTTTAGAATTTTGCGGTGCACAGTTGTTGAGTTATTGTCAAAGAAGTGCAATTTACATACCGTTCCGCCCCCTACGTTCCAACGATGACAGAAAAATTTGAAAAATTTCACAGAAAAATTTGAACAATTTCACAGAGACAGGAAGATTGGTAAAGTTTGAATGAAAATCATAGCGAAATCTCAAATAATTATATTTCTGTGTGTTTAGGGGATGGGTGTGGGGAGAGTAAAAAAAACCATTTTTGACCCAAATGGGTGTCATATGAAGGAGTACTTAATTTAAGAAACATTTCATATTTTTTTAGAATATTGCAATGCACAGTTTGTGTTATTGTAAAAAAAATTTTTACTATGTAGTCACTCCACCGCCCTACATTTCGACACTTTTTTGACTGAAAAAATAATCAAATTTAAACCATTTACAAGCTGGTGTAATTGAATCTTTCTTGAGTTACCATAAACAGCTATGGATAAGATTTAATCTGAAGCAACATTTTTGGTGTAATTTTTGATCAGTGTATATGTATATATGTGATTGTAATTTACTATTGACATTTACGATTAAACATTTGTTTTGATATGCGTCATGATTTGGCAATATAAAGACATTACAACACAACTTTTTGTCAATTATTTTTGATATTGTGTTCTTTTACATTCACGGAATCCTTAGCGAGCGAATGTTATTCGCACTTGTCGGACTTTTTTTGTTTATTTTCGATTAATTTTTGTCTATTAACTGGCGTTGATCAGGAACTAGCCCAAAAAAGACCAAAAGATGCAAGAACGCGGTTTTAGCATATTCTCTCATTCTGCTATTTTTCCGTTCTTTGTTCAGTCGATAAGTGCTATTTAATATTTTCCTAATAAACTCACAAGTTTTGTGGTCGAGGCAAAGAATTTTGTGACCACAAA
This sequence comes from Diogma glabrata, assembly GCA_963693315.1. Taxonomy (NCBI): domain Eukaryota; kingdom Metazoa; phylum Arthropoda; class Insecta; order Diptera; family Cylindrotomidae; genus Diogma; species Diogma glabrata. Next base: position 420,140,434 of record OY856186.1, read on the forward strand.
TGACGACCGTGGTGTGGGACAAAAAATTTGAACAAAATGATGGTTGTTTTATCGTAAAGTGCGACCCCAAGATTGGGTAAAAACTATTTTTACGCACAGCTGGCATGAAATGCCCTATAAACTTATTATTATTATTGGTAGATGTCTCTCAAGTAGCTCTTTGTTTGAACTTCAAACACTGCCAAAAAACCTATTTTAATGAAAATTGGTAAACAAAGTTTTTACAATTTATATTTTAAATATAATATCAAGATTCAACAAGTCTTTCAACGATAATGGCAACAAAAGATTTTTTTACATAAAGAACAATAATAAGAACTAAGATAGAGAGGCTTTGAAAAAGTTGAATGTGTTTATAACCGGCATGTTTATAATTAGCATGATCTAATTAATTTAAGTTTTATTTTATGGTTCAAAACCGCCAAATCCACCCTCTTAACGTACTCCAATTAAATACCCAACTACAAACATCAATTGATTATTATTGTTCCTCCCCCTTTTTGTCGATTCTATCATAATTTGTCACACGAACAATTTAAATTAAAATAATTTTCACTCCCAATAAAATTCTGTTCTACATATTTCACCCAACACAAAACACACTCAAAAAAATGTGCCAAAATAAAGAGCGATTAAAAGGTATTATCTCATGCTCCCCTCTTTTAAATCAACATTATTCTTATTGTTACAAATTTTAAATTATTTAACATAAAAATTAAATTCTTTAAAATTTATGTTTTTCCTTTAACACACAAAGTTGATGAATAAATATTAGAGTCGATAAATAGTAATTTTGATAAAACTATTATATTTACGTAATTACCAAACGGTAAATATAATACCGAAACGAAAAAAAACAGTGAAAATATTCCGATAACACTTTCACTTTTTTTTGTGTTTATCAACACGGATAGTGTCAACCTAAAATATAATAAAGAGGAAAAGGTTTGGGAAAAAACCCAGAATGAAAAAAGTTAAGGTAGGTTGATTCTTTTGATGTAGTTAGATATACGAGTATAGACATTGAAGACTATTATATATATTTATTTTTATTATTTTCCGTCTTTTATTTTTCCTCAATTTTCATTTCTTATCTTTGTAGTTGTTGTTGTTTTTTTTTTTCGTTTGATGAAAAGTTAATATATATATTTATGTGCGTAAATCGGGCTGCAACAACCATTTTGCTTGCACTTTATTGCTTTGAAATTTATTATGTATACGTGTAGAGCGAATTTTTTTCGAGGGGTTGCGTATTGATTTTTTTGTGCTATGATTTTTATTTTCAAAAGAAAAACATAAAAACTATAGTTTGGTTTTTGTGAGTGTACATTTTTTTTGTATTATGTATTGTAAAATTGAAGTTGGTGATATTGTTTTGTTGGAGTCGGGTAGGGTACGCATGGAATAATAATTAGTAAGGTAGATTATAGATGGTGTTGAAACATGTTTTTTTGTTTGATTATTAATGTAAGATATTAGGGTTATGTTATACAACGTGTTGTGTACCTGTTAATCGAACATACTATTGATAAGTTTACTATAGAATTCCGATTGACTGTGGCTTATTTTTGGAAAAATATAGAAGGGTGGATGGATATTAGCAAAGTTTATTGTGGTGGATGTTTTTGTTTTTAATAATATTTCAAGTCAATTTGTTTGCTTATTTTTTCCCTACACGTATGAGTTTTGATTTAGTTAAGTTCCAGATGACTGTTTAAGATTAAAAGGTTATGTTGTTGTACAGTCGGATATCTCCTCAAAAAATGTCTCATCGTGTTACTATATAAATACTTTTGTTTTTATTTTAATATAATTTTTTTTATATTCAAAGTTAGGCATGTTTAGTGTTAACCATAATAAAAAATAGATTAACGTCTTTGAATATCGGAAGATACCATGCTAAGTGGGGAACTAGATGCATCTAATATAGCATCGTAGCAATAATTTCCTTCTTTACATGTCAATTACTTCACATTTATAAATCATTTAGTCATCTCTGAACATCTCCTTTTATGAACATCTTCTCTAGCCTTCGGTATTTGATAATAAGCCAACTCAATTATGAAAATATAGCTCATTCTACTTGATATTAAAATCCTAAATGTGCGGTATGCCAGATCAATAGGATACAGTAACTACATTTAATCGCTTTCAATCCATTCAGGGACGGCAATCCTCATTATCTTTTACAGCCACTAAATATAAAAGATTGGAAACTAGGAAAGACGAGGGCCGATAGGAATCAAGTGATCGAATTACCATTTGGCAGCTTTATGCCTTTTTTGATCAACGTGTGAAGATTTTAAAAAAGGCAAGTGACTTTCTGTCACTATGCAATCATATCGCATGACTGATAAAAACAATTAAAACATCAGTGGTTTTAATTGTGACTGTGCTAACTAGACTAGACATTTGCAAATTTCATATATTCACAATTCATATATGCAAATTTCATATATTCACCAAACATCAGCGATGAATGTCAAGGCCTAGATCTAGCAATTTACTACCAATAGCATTGTAAGCTATTTCAGTTCCATTGGCTGCAGGTAAGAGGAAATCAAAAGTTTCATTGCTGAAGGTTGGCATGTTATATGCTGCCAGTATACCAGATAGGTCCGCACTCATGTCGATTAAAACATTTAGTTTGCTTGTATTATCTATAGAAACGCATTCTCTATTCGCAAACTTTGTCTCCTAGTTAAGAGTTAGACCTTGATCTATATCCCATATTTAGTAATTACTAGAACAGACATATTTGACATGATCTCGAGTCGTATTTGGATCAATTAAGTTGAAATTCCCCTGGATTATATGAAACAACAACGTTGTGCAAATGTGACATACAAATACATATTCAGATCCATAATAAATATTTAGATCAAGAATTCGAGCTTTGAGGTTTTGACAGGCTTGCATTGAATAACATGCGTGGTAGGTGATGATGGACGCAATTTTTTTTTGTTTTTTTAAAGAATTGACAACTAAGCAATAAATCTTATTACATAATAAAATATGACTAATGCCAATATTTTATGATAGGATAAAAAAAATAAAAAGGGCAAAAATCAAATTGTTCAGACAAATTTGTACGAACAAAACTAAAATTGAATTGCCAATAAACCAGTAAGTGGCATTGGCATAGTACATGATCATGTGATGCACTGTCTTCCTTAATAATAAAAGAATAGACATATAGTTCTATATAGGCTCGTTTTTTCGAGCAAGAAATACCATGCCATCTTGAAGGAATATTCCATAACTAACATTGAAAACACTATACCGTTGATTTAATACAACTCATTCGCCAGCCCCCCTAAGATATCACTTTGGCTAGTGACATCTCATTTCTATTGATAGTGGTATGTATTTGATAGCTTACGTTAACTCTTATGTCAACAGCAGGGACTGGAGTACGTGGATAAGTGGGTTGTCACGTCCGTAGATCAAAAATAAAAAAATTTACAAATCAACAAAAACTGATCCCTAAATGTGGGAATTAGAAAATTTAAGAAAATTCAAAATAAATTAAAAATTCAATTTAATATAAAAATATTTTCAAATCTGCTACCAATGCTCTCGAGATCGTTAACTGAGAGGTGATCCAACAAAACTTTTGAATAGTACAGAATACAACCATGAGATTAAATGAACTAAAACCTGACCAGTATAATAACAACCACAGTTGCTATATTTTACCGAAAGCATTCTATGTGATAAGCTACTTTTTGGCATTATCCCAGACATCAGAGCTCCGGATATATTCATGTTCAGGTTGTACAGCTACCCCAGGCACTATCAAATGTTCTTTGATTTTTCTTCAAACTTAAAAGTACTCAGGCAAGGATTGTCGAAATTCGAGATGCGCTCACCATCACCAAGTATCTTAGTTTGGCAACAGCGTTTGACTGGACACGATTTTCATGTCGCTAGAACAAAAATCAGTATGTCAGTGTAAAAATCTAGTAAATAAAATCTGTTTACTTTTATCTTTCCTTGCCACTCAAATAATACAACCAAACCTAATGATTTATATAAAGCTCACCACTTCTTCCAAAAAATGGATATAGGACCACTTCTTCAAAAATTATATTCAAATTAAAGTAAATTTTTTTAAAAATCAAAAAAATCCAATTTAAATAAAAAAAACTGATTTAAAACAAATTAATCCGATTTTTTTGTTATTTAAAAAAAACAGATTTTTATGCAACCCTGAGTTTTGAATACTCAAACTACTTAATCATTACATTGACACCAAAAAAATAATAAAATAACTAAGAAACAAAATTATTTTGAAAAGAACAGATATATAAGTACTTATATTTAAATCTTTATATACAAAATTATGATAAAATTGGTTTAGTAAGAACAATCGAAATTTGCAACAAACATTTAGCTACCACTAGTTAGGATAAAAATAAAGAACTAAACAGAGAAAAAAATTCTAAGATTCCTTTGCTTCAAGAACAGCCGAAAGCTGAGGATTATGATGAAAAAAACCAATGCCAGAAATCAAACCAATTGCAAAAACCTACAAACCAAGAACAAAAACACTATAGAATTATATTGCCAAGACATTCTTTATTTATCGAACAACAGGAATGAAGAAATAATAACAAAATATTTAAAGTTAAAAACTAAGCATGCAAAAGTTAAAATAATAAAGTAAATTAAAAAGAAAAGCCAAGAAGTGAAAAGCAATAACAAACAGCCAATAATTAACAACGAAGGGACAAAAATAGGAAATGTAAGACCAATAAACAAAAATGTAAGAATAAAAAGTGCAAAAAAGTAGAGTGAATGAAGTAAAAAAACCGAAAACATAAACAAAACCACAAAATTAGGATGCACTGATAAAAAAAAATTGGAATTGAAAACCAACAAAACAGAATCAATAACTGACAAAGAAACAAAAAAATGGAATCTAAAGCTAAAACCAAAGAATAAAATAGCAAACCACACAAGCAACGACAACGGAATATGAAGAACCAGTATAAAAAAACAAGACAGTTAATCAGAAGTTCTCACATTATAAAACAACTGGATCTAATTTTGGCGCAATATAAAAACTAACAAAAAACCACAAAAATCAGAACGAACCAAACCAAATCAATAAATTTTGTTCATATATATTAAATTAATTTTTTTTATTTCGTTTTTCATAAAATTTATAAAATCGTTTATAGTTGATTCATTTTATATTAAAAAAAATAATTTATAAATATTATCATTAATATTTTTCCTACTTCTGCTTTTCTCTTCTTCTTTCCACCCTGTTTTCTCCTGCCCAAAAAATACTAAAACTTACTCCCTCCAACCAACAACAACCATATTCATTAATTTTTTTTTATATTTTCAACTAAAAAGTTTTCATTTAAATCGATTTTTGTTGTTGGTGTTGTTTTTGTTGTCGAAACAGTGACTCACCCGAAATGTTCGTCTTTTGAATACGTTTCTGTTTTTCTTTCATTTCTTTGAAGAAAAGTTTTTATTTTCTATTTAGCAAAGAGAAAAAAATGTGTTATGTTGAAAATATGTATGTACTTGAATTACATTTAACAAATACAAAAAAAAAAGAAAAGTGATACGAGTCATGCATCGGAAAATTCGTAGCCCTCGTGGTTTCCTTAAATTTACAACTACATCGAAAAGATACATATAATAATTATAATAACATTTCACGCATACAATTATAAATAGTAAACAAAATAAAATTGTTTTTGTAAAATATTTGTTTAATGGTTGCAATTCACCAATACCAAAACAATAATAATAATAAAAATAAAATATCGATTTTTAATGCTTAAGTAATAGTAAATATAATATATTTCTGGATTTTGTGCGTCGTCAATAGTAGAATTAAAATTGACAATAAATGGTAACTACAAAAACGAGAGAAAATAATTTTCAAGAAAATTGTGAAAAACTCAACAACGTATGGTTTGTTTGGTACGAAATCAAGAGGTTTGATTTCTGTTGATAAAAGAACATTAGAAAAAAATACAAACACCTTTTCCTCTTCCCCCAAAAAAAAAATCGTACCTAAGAATCATAAAAAAAGAACAATTTAAAAATATGAGGATATTGTTTTTGTGCAATTAATTTGATCAAATTAATTGTTTTAGAAATGTTTTTCTTATTAATTCTATTTAATTTTATTACAAAGATATCCAGAATCTTCTTTCAGTAGGTTTGAACAACATTATTTAATAAATAATTCAAAATGAAATCAATGGTGTGACGTCAAATTGTATGTTTTTTACAATGGAGGAGGAGAGTAGTGTTATCTATATACAAACTATAACAAAATGTAATCGTGACCTTTTATATTCTTTTAATTACAATTACAATTTCAATTTTTTTTTATATTTTAATGGCACATATTTATCTATACAAAATATTCGTTTCTGACCTATTCCAGTTTGAAATATTATAATCGAGGGTTAAATTATATTTTTTCATACAACACAACATGCATATACTCATATATAAATAAAAATCCAACAATATATAATTTTCCAACCCTCGTTTGTTAAAATACATTTTTTTTTTCAATTAGTTTATGGAATTTTTTTCCAGAAAGAACAACATAACAGAAAAAAAAGACAACATACAACAAATGCATTTCATTTTTATGTTGAAATATCAAATTGTATCAATGTATACGTATTTCACTTTATGTATCCTGTAGAAAATGTAAATTATGAAAATATTCTGGAAAATTTTTTAGATGATTTTCAAAAAAGGTACACTTTTATAGTAGTCTCGTTTTTATTATTTTAAATTGAAAAGTCGAATCAGAAGTAGTTAGGGTAATTCACCGTTTATCATTTTTTTTAAATCGAAACTTTTAGTTTCTGATTAAATTGATTTGAATGCAAATAAAATCGTGACCCGTGAACAAATTTAAAACGGTTATTGATTTTTTTTAGATAACTGTCAAAAATAAATGTAAGGGTCTAACCAATTTCAATCTTCGTCATAAAAACGTGCTTTAAAATATTGGTAAAAACAGAATTCAGACTTTTCTTGACTTTCTACAACTAAGTCATTTATTTGTATCGAAAAAGACTTAATATGACTTCATGATAAATATTTTAATTTGCAGATGAATTTTTTGTCTGAGATGTTCTGATACATTATGAATGTTTTGGTTACGTCATTACGTCAATTGACAGTAGTGATCGTGTATTGAAGTTGTAAATTGAAAATGTTTGTGTGTCGTCACACACACACCAAAACATTTTCAATTTACAACTTCAATACACGATCATTGCTATTATATATGATCCGTCCATTTTTTGTAATTTTGCTTATGTTACTATTTAATGAAAAAAATCAGAAATCAAAAATTAAAATATTTGACTTATGTAAAGAAAATAATATTAATTTTCCATAATTTCTTAATATTAAGAAATAATAAATTTCAATATCAGAAAAGTAATGTAATAACACTTTAAAATGGCGGTTTGTTTTTTGTGTTTATTTTCGTAACTTTCTTAAAAATATTTTTAAAAATTTTATATAAATATTAGTTAGTTTGACAAAAATGGTTTATGATCAGTCAGCCGCCGATGTCGTTCAGAGTTATATATTGATGCTCCATTTAGGTTAATATGTGAGGATTTAGAACGGCTATCTGGGTGGTTATTTTGTAGCGTTATCTCACTAGGTGAGATAAATAGTGAGATAAAAAAATTATGTTTAAATGATTTCTTTTATCTAATATAATCGATTAAAGACAAATATTTTATCTCACTTTTTATCTCACCTAGTGAGATAACGCTACAAAATAACCACCCTGATGTCGAAAACTGACTTACATATGGAAACGTGTTCTACTGGAACAATAAAATAGGAATCCTCCTTAAAATGGGACTCCTTAATGTATAAACAAAAGGCCCACTTACCGAGAGATATTTCAAAATATATTTTGGAAAATAATAGTATTTTATTGGATCAGTGTTTAATGATATATTTTTCGAGCAAAAGCGCAAATTTGCGAGGGAATGGAATACCTTAGCATCGAACCCAATGCAACGTCATCCTTCCGAAGATTAAAATGTGTTAATTTAAATTGAATTATTTTAACATTCTTGATAAAACAAGCAAAACGAATTTAAAAAAAAATTAATTTTGTTTTTTTATACCATTAACGCCAAAGCCAAATAATCAAATAAATTTTATTCATTTTTGTTGCCTATTTACTTGATTGGTATTTTGAAAATGAAATGACCTACAATGAAAGACATCAAGTTTTATACTAATGAGAATTGAGAAACCAAAAAACAATCATAAAAAAATTAATTTCTTTCACAATGAAAATTTACTTCAATTTCATCATAATAGCTTTTACCTTTTCAATATTCGAGAGAGGGACATGCGCATCAGTTTGAGTTTATTGTTATTTACATAATCAGAGCGAAAATGTTTTGTGGATTTTTTTTATAAAATACAATCAAAAAAATTATTTCAGAGTTCAGTACAATCAAATAAATTGTTTTATTGTGTTTCGCAACATTAACGCAACAGAATAAATTTAACAGCTGTATTTATAGTTGCCGGAGGAATAAATTAATTGTCTTAACAACCATTTAGTTAAATTTTTATATCAAAACAAAAAATTAATTTATGATAAAAACTAACAAACAAATTGAACAAAATTTTGTAAAATTTACTAAACGCGCTATAAATTTTGTAAACTTTTCGATTTAATTTAAATAAAAAAATTTATTTATAAAAATAACCGAATTTTTTTATACATCCGTATTTTAATTTTAACAAAAGTTTTTGTAATTTTTACAAAAGGCTGTAGACAATTTAATAGTTATAGAAAGCGACGTAAGAAAAATTTTGGTGTCTATCTCCGTTTAAGAGATAAATACGCAATCTTTAATAAGAACAATCAAACTGGTAAACACTTGACAAGTTTGTTAGTATGTATATTTTATGATATCTGATGAGCCCGTAAACGTTCTTGCAAAAAGGATAATAATCACCAAATGGATAGTACAACAAAACAATGGTTGATAGATAATATATTGATCAATCAATTAGAGTTGGATTACTTCCCCGCCAAATCCCTCACTCAAGAAAATAAATGAAACTTTTACAAAATTTTTATAAATATACAGCACACAAAATTTTTTGATAAAACTAAAATTTTTTTCCTTCAAATCCAAAAATAATTTGTAAGTCTACGAGTTGTATATTTATAAAAAAATGGTAAAATACAATTAGTTTTTTTTTCAATGATGCTAGAGTGTTATAGCAAAAAACCGTTCTTTATGTGTGATGTAGCATGTCAACTACAGATTACAGAAAAATAGCATTAGGAGTAGCACTAAAAGAACTAGACCAGCGTTACAGTTGGCGCCCAATCAAACGGTCAAATAACCGGTTTCTACAATTCTAACGGTTCACAATATTTATTGTTCAACATTTTTGTTTCGATTTTTGATTAAAACCCTATCAATCTATTAGTCTTTATATGTTAATACGGTTTATTATAATCTCATAGATACAACATAACGATAAAGTCACATTTAACGATTAGAAGCGGTTTATTGAAATATCTATTAATTTAATGTTTTGATTTTTTTATTTCCAGTTTGTTTTTGTCGTAATTTTTGTTATGAATGCTCACGCTAGTTTCCACTTTTGGTGTTTTGACTCCTAGTGTTGGTTAGCATTTAGTAACTAATTTTAAGTCTAGTTTCTTATATGTAAGTTCTTTTATAATCCAATCCACTTTGTTTCGATTTGAAGCAACTTATTAAGAAATTGGGTTTGTGGTAAAACTTTCGTTATTAGCCGATTGAACCAATTGTTGAATCAATACGTATTACTTTTTTTATTCTATTTTTCAACCTTATTCCTATCCTCATCCTTTTAAAAATCCCTTCCCTGGCAGTGAAGATATAGGACATTATCTGGACATATAATTTATTTAAATCAAATTGTTTTTTTTCAGTGAATTTAACTTTCACTTATCAAATTTCAAATTTGAATTTCTAAATTTTTTTATTATTTAAGAATTCAACTAGGAATCAGTTTAAAAAATTTTTTTTTATTATATTTAAGTAATATTATTAATACTAAGCATAGGAATATTCTTTCTATTATATCAAACGTTTGATTATTAATTCAATTTCTCATAGAAGTTTGGTTATTTTTGCAATTGTTTGACGTTTAAATTATAACATCACATTGCACATTATTAATTCAGATCCTCTTTCTATATTATATTTTGTTTTTTTTTAATTACTTATTACACTCAATATGGATCCTCAACTTCTCGAACCTGATGAGTTGAGAATAGAATGCGAAATTAGAAATATTAAAGGTTTACAATCAGTGCAAATATCTTTGCTTAAACATTATTTAGAAGAAGAAGCAATTGGTAATGAGATTGCACCAAAGTCTGCTCATGCCGCTGCACGTTCAAATCCTAAAAGGGAAGTTGCATTGTGCGCAAAAAAATTAATCGAAATACAAGAATCTTTTAAAGATTCATTAAAATCACCGTCCGATCAACCAGGTTTAATTCTCTCGGCTATGAAATCGCGTGTGCAACATTTCCGATCTCGTCTATTGCGTATTTCAACATCACCGGCTGTTGGCGAGGAATATCCTCCAACCGTTAACCTTTGCGATGAAATGGTGCATACATTAAACGAAGTGTCTGTAGAAAGTTCTGATCTAAATGAATCAATTCAAAAACTGGATGATCTCGACATTAGCACGGCTAAAGTTATTATTCATAATGTGGAGGAAAAGTCTGAATCTGAACAAGATAATGTTTTACCTGCTACATCCTATACTGGAACCATTCCTAAGCAACCACCGCTCTCTTCTATACCAAATCAGTCTTCTTACACAGCCTCTACTTGTCCAGTCGAGTCTCAACAAACATTTTTGAACACCTCTATTCAGCCAAACTCATTTCCTAATAACGTTGTTCATAACTCCGATGTCAACCTACATTCTAATTCAGTACGTTTTAACGAATTTCCGTTGAAAATTACACCTTCAAATTCTGGTGATAAATTACCTTATTTTAAAAGCATTCCGCCACCTATTTTGAAACAACCACCTTTAACAAATACATCTTCAAGTACTAATACTACTTTATCTAGTTTATCTACACCGTTTGCCGATATGACAAAGCATCAACTGCCAATTTCAGTAGATAATAATAACAAAATCTACACTGATGATTTAATTAAAGATCGAATATTGTTACAGCAACTGATTGCAAAAGTATCGCAGTTAAATCCTACCGCATTAGAAAATATTGTTGGAGCCCCTACTACTGTTGAAAGTGGTCTAGTTACTTCCAGTCCAAATCATCATAATATGCACAATTCTCGAGAGTTCAATAATCGTACTTCTTCGATGTCTGATAACTCATGTAGACCGTCAATTGTTCATCATTGGAATTTATATTTCGATGGGTCAAAAACCGGACTCAATGTGGAACGATTTTTGTACAGAGTCGAAACTAACGCGTCCTCGTATAATCTACCTGAATTTAGACTACTTACTGATATACAACATTTGTTAAAAGGCAAAGCTTTGAACTGGTATTGGTCCTACAAGGAAACAAACCACCCTAGATCCTGGTCAGAGCTTAGCACAGCAATGAGAAAACAATTTCAAGACACGCGTAACGATTTCGATGTTCGGCAGTCAATTTGCGGGAGAAAGCAACAACCTGAAGAAACTTTTCAAGATTTTTTTACTGCAATCTCTGAGCTGACTCTTTCCTTGTCTGCTCCTCTGAATGACTTCGAGTTGATGTTACTTCTTCATGGCAACATGAGAACTGGATTAAAAGAAAGACTAGCAGGAAAGCGATTTCAAACTTCATCGGAACTGTTTGATGAATGCGTTTCGATCGAGTCTACCTGGAGACAATTAGCTTTTGTTCCTGAACGGCAAATTAATTTTGGATCAAGACCCACCTTTTTCAATCGACCTGTCGATCCTCGCACCCGCCAAGTGCATGAAATGGATGGTCCAATCGATGAAAATTCTCCTCCTATTGTTTTTCAACCGTTTATGCCTCAACAATTTCTTTCACAACCTGATGTTTCAGCTTTCAACACTTCATATAACCTTCCAGTTAATAAATATCCGCCATTGGTATTTCCTAAACAGTTGTTTGAGAAAGTCAAGTGTTGGAATTGTGGTGTACATGGACATTTGTACTATCACTGTCCCAACGAACTTCAACATGTTTTTTGTCGTGGATGTGGCCAGTCTGACATTATATTTGAGTATTGCGTTAAGTGTCAGGGAAACATGAGGAGGGAGGTGCGAATTGGGAGTCAACCCTTCCCGATTACTTCACAGATTCCCAGCCAGCGACCCCGGATGGAAGAAACAGCATCGAATACCGATCCAGAGTTCTACCGGCGACTTTCGAAAAACAACCAAAAGTAATTTCAAACCATATAATTTCAAACCCTTCAAAATTTCAAAACAAACCAAATAAAATCTCACGAAATATCAAATACTTCCGCTTGCGTCGCTCTATTAAGAAATCTGTGGCTGCGGCTTGTATTGTTGATGGATTAGACGATCGCCCTTATGCTGATGTTGAAATAGCTGGTATCCCTTTACGAGGCCTACTTGATAGCGGTGCTAGCATAACGGTTCTTGGAAAAGGTTCTGAACAATTTTTGAAAAACTCAGGCATTCGCTTCTACAATCAACCTACATTACTTTCTACGGCCTCTGGTGAAGCACAACGAATTTTAGGTCATATTAGAGCTTTCGTTTCATACGCTGGAAAACAACGTATGATGAGAATATTTGTAGCACCTGGGTTAAGCCAGCAACTTTACCTGGGAATAGATTTTTGGAAACTTTTCAATATTAAACCTCAAATTATTGCAGACCTTACACTTAATACGCCTCCTTCTCTACCACTTCCAGATCAACACTCACTTGATCCTGCTGAATTTGCTAAACTGCACTCTGTTGTTGAATCTTTTCCTTCGTTTGCCCGTGAGGGTCTTGGCAAGACACACTTCCTTAGTCATTCCATCGACGTGGGACAGGCTAAACCTATAAAACAGCGCTTTTATCCTGTGTCTCCTATCGTTCAAAAAGAGCTGTACGATGAAATAGATAGGATGTTAGCTTTGAGGGTCATCGAGGAAAGTTCCAGTTCCTGGAATAATCCTGTCACGATGGTCAGCAAGGCTAATGGTAAAAAAAGGTTTTGTCTGGACGCACGAAAACTAAATAACGTCACCGTTAAGGATGCGTATGGGTTACCAATAATTGACGGTCTTTTAAGTCGCTTAAAAGACACGTATTTTATCAGTACAATTGATTTGAAGGATGCATTCTGGCAGATCCCTCTTCATCCTGCATCCCGAGACAAGACAGCGTTTACAGTTCCTGGTCGGCCGTTGTACCAGTTCACGGTTATGCCGTTTGGACTGTGCAACGCACCACAAACTATGTGTAAGCTAATGGATAAAGTAATACCGCATCAACTCCATGATCAAGTATTCGTGTACTTAGACGATTTGCTAGTCATATCAGCTACGCTCGATGAACATTTACTACTTCTTTCTGAAGTAGCACAACGTTTAAGGCAGGCTAAGCTTACCATAAACATTGAAAAAAGCAAATTTTGTCTCACATACACACGCTACTTGGGATTTGTTGTTGGTGGTGGTCGCTTACAGGCCGATCCAGAAAAGGTAGATGCGGTTGTGTCATTTCCTATTCCTAAAACTCCTCGCCATGTTCGGAGATTTCTGGGCATGTCGGGTTGGTATTCCCGTTTTATCCCAAACTACGCTTCTATTGCCTCTCCGCTAACCGATCTACTCGGTAAGAAAAAGTTTCTATGGTCTGATGCCTGTCAGAATGCATTTGACGATATCAAAAATAAACTGACTTCTGCCCCCGTTTTGGTACACCCTGATTTCCAACGCACTTTTTATATCCAATGTGATGCGTCAAAGAGTGGAGTTGGTAGTGTTTTGTTTCAGAAGGATAATGAAGGCTTCGATCACCCCATCGCTTTTTTTTCGCGAAAGTTAAACCGGTCTCAGAGGAATTATAACGTCACTGAGTTAGAATGTTATGCGGCCGTATTAAGTGTAAAGAAATTTAGACCGTATATTGAAGGTTACGAGTTTATCATAATTAGTGATCATGCGAGTCTTCAATGGTTAAATCAACAAAAAGATCTAACAGGACGTTTAGCTCGTTGGAGTCTGAAGCTCCAGGGATTTAATTTCAGAATCATTCACAGAGAAGGGAAGAAAAACATAGTTCCGGATACTCTCTCTCGAACCTTTTCATCTGAAGCGTTAACAAAAGAAGATGTCGAGTCTCTTTGTCTAAATGATGATGCATTTCGGTCTCCTGGTTATGTGAGTCTTGTTGAAAAGGTTAATAATTTATCACACAAATGTAATTTGGTTGTACGAGATGGAAAGGTTTTCATCAAAGCAAATAATAGTGGTAATTTGGCTGATACTTTGTATCGTTTGTACGTTCCTGAACTATTAGTACCTGAACTTTTAAAATCACATCACGATTCTCCTTCGGCTGGTCACGCTGGCATTGAAAGGACATTTGAACGTTTACGTCGGTTATACTACTGGCCTAATATGTTTAGGGATGTTAAGAATTATGTGAATAAATGTGATATTTGTAAAACATGTAAAGCTCCTAATTATTCCACACGACCTCCAATGGGAAGCTTTCACATACCCACTATTCCTTGGCAACGTATATTTATTGACTTTCTTGGCCCATATCCAAGAACTCGATTGGGATTTTGTTATGTAATGGTTGTTATCGATCATTTTAGCAAATTTGTCATCTTAGAGCCATTAAGATCAGCTACGACACAGACAGCAATACAAGTTTTACGGAAAAGGATTTTTAATTTATTTGGTGTACCCGAATCTATAGTTTCTGATAACGGGAAAAAGTTTATTTCTAAAAATTTTAAAACCTTCCTGTCGAAACTAAATATCGCACATATTCTCACCCCAAAATACAGCCCCCAATCGAATTCATCGGAACGAGTAAATCGAACCTTATTATCAGCAATACGATCCTATTTAAAAACTGATCATCGTGAGTGGGATGCTCATTTGGATGAAATTGGAGGTGCACTGCGTACTGCGTTTCATGATTCTATCGGAAAAAACCCATATTATGCTCTGTTTGGTCGACATATGATTAATCATGGTGATCAATACCAGGTTTTACGAGAACTACAATGTTTAGGAGAAGCAGACGTAGAAACATTGGATCCTTCAACGCACCTTGAATTAATGAAAAATGACATAATAGAAAGGTTACAACAATCGTCACTACAGCATGCCAAGCAATATAACTTGCGGAGTCGTCAAAGGTCATTTCCTGTGGGACATTCAGTATATGTCAGAAATTTTCCTCAGAGCGATGCCACAAAAAGATTCTCGGCAAAGCTCGCACCAAAGTTCATCAAAGCAATAATCAAAGAGAGGATCGGAAATGTTGCATATCGTTGTGTGGACGAAAAAGGTAGCAACATAGGCGTATATCACCTGAAAGATATTCAAAATTCATACGCAAAGCATGTTTAGTTTTTCCTCTAATCCTTTATTTTATATCTTTTGCCCGGCTTGAGACTTCTCATGGGTCGTAGGGCAGCACCACGATTTGTAGCCCATTTTTATGGACTACAAGATTGTTTTCATTCTATTGTATTTCTAATGATTTCGCTTCACTTCACAAGAAAATTAATTTTTTCCATTAAAACAATTTTTGTTATAAAAAGGTCCTAAAATAATAAATTTATAATTAAATGAAATGAATTACGGATTCTAATAGAAAGAAAAACTTAATATGAAAAAAATGCATATTGCATGCATGTTGTATGTTGCAAAAGTATATTGTTGCAACAACAACTTTGTGTTTTTTTTTGATACGGAAACAACTTGTTATCATTTGTTATTGTATTTGTCCTGCCAATAAGTATATTATTCCATATATGGGAATGACCAAACCTAGTCTGATTAACGGAGATTAACTGATGAAAATTTGAGGTTTTTTTGGAAGAAAAATCGAAAGATGAGTTAGTTGGTTTTTGGTTTTGTGTGAGATTTAATAAAAATTATCAAAATTAGCATATCAATATTTTGCTTGAAAACTTAATTAATTGAATTAAATCAAACCAATAATTTCACTAATAAAAGTAAAATTTACTTAAAGTTTAAGCTTGAAATTAAATTAAATTAAAAATTTTTGAGTCTGAAAGTTCTAATTTGTATTTCAAAAGTAATTTAAGTTTTGTTTAATTAAGTTCCTTAAAGTTGTTATGTTTTGTTTTAATTGTGGTTCATAGTTTAAAATATCTGAACAAATGTTTAAATTCATATACAACACAGCGAGAAACATTCTCGTAGCTATAAACATTTAAACAGTGGAACAAAGTGATTACGTCACAAACAAACGAATAATTTAGTGTTATAAATATACTAATAAAAAAATCTTTAAGTTGAAATTTTTCATTAATTAACATTTATTTGAAGAGAAAAACAGTTTTATTCGATTTTTAATTTTATTCGTGAAACAAATAATCAAATTTCTAAAATATAATTTAAATTTTATACTACATTTTATGATCAAAGAAAAATGTGCTAAAAGGAAAAATAGTACAATATAAAACATATTTTTAAACAAATGTAACTATTTATTGATTAATATGGCTACTAAAAATCTATTGGGATGCTAAACAGTTTTTAAAACAAGGATCTAACCTTAAAACAAGCAATAGTTAATTAAATAAAACAATAGTTTTTCAACGTTCGCAATCGACGATTTTATTTAAAAGAATTTCATCAAGAAACGTTTTACTATAACGGAACTACCTGGTCAATAAACTTAAAATAAAGATCCAGTATAAGTGCAGCTAATCTATCAGTTAAGAAGGTCGTATTTAAACGTTTGCTGTCGAGGACATAAGAAATCAGCGTGAAAGTATGACATACATAGAAGCCAAAGGATTGACAACGAGATTCCAAACTGATGATCAGTAATTCAATAGTGAAACATAGATTTTAAAAATACTTATTAGTATTAACTATATTTAAATTATTCATTTGCTAATTTTTTCTTTTTCTTTATTTCGTAGTTTAATCCAACAGCTCACATTCTTCCACAAGCGCTTGCGGAACACAAATGGAGTAGCGTGGATCGCTTTGTAACAGGTTTTTTTTATCTTTAATTAGTTTTTTTATCTATTATTTTGAAATTATTAGTTCGTAGTGTATTTCTGAATAGATAAATTATATTAAACTTGAATAATTTATTAAAATTTGGTCTCTTAAATTTTAGATATTAGTTTTTTTAATTCAATTTCATTTTGATTAGTTCTTTATAATTAATTATAATTTTCTTTTTCTTCTTATTAAAGTAACGAAAAGTTTAATTAATTTTGCTAAATAAATAATTATTAGTATGAACCACAATTTTCTTTGTTGAATTTTATTGTTTTGTTTCATAGGAACATGATGTAGAAGTGTTTTTTTTCAATGTTCGGATTTTGTCTTATGTCCTAACTGCCCTACCTTTTTCCTTTTACTTCCTACGATCTATAAACATTCGTTTAAGTCCAAAATTATTCCCCACGCCCACAACCAAGCAAAGTCGGAGCACCAGATCGCATTTGGACCTCTGAACGAGTGAAAATTACTCGTAACACGCTTCGTGCGCGTTACAGTAGGCGTAACACTTATTTAAAATGAAATGTGACTCAATCATGAAGAGGATGTCTCCAAAAGAAGAAACCTTAACACAGGATGTCTCCTTGTATTTTTTAAATCTAATATTGATGAAATATTTTGCACTGATGGAAATAAAAAGGGATCAAAGTGGAAATTGAGAAAATTTTTTGCGCTGATAAAACACTACTTTCTGCGCAAAACATTATCAAGGGATCTTTGATGTTTTTGTTTTATCTGAAAGAGGTTGTCAGACTTCTTTCTAAAAACCCGGATGATAGACTATGTTTTTTCATTCAATTGAAACTCAAAAATTAATTCATAGTTTCAAATTTTTATCTTTTATTTCCAATACGTTTCGGCGGTTTTTTGCCACCTTCTTCAGTTGGTATATTCTAGAAAACACATTAAACAAGTTGTTTACAAGTTTTTTTTGGAAGGATAAAAATAATGGACTTTGTTAATAAATAAATTAAAGTTAAACAAAAATAAATAAATAAATAAATAAAATAAATAAATAAAATAAATAAAACAAAATTAAAATTAAAAAGGAAAAACTTACATTCGTTGTTTATACAGAATTTAATTTAAAAAATATGGAGGGGCTGAAATCTCACAGCTCTGAGATATCAAGACTTTGGTCTGGTTAAGGATTTTGATATAGTTTTCGGCAAAAAACTTTTATGAGGACATGATTTTTTGTTTTGGGCAGCGATGTATATCAAACATAACTCTTTGTTTAAGGACAAGTATTTTTTTATCTTTGTTTAGAAATTTATTACAAAACTAACACGAAACATCAATACGTTGCCGGAAAATCATAACAGATCATACATTAACATAATTTAGTGAAAAGATGATACACTCAGCAAACTACTCAAAAACCTCTCCATTTAGCGTTTGGAGAAAATATTACAAATTCACAAATTCATATTTCTTTCAAAATTCCAAAAATATTGTAAAAATTAAATAAAATCAAACTTTTTGCAAAATTCCAAAAATATTCCAAAAATTATTACAAAATCAAAGATTAAAATTTTTTTCCAAAATTCTAAAAATATTGCAAAAATTATAACAAAATCAAAAACTGAAACTTTTTTCAATATTCCAAAAATCTATATATAAATACGTAAGCAATATTTTTGCAGTACAATTTTAAAATATTTGCTCCATCAAAAGTGTGGCAATACCCGGGTAGGAACTGCCAATGTTAAACAATGGGCCAACCTCGGGCCAGTATTGGCGAGCCAAGCCTTGGCTAGTTAACTCCGGTTTTAGTCTGGGCCAGTTGTAAATGCCTAGATTGAACCAAGATTCAGTTTATTATATTACACGTTATTCACCAGCTGGGTATGCATTATTATAGTGATTGTAAGTTTCATGAAATTTATATTTTTGAAATATTTCACGAAATATTTAATTAATGTAATATTTAATTTGCCAGACTTGACCCAAGTCTGATTTGCTAGACTTAACCCAAGTCTAATTTGCCAGACTTGGCCCAAGTCTGGTTTGCCAGTCTTGGACAAAGGACATCATTCCAAGCTTGGGCCAAGCTTGGGCCGGTTGAAAATGTTAAGTCTGGCCCAAACCCCAAAAGCTGTGGCGCGGACTTGGCCCAATAGCTAATTCTTACCTGGGTATGTATATCGTAGGATAGGTCTTGAGTAGTAGATGTGCCGAAAAATACTTTTTTTTGAAGTTTTGACAATTTTTTCAGAAAAAATGGCAAAAATGTCATAGGCGTATTTGTTTGAGATTTTTGTTCGGTTATTATGTATTTTTTTTTCAAGTTATTTGTTTCACAGATCAAAATCAATCTTCTATCTATATATAAATACGTAAGCAATATTTTTGCGGTACAATTTTAAAATATTTGCTCCATCAAAAGTGTGGCAATATGTATATCGTAGGATAGGTATTGAGTAGTAGATGTGCCGAAAAATACTTTTTTTTGAATTTTGACGATTTTTTCAGAAAAAATGGCAAAAACGTCATAGGCGTATTTGTTTGAGTTTTTTGTTCGGTTATTTTGTTTTTTTTTTTTCAAGTTATTTGTTTCACAATTCAAAATCAATCTATATCAATTAATTAAACTCTGAAATAATATGTTGTAGCTATTTGGTTGAGAGCTCTATTTACAATTTCTATTTACAATGGCCGAATTTCGGCCACTGGGCGATTCCTAGTTAGAATAAAATCAAATATTTAAACTATTTCTAAATTCCAATAAAATTTCAAAAATTCTTAAAAATTCAAGCTTTTTCCAAAATTCTAAAAATAATGCAAAAATTATAACAAAATCAAATATTCGAACTTTTTTCAAAATTCCAAAAATTATAATAAAATCAAAAATTTAAAATTTTTAAAAATTCTAAAAATATTCCAAAAATACAAACTTTTTTCAAAATTCCAAAAATATTTCAAAAACTATATATGGGTCATTCCATGTCAAACCAACCAGTCACTCAACCCGGCCATTTTAAATTTTTATGAAACTCACAGAAATTGTTTTCCATGATTATACAAGTAAAAAACGATTTTCAAATTTTTTTTATTTCTTTTCGTTTTTGTGTAATTAATTTTCAAAATTTTGGAAGATGGTCATATTGGGGCTTACATGTATAGTTTAAATTTCGAATATCTCAAGTTGTGTACAACCTAAAGAGCTGATAGACCCCTCAAAGAAAATTGTACAAGGTTTAATTTGATGCGCTACTTGCTTATGTTGGTTCAAAACCGTTTTTTTTGAAAATCTCAAAACTTTTTTTGAAAAAAAATCAAAGTGTTTTTTTTTAAATTTTGAAAAAAACATATATTTTTTGATATACTATAGTAAAGAAATCCTGAATGTTTCAGAGCGGGACCAATATGGGATCAGAAGTTATAGTAAAATATAAAAATTATGTTCAACTACTACTGGAATATAGTCATCGATTTAGTGTTCTTACAGGTAAATAATAGTAGGTTCTGAGTTCCAATTCCAATTATTCCAAATAAATTCAATTATTTACTTAAATATAAGATATGGTTAAACAAAAGAAGAAAGGTAAGGTTGCAGCCTTATAATGATTTTATTACAATGCGCACTTACGAAACACAAAGGAAGTCTGTAGGAAATTCAAAATTAAAAAAAAACACAATCTTTGATTTTTTTTTCAAAAAATTTATTTTAGAGATTTTCAAAAAAACCGGTTTTGAACCAACATAGGCAAGTAGCATATCAAATGAAACCTTGTACCATTTTCTTTAAAAGGGGTCTATCAGCACTCTAGGTTGTACACAACTTGAGATATTCGAAATTTGAACTATACAGGAAAGCCCTAAAATGACGATATTCCAAAATTTTGAAAATAAATAACACAAAAACGAAAAGAGATAAAAAATTTTGGAAAATCGTTTTTAACTTGTATATTCATGGCAAATAATTTCTGTAAGTTTCATAAAAATCTAAAATGGTCAGGTTGAAAATTAAAGTTTTTTGGTTGGTTTGAAAGGGAATGCCCCATATAACAAATTCAAAAATTTCCATTCCATTTACGTCGTAAAAACAACTAAATTTTTTTTTCCAAAAAATTGGCTAAAAAATAAATGAAATCATTTTTTGACACACTTGACATTATTTTTTTGACAAACTTATAATGTCATAATTCTCAATAATAATAATAAAATTTTATGTCATACAAATAATTAATTTTATTTTTTTCCAAAGAATTGGGTAAAAAATAAATAAAAATCTTTCTTTTGACACACTTGACAACATTTTTTTGACAAACTTATAATGCAATAATCTAGTTTTTGGTATCACATACCAATCCCGACCATCAAGATTTCTCTGCATTCTTTGTTCCTACTCTATCACTTAAAATGAACGTTTTTTAAGCAAAAAATTTTGACACACTTCCGGTACAGTTATCGAACACATCGTCCTTTCGGCTCTTACCATTGAGTGTACCTATTTTTTGAAACCAAAATTTTTAAAATCCCTTCAGCCGTTTTCTAGATTTCGTCGGTTGTGACGGCCGGACGGCAAACAGGCATACATTTTTTTTGCTTTTTTAGAATCAGTAGGTCCTATAACGTCGAGAAATTCCAAAAAAGTGGGAGTAAGAATTTCACTTTTAGCTCATGAATGTAATACTTAGATCTTTCAGAGCGAAGTAACATTTATCTTAAAATTATAATTAAAAATTGATTAAAAACCACAACAATTAAAAAAATTAAAATTAGCTAAAATCAATAAAAACGGGTTCTGTCTCTGTTTGTGAGATTACATAATTTGTTTTTAGGTGCTATAATAATAAAAAATTTGATATAAATTGAGACTTAATTATGTCAAGTTATGTTGCTCAGAATTAGGTTTATGTGTGTGATCTAGCTAAATAGAGAGTTAATTGATGGTTTCTGGTTTGTGTTTTGTTTTTTTCTATTTATTTTTCCTATAAGTTGTGCATATGTTTTGCTTAGGTTCTCTGTGTCAATCCTGAAGTTAATTGATTTTTTGTTCGCACTGATGTATAACAAGCGGGCAAGGCAATACCCAAGCGGGCAAGTCATTCCAAAGGTGAGAGACTCTATTGAAAAAATCACGTTGAAAGGCGACAGTTCTACACTTTTTTATTTGAACCGTAAATGGATGAGCCACAACAGTTGCTCTGGTGTAACGCGATAGGTTTGCCGGTTCAGGTAAAATTTATTTTATCTCTGCGGAAGCTCGTTCATCCATAATGTACTTGTAGAAAATTGTCAGATCAGCAATATTTCGTCTATTTATTCATTTTCGTCATTTATTTTTAATAAATCATCTGAACAGCATAAGTTTTGACAGCTAATAAGGGGATTCACAAATATCATAATCAACTTTGGGATAAACTAACATTTGGTCTTAAAATTATTTATACGAGCATGTATAGTAGTATTTTTTTTCCAGCGAATACAAAAATTGGTCGTTGTGCGCATATTCATATGCGCATTTGCGAATATTCCGTGTTTCTCTGATTAAAATATTAAACAAAACTGTTGGGGTCCCATTGAAATGGACAAAAAAACGCATAAAATTAATAAATTACTATTGAAATTCAACTAATTATAATCGAAAACCAAAAACTAGTAAAAATATTAATGATTTTGTAGGCAGTATAAAAAAATGTTGATAATTAAAAATAGTTATGAGCAATTTCACGAAGATTCAACAACGTTTTGACTTGACCCCTTTTAATTTTGATTATTTTTTGTTTATAGATAGTCTTTCATAAATAAAAAATACAAGTTCTCTTAGAAATTTTTTTTTCGACCAGGGGTCTTCACAGGGTGCCCCTCAAATTTTTGTTATTTTGTGATGTGAGTGCATTTTGACGAGCGATTGTAAAAAAACTACTCAATCGATTTTCATAAATGATATGTCGTTGAATAGGTATTAGAACAAAGTTTTTAAAAATGTACACAGTTAATTTTTTGAAATAATTTTTAACGGTGTAACATAAAAAAAACGGTGTAATTGGAGAAAAAAGTTTAGTACTAGCATTATTTTTTGTTTTAAAGATAAAATTCGTTGTGCATATGACTGTCGGGAATCAGTTTTTTTTTGTTCTGAAGGAAAATTATAAAAATGGCGTTATAAAAAAAGATTTTTTTTATTTTAAATATCAAATATTTTATTATTAAATGAACTTTTTAAAATATTATAAAATTTATATATGCAGTACAATATATAAAATAAATACAATTGTAAAAAATGATTTACTTATTTTACAAACAGAAGTTTCTTTTGAATAGGAAAACACTTCTGCAATTATTCTCTTTGTATTAGATGACATAAAAAGTTAAATGTTTATTTATCACTTTTAGTAAACACTTATCACTCTTATAAAAAATAATTTGACAGTCTCGACTGCAAACAAAAAAGCCGTATAAATAACTAAATCTATTTAGGAACTTTTGACTGGAGAAGTATTATGTTCGTATTATATTATTATGGAATCATAAAGTAAAAGATTGTATTTTAACATTAAATTACAAATATTTTATTATTGAATAAACTTTTTAAAATATCATGTAAATTATATATGTAGGTTAAAGAAAATAAATATAGTTATTAAAAATTATTTACTTATTTTACATTCAAAAATTTCTTCTGAGTTGAAAAACCTTTTTGCAATTATTGTCTTAGTATTTAGTGGTACAAAAAATGAAATTTTTGAGTTCCACTTATAGTAATCGCATTTTTATATCGATTTTGTAAGTTTTCTTTTGTTAATTGATATTCATTTTTATCGGCGTATCCAAAGTTCAAGGTAGATTCCCATTTTAAAGCCCATTCGAAAAATTTTTTTGGTGTATCAATAATATCTCTGCTCCCCATACTACAACGGTGTGCAGCACGCTTTAGTGTACTACCAATCCCATCGCAAGGTCCCTTTCCATGGCTGGTAGCATGAAAATGGCATTCTGCATCAACCTTAAAGTCTTTTTTATGGTGGTTTATTTTTGTATTGAGAAGGAGCACCGTCGGTGTTATAAATTATTTTCCTAATATTAGAATTTATATGCGTTCTGATGAATTCAATAAGTTTTGTAATGCAAAGATGGACTGTAGTACTGTTGTGATATCCGAAATGAGTATAAAACTTCGGTGCAGTATATATTCACTTGCGGCACTTTTAAAATAAATGACAAATGGATGAATAGTAGCTTGTGAATTATTATAATGATAACCTTGAAACGAATCCTGAATTATGAAGGTGTAGTTTTCAGAAAAATCCCCTTGAACGAAGCACTCGTTCTGATTTTTTTTTCTTTCCTCAATGAATGTAGATTGCTGTTTTGCTATAAAGTTGTGTGGTATCAAAATTTGTAAACGGTAAACAAATTTTTTCATAAATTCTTCTACAGTTTCTATTAAAGTATCCAAATTGCATCGATCAGTGGTATTCCATTGTTGATATTTGACTTGAAGGCCTTTAACATCAAAATCATTTAGTAATCTTTCTTCCAGTTGTTGAAGTTTTTTTGAACATTCGTTGCACTTCAAAGTATGACAATCTTCTGTTAATTCACCACATGAAACAAAGTTAATTAATGTTTTATAATTCTGGAAAGCAGCATCAGTAATCCAAGACATCTTAGACTCTTAGAGTGTTGAATCATTAGTTTCATATTTTGATGTATGGTACACACGCACACATTATGAACTCCTGGGATAATTTTATGCATTCTTGTGGTCGAAGGGACGTGAATTTAGTAAATCCTGTTTTCACATCAGGAAACTTATTTTTAAACTCCACATAAGCTTTATTTAATGTCCATAGCAATAAGCGCTTTTGTGGATTTAATGCTCATATTTTCTTTATTGTACATATATAATTTTTATAATATTTTAAAAAGTTTATTTAATAATAATATATTTGATACTTAACCTAAAAAAAATCTCTTAGTTTATAACGCCATTTTTTTTCCTTCAGAACAAAAAAAACTGATTCCCGACAGTCATATGCACAACGATCAAGTCAAGTCAAAATTTCCCAAAAATTTGCTGAACTTGCAAAAATTGCTCTTATAATAAAAATAACGACACCTATGTAAACAAATGTCACAACAAACAAATGGTACGAACTAGGAGTAGAAATTTAACTAATGTAATTGTTTTCATAACAAATTTATCCCAAAATAAATAATACATCTCTGTTTTACTATTTGTCTCATCTTTTGTCTCTTGCTGCGTGCTATCTGTCAAAAATTCATTGGTAAAGGATGGTAAGTGGATGCTCCAAAGAAGGGTAAGAGTCTGTCATCGACCGGTATAAGGTCATAACCAGCCTTTCAATTCTACAATCTACATCAAGATGCTTCAGTTTTATAAACTTTAATAAGAACTTTTTACAATTGTCTATTTTTTGAAAAATTTAAATATTTTTGGTAAATTTTCAAAATTTTTCGTTTGTTGTATATTTGCAAAAACTATTTTAAATTTACCTGAAATTTACTAATTATACCTAATTTTTTAGTTTTTATAATATTCAACATCAAGTATTTGTAGAGCCTATATGTTCCAATAATTACGATAAATTGTTAGGCATATGGGTTTTTCGTGGTTGAATTGGGTTGACTAGCAACTGCAGAGAAAGTATGATGGTGTACATCTAATTTTGTATAAACCCAAATTTTAACAATGTCTGATGAGGTTAAAAATATCGTTTTTTGAAACAAGAAAATGCGAAGTTTTAACCAGTTGCGAAGTCTTGTATTGATACAAATCTAATCTATCTATCGTCTTAAAAATATCTATATTTGCAAACCAAAAAGAATATTCTCTAATCAAAACTAATCTAATCTATCTTTTTTTATACAGTTTTCAAACAATTTAATTTAAATCGTTTCATATTCAATCTATATGAATTTTCTCTAAATTAAAACGGAAAACTACAAACTTAAATTAATATAAACAAATGAAAATGTTGTGATATAAATTGTCTGAGCTATTATCAAACAATTGAAGAAGATAGTAACAAATTGTTTAAAAAAAATTAGCAATCAATAAAAATGTCATTGAAATTTTGTTGATATGGGTAAGTAAAGCTTACATTAGTAAGCTCGAGAGTTATTCTTTACTTTACCAAAGAGTTTTTGTGGTTGGTCAACTTTCATTGCAACAGGAAGAAAAATTATTAAATTTAGTATTTGTGGTTTGTTGTTATGTGAGTTATTTGTATATAAACTTTTTATATGAATTTAGTTGTTTTGAGGTCAAAAGAATGAAGATAAATTTAAAAATTTTATTTAATATTTTTAATGGACATATGTGAATGTCTAAATATAAAAACAAAATATAAACGATCTAAACAATTTTAAATGTCATAAAAAAATTGGTTGGCATACGCCAATAAAGTTTAAGTTAGTAGAGTTTTAATTTATAAAGATACAAATTCTTCCAACAAAAACTTAGGTGGAAACTTCTACAAAGAAACTTTGTTTCATCTTCTGATGTAAGAAGAAACATGAAAAATAGTAAAATATTACATGCATGAAAAATAAAAATTCTGCCAATCCGATGTAACTTTGAAATTAAATTGCTTAAGAACGGCTACACTGATTTGATCAATTTTCTGATTTTTGATTTCTGATCAATCTGATTTTTGTTTGATAGATGATTAATTAATCGTTTGAAAAAAAATTAATTAATTGTTTTTGTAATTAATTTTAAAATTAAAATATTAAAAAAGCTTTTTTAAAGATGGTTTTAAAGGGTCGCAGATCCATTGGAATTTAATTTTTTTTTTTTTGTAAAATAGTTCTATCCTTACTCTAAAATGTTTCAAATTTACAGAGGTTAATTTAAAAGATTTTAGTCCGACTAAAAATTCTAATTTTTCATAGTTTTTTCAAACAACTCCAATAAACAAAAACTTTTAACTTCAAATAAATTTTAATTTTTTTTTTTAAAGTTCTATCCTTACTTTAAAATATCTCAAATATAAGAGGTGTTCTTGAGATATAAGCCGGTGTGTCGCGGCTTATATTCATGATTCTACTCATTGTTCGGTTAACGTTTTAAATAAAGAACAGTTTACAGTCATTTGCTTATATAGACTTCATAACTGTCCTGTTACCGCTTTTTTAGAAGAGTTAAGTACTTTGCTTTCATCTATCAAAAATAAAAACTTACAGGTTTTAGGTAATATAAATATTATTAATATTTTAGATTTAAATTCTCAAGCTTGCAATGATAATCTATTCACATGGACTTCACATGGACTAAAATCTCTAGTAAATGAAGTTAAGAGGGGAAGTTACTTGTATTGATCATATTTTTGTAAGAAAAAATTTAAAGTCTAAGTGTATATATGTATCTAAAGTGTTCGACGGATCACTGCGCCACTATTCTATGTTTAGAGTTTGAAATGACTTGTAAATATGATAATATTAATTAGTCTTCAATATGATAATATTAATTAGTCTTCATTAGAATTCAATTTTGATTGTTGTCGAGTGCAGTCGCAAAAAATTTTGTTCTATAAAATTAAAATAAATTAAAATTAAATAACAAATTGTAAAATAAACGGGAAAGTTTGTTTAAAAAAAAAAAAATTTGGTTATCATCGAAGTGTTATAATCACATAATAATGACTCGTAAACCAAACCGTAATCAAGTCAGAAATTGTAGTGATTTCTTAAGCTCAACTAAAGCAAATGTGTCTCAATCAGTCTGTGAAATTTGTAATTTTAACTTAGCAAAAAAGGATAGAAAAGTTCAATGTGAAACGTGTAAAAAAATATTTCATGTGGAATGTGCTAACGTTAATCGTATTACTTACTCCAACATTATAGAGAAAAAAGTCAAATTTAATTGTACTAACAAATGCGGTAAATCTAACGCCAAACGCTTGCCATCAACAGAAAACATCGATAGCGATAACGGTTTCACCACTGATGACGAACTAGAGGGCTCAAACAATGCTGCAAAATTAGATAAAATACTTAAAATAAACAAAGAAATGCAAAAAATTCTTTTAAATTACATAAAACTCGAAGAACGCGTTGCGACCTTAGAAAATGAAATTGTTGAACTTAAACAAGAAAAACTTAATGATCATGTAGTTTTTGGTGGTATATCTCATTCAACGGAACAAACTGATCTAGATATCGTCTTAGAAATCACAAAAATACTGCAGGTTCCAGTGACCAAGAGCGATATTATGGAAATTCGAAGAAGCAAAAAAGGAAAGTCAGAAAATGTTAAAAATGCAAATCCTCCAATTATTGTACAGTTCATCTCACCTATTTTCAAAAATAAATTGATGAAAGCAAAAAAAATTCATGGGTCAATATTTACTCATCAAATTACAAAAGAAGTTAATTTAGAAAAACAAGTTTTCTTATCCTCATTTCTCACAATGCACAATGTCGAATTATTGAATTATGCAAAAAAATTAAAAAATGAAGGCTACAAGTATGTATGGTATGATAACTTTAATAATCATGTTTTAATTAAAAAAAATTCTGATTCAATTACTACGGTAATTAAATCAAAAAATCAAGTTGATGAAATTATTAAAAATAAATTATAATTTGCCAAACTCTAACACAAACAAAAATCATGGATTGCACACCTTATAATTTAGTTGATTGTATTGACATTAAGTATTGCATTAATAAAACCAACAGTAATTTTGATTCTAACTTGAATATTGTTTATTTTAATGCTCAAAGCATTAGAAATAAACTCGCTGACATAAAATATTTAATATCGTCATATAGCTTTGTTGTTCATGTAATTGTTTTAACGGAGGTTTTTGTTAATAAAAATGAAATTAATTTGTATAAAATTGATAATTATACTTCATATTTCTCTACTAGAGAAGACAAGAGAGGTGGTGGTACGGCAGTATATGTAATTGATAGTATTAATTCAGATTTAGCTTTTGATTTATCTTTTAATTTAAATAATTTTCTTATGATTAAACTCTTAAACATTGATTGCAATATCTTAGCCGTATATCGTCCTCCGTACAGTAATATTGATATGGTAAATGAATTTCTTTTGAAATTTGAAGAAATCGTACAAAAAAACAAGAATACTTATATAATTGGGGATTTCAATTTCAATTTACTTAACGAGCACGACAATGTTGTACAAGCATATAACAATGTAGTACTTTCTAACGGATACATTATCCTTAATAAGATTGATTCTGAATATGCTACACGTATAACCAATACTTCAAGAAGCATTCTTGATCATATTATTACTGATATTGTTACTCTAAAGTTTTATTTTTCTATCAATGATAGTGTCATAGGAGATCATCAAATGTTGGTATTTAGTATCGCCAAGGACAACCTAAATATTCCAAAAACCATTTCCAAAACCAAAACAGTTTTGGAATATGATAAAATTGATAAAGAATTATTTTCAAGGATGATAAATGATGCCGAAACATTTGATGATCTAATGAATCTTTGTTCGTCAACTATTCAAAATCATACTAAAACTATAAAAAAAATATCCCTATCATAAAAGCTGATCCATGGATCTCAAATGAAATAAAACTATTGCAAAGAAAAAGAGACAAATTTTACAAATTGAAGTGTAAATACAAAACTAACGCTTATCTAAAAGACAAATTCAATACTTTAAAGAAACAGTTAAAAGATTTGGTAAAGCAATCCGAAACAAAATATTTTGAAAATGAATTAAACAATAATGACTTTAGAAAGGTTTGGCAAATTATGAACAAACATGTCTTCAAAAAAACTAGAAATACAAATAATATAGCACTTGCACATGAGAATAAAGTATCTACTGATACAAAAATAAATTGTAATATATTTAATAAATATTTTGTTAATTGTATTAAGTCAATTATTCCAGATAGTGATATAAATATTGATTCCATCTTAAGTCAGCAGGACGATAACACTATTGAAATTGTAAGCCAAACAAACCAAGATGAAATCATAGACATAATCACAAAACTAAATCAAAGATCTGCTGTAGGATACGATGGAATCTCGGTGAGATTTTGTCTATATTTTAAAGATATTTTAGTACCCAAATTGTGCAATTTGATAAACATCGCAATAGCAAAACATGAATTTCCAGACTGCCTCAAAACAGCGTTGCTGATTCCTATCCACAAAGGTTCGACTAAAACAACTGTGGGTAACTATCGGCCAATTTCGCTATTGAGTACTTTCTCCAAAATTTTTGAGAGTGTTCTTTTCCGAAGACTAAACAAGTTTTGTCAAGCAAACAACATAATAAGCAACCATCAATATGGATTTTGTGAAAGATCAAGTACACTATCTGCTGTCTCTGAAATCGTAAGTGATATCAAAATAGGGCTTGACAAAAAGCAAATGGTAGCATGTCTCTTTATTGACCTACAAAAAGCGTTTGACGCAGTCTGCCATATGATCCTAATTAAAAAACTATATGAGATTGGTATTAGAAACAATAGCTTAAAAATGTTTCTTAGCTACTTAAACAATAGAAAACAGGCAGTTAAAATAGATTCAATTGTTGGTGACACTGAAAGAATCACGTATGGAATTCCTCAAGGCTCTTTACTTGGACCACTTCTTTTTAATATTTATATAAATGAAGCACTTTCACTCTGTTTGAGTGGTAAGGTCGTAATGTTCGCAGATGACATGGCCATAGCATATAATGAAAAAACTTGTAGTGACCTTCGACTTAAAATGCAATCAGATCTTAATCTAATATCCAACTGGGTTGACTGTTATCACCTGAAAATAAATGAATGTAAAACTAACTATATGATATTTACAACCAAAAATAAATGTTTGACGGAATTTTCTAATTTTGATCTATATGTTAATAGTAACAAGATAAAAAGAGTCTATTCCGCCGAATACTTAGGACTTTCCATTGATCCTTATCTCAATTGGAATAATCATATAACCAAATTAAAAAACAAAATTCGCACAACCAATTTCATTCTGTATAAAATGAGAAATATACTACCAATAAAAATTAAATACTTGATATTCCATACGCACGTTCTAAGCCATATTAGGTATCTGCTTCCAATCTGGGGCATTACAGCATGTGCGAGGATCCAGGAAGTTCATGTATTGCTAAACAAATCGTTAAGAAACGTAAAAAATTTACAGTATAACTGTGCTACTGGTCTACTGTACAACAAAGATATTCTACCTGTACAAAAACTAGTAGACTTTGAGATATTGTTCCTTATCTTTAAAATCAAACATAATCTCATTAAACAAAACTTTGAATTTCGCAAAGTAAGTTCTCTTCATGATTATCCTACAAGATATGCAGATCAGCATTTTATTATCCCTTATTTTAGAACCGCCGGTGGTCAAAGTTCTATGGTTTATAAAGGCTTATTAATGTATAACAATCTTCCTGATGACTTAAAAGATGAATCCAGAGTCAGTTTATTTAAATCAAATTTAAAATCATATATATTTGAAAATTAATTCTAAGTATGCTTAAAATAAAAAATGTGTACGTTTGCTTAAGTTTAGTTACAAAAATTAAAACGTATGTCTAAATTATATAACCCTAATGTTAAGTAAAATCTAAGTAAATACAAAAGCTAATTTGTCTGTTCTCGATAACTTATTATATTAAACTTTACTATAATTATTTGCACCTAGCACAATGTGCTTTTGCAAATATATAAATCGTTTATAAAATTTTATATTTTTATATTGTTAAATTATGTATTAAACCAATAATAAATAAACAAAAGCTAGAAAAAAAAAGTCTGTACTTCATACTAAAATTGGTTTTACAATATCGTCTACTAAACTTGCTTCTAATACTTGGTATAGTTGTTTCTCTGCTAATAATGTTATGTGCATATAATGATTTTATTTCTACCTGCAGAACCCTATTAATAGCTCAAAAAATTCTTTTAAGCGGCCAATAAAAACAAACAAAAGAATGGATGTCAGATAACCAATCCAATGTCATAAAATTGAAGAATCTTCTTTATAAAAAGCACAAACAGCACCCTCTATATGTTAACTTAGCTTCTAGATATTTTGAATATAAAAAAAAAAAAAATTTAAGGACTGCCTTGTATCTTCCAATTATTGTAGCATCGCAAATTAAAATTTCAGAATGTTTAAATTAAAATCATTAAAATTATTCTGGGTTTCACATCTATTAGTATTCCAAGCAACTATTATATACATTTTTATATTTAAAATATTCAAAACATATCATATAAAAATGTGCGTCTATCAACACCTTAGAAAGCATGTTGTTGTGGGACCTTGTTCTTAAAAGTTGTTTATGTGTTGTTGTGACACACCTTGTAATTTCTGCTACCAAACACACTAAAAAAATAGCTTATCATCAAAGAATATTCCATAACTTAGAGTAAGGGATGGTATCGTTGATTGAAAGTACTTCATCCACCAGCACCCCTAAGATATCACTTTGGCTCATGAGATTGCATTGCTATTGCCAGTGGTATACGATATCTCAAGATAACTCATATGCCAATAGCAGGGACTAAAGTATGCGTGGTTGTCACACCCATAGATCAACAATTTTAAATTTTACAAATCTTCCTGCGGAAAGCTAAGCAAATTCATTGGTAGTAATGCGCATTGTTGCCGTTTGCAAGTCACTATCGGCTAAGTGCCACCATTTTTAATTATTTCATTTATCATGATTGCTATTCATGTTTAATCATACATAAGCTATGCTTCTTTGTATAGAATTTATGCGATTTCCGTCTCGTAATTGTAAGCATAAAATCGATATAATCGATGTTATCAAGTTACAAGCATTAAGTCTTCATTTAATTTTAGAAACATGTATTATATACAATTCCAAATTAACAACATATTTGGTGAAGATGATAAAATTTGTAACATCATGTTAAATTCCAACACATATAATTTTGATATACAAAAGTAATTATTTCAGGTTATACTATCTTTCTTACGTTATTTTTAATTTCATAAAAATTATGTTCAACAAAAAAAACATTGATCAAAGCAAACTACCGTTTAAAACGATAGTTAAATAAAAAGCAAATTAAGTGTACACAACAACTTCCCAAATTTTCATGATGATAAATGTATTAATGCATAAAGGACAAACAACTTTCAATTTTATATATATGCAATATTTATTTAGCATGATGACTCGAATGCAAATTGCAAAAGACAGTAGCAATATAACTTTAAAAAACTGCGTTATAGATCAATTTTCTAAAATTCGTATAAAGAATTTTTTATTATTTTTATGAATTCATGAATAAAAAAATAATTTTAATGGTATTTGATAAAAATTAAAAAAAAAAAAAATTAAAAAAATATGTACCACACCAGGCATTAAATCACTACCTACAGAACATCAGTCGAGCACGATATCCACAACGCAATTTGAAACGTTAAGAAATGATAGATAGATTTAATTTAAAAAATACAGATAGATAGAAATGATTTAAAAAATATATTTTTGTTCTTCAAAAATGCATATAAAACTTGATGACGCGATATACAAATTTTACTCCATACAAATTTTCATAACGAGGCTAAAGAAGTTTTCACTTCAAAAAAGTGTTCTGCCTTAATTAAAAGTGAAGTGCTCATCACTGTCCACAATGCTACAAAAAAATTGCTGCTTTTGCAATATTGAAGTGTTTGATAACTTTTTCAGTTGTAAAGGGAACTGCGACAAAATAGCTCACTATACTTGCGCAGGAGTTAAAACCAAATCTAATTCTACGTTCAAGGCCAGCCTCGAATCTTAAATCAGTCTACTGGTTTTGTAAATCATGTGATGATTATGTTGCAGGTTACACAAACACCGTCAATGAACTGCATTTGAAAATTTCAAGCCTTGAGTCTAAAATCGATAATATTATAGATTTATATGGCAACAAATCTGAATGTAAAGGCAACCTGAACCAACTACGAAAGATAAATAAAACAAATAACAAAACAGAGAACTCGCAACTTTTAACCCAATCATATGCACTAAATAGTAATATTCAAGTCAAAAACCTCAACATTAACCCTCATGCATCATTAACAGAAAATTCGAAAACTCCAGCCTCACGACTTTACTATGTTACTGGATCCCAGTTGTCAACTGTGGTTTCTGACGACGAAGTTTTTCAACAGATAGCTGCAGTGGCCATACAATTATAGAAGTACATATCGATAATCGGGTGCCTGGAACACATAATGAAGCAACAAAAAAATCTGTCATCAAAAAAGTCGGACAAGTGCGAATAAAATTCGCTCGCCAAGGGTTTCGTGAATGTAAAAGAACACAATATCAAAAATAAATGACATAAAGTTATGTTGTAAAGTCTTTATATCGCCAGACTATGGACGCATAACAGAATAAATATTCAATCGTAGACGTCAATAGTAAATGTCAATCACATTGATCAAAAATGACACAAAAATTGTTACTTGAGGTTAAATTTTATCCACAGCTGTTTATGTTAACTAAAGAAAGATCTAGCCAGCTTTTTAATAGTTTAAATTGAGAATATTTTTTCAATAAATCTTTAACCTTTCTTATGACGTATTTAAAGTAAACTAAATTTGCTACAATATGATACTAAAACTGTCTCTATAGACCCAATAGTTTCCGAGATTAAGCCTTTCAAAGTTTATCACTTTTTTGGAACTTCCGAAAATAATTTTTTTCGAAAATCAGAACTACCGGATTTGACGCATACTGCTATGTATAAAGTTATTGGACTATAAATTAAGTGCTCTTTCAAATGACACCCCACTCGTTTGGGTCAAAAAACATTTTTTTTTACCCTCCCCACACCCATCCCCGAAATTTTAAGTTCAACGGATTAATGGTTCACGAGATAATCGAAATAATGTGAAAAACACGTTGTACTCTCACCAAGTAGCGGTAATAATGGGGTTATGGGCGGTTTAATGGCGGTTTAATAATGGCTGTATTAAACAAATTTAAATCTGAAATAGTGTACTCATGTAACGGAGTGATTGAACTGATAGCGGTACGATTGAAAATCGGCAAATCAATTCTAGTAATGGTACTTTATTTACATTTCGATGCATCTTCAATTTCTTATGCTGCCTTGGATTTAATTTTGGACAAAGATATCGGTCCTTTGATCTATGATAAAGAAGAAATAGTGTTTGTAGGCGATTTTAACTTCTCTGCTCTGAAGTGGACTTTCATGGACGATGTAATTACTCCAACAAATGGGAACGAAGCTCAGAACTCAGTCCTGGATAAAATATTTGGCTTTGGTACCAAACAAACCAATAATCTTAACAACAACTACGACAACTTGCTGGACCTAGGGTTTACTTCCTTGGATTTAGATAGTAACATTGCCGCATGCAATGACTTAGCGGGATCTGCTAGTGTTTTTCATACACCATTACATATTAATATACATTTTTATGATTTAGAAACTTTTAATAACTCGCCCAATATCAATAACATTTCTTGTAATTTTAAAAAAGGCGATTACGATTCTTTAAACACTTTTCTGGATTCAGTAGACTGGACCTTTATTGATCAGGATAAAGATCTGAATGCAATTGTTTCGCGTTTTTATGATATTTTGTATAACGGAATTGATAATTGCATTCCACAATACCAGTCAAACGTATCATCTTTTCGCCAGCCGTGGTTCAATAAGAATTTGGTTAATTTAAAAAATCGAGTGCATTAAGGCTCACAAAATTTACAAATCTACGCAATTAGAGTTGGATTATCTGAAATACAACTGTCTTCATACTGAATTCAAAATACTAAATAAGTTTTTGTATAATAATTATGTTCTGGATATTGAGTCTGATCTTTATTTCTGATCCCAAAATCTTCTGGCATTTTATTGACACAAAGAGAAAATCTAATTGTTACCCATTAACAATTTATTACAATGACGAATCGTCTAGTGACTCTAAAATTATATGTAACTTTTTGCAAACTTTTTCAAAAGCGTTTTCAACTCAACACCATCCATGTTAAATCCTTATCAACCATCAGAATCTATGAAATGGCTCAAAATCAAACGTAAAAATAAATATTTTGATTAAAAAAAAATACAGCATATTAGGGTACGTTTTCACCAAATTGTGTGAAATAAAAAAATTTTTTGTGTGAGATAAAAATTAAAATCGAAAACGCCTTTTCTTCTCGGTTTTTTCTATTTAATGTCAAATTTTAGGTTATGTGAAAAAATGGCCGACATAAAAGTTATAGTAAGATATTATTATTACCTACAACTTTTGCCTAAAACTGTTTTCGATAAAAGGTCTAGTTTCGCTGAAAATCATGAAAAACCATTTTCTACCCCTAACCTAAAAGCTCACCCCATTTCACCCCCGTAGGTCGGATCACCTTTAATTTATGTTTCCCATCATTTGCACAATATTTTCTTATTTATCCAATAGTTTTCATCCTGTTACTAATTTTTTGCATTTTTTGCCTGTTTTTAAGGTATCTAGACTGGTCTAATATACCTGATAAACTCAAAAAAGAAAATATTACATCAGTTCATAATTCTTAAGCTACAATTGACAATATGGTTTATTCATATAACTATGAATCTTCTACTTGCTTTTTATCTCCGATTTCTACTTCTTAAATTGAAACTATCATAAATAGCTTAGATTCCTCTTATTCTACTGGTCAAGATAATATTTCAAACTCTCTGATTAAAATTATTTCACACTAAATTAGCTAACCGAAAGCCCCCCTATTACAAAACTTACAAAAAGTTGTGGTTTTTAAAATAAATTATATTAATGAGAAATCTTTTTTGTTTAATTATAAAAAGCGGTATCTCGACGCCATGTGGTGTTCTTTTTATTTCGGACCTTCATGCTCTTTCCAAAATGTTTTGAAAAATCTTTCGCAACATTTTAAATGTTATGGTCTCGATTACATTGAGATTGTTGCTTTTTAATTAGGAGATGCTTCTTCTCTTATTAACTAGACTTTATATTCGAATTTTTGACTTAAATATTTACGTTTTTTCGCAAGTGGTCGATTGAACGATGACCTGAAGTTGTAGTGTTAGGCATTAGGGATGAAGTTATTGTAGGAATGAAATGAATGGGTCAAAAGGATTCGTCTTGGAGATGGAATACTGAATAATGTGAACGTGCAACTATTGTTGCAGACTAGAAATATATAATCAGCTTACAACATTATCTGGAAGCATAGCTCAAGCCCATAAATCAAGAATGCAACTCCACAACCTTAAACTTTGTAAAAAAAAACACGAGAAACTGTAAAGTAAATAAGTGGGACACCTACTTAAGACAAGAGTGGCAACAACTACAGTGAGGTTGAACAAAAAGTATTATTAAAGCAGCTTACATGGATGAAGTACAAAACATAATTTGACCAAGATCAATTTTTTTAACAACAAGAAGGGATCATCAACAGGAAGAAACCCTCATTAACAGTAAATTTTTAGCTTTAAATAAAATATGACGCAAAACTCTCGCAACATGAATTAAGTTTAATCCCGTCAGAATCCAACAAGATCGTTTTTAACGAAGAGCAACATAGTGTAGGGTAGTAACGTAAAGAAGTTGTATTGCCAGCTTTCAACCTTTCAAATAATTGTGAAATAATATTGGTATATCAAAATTATCAGATTTTAAAGATAATGTAGAGTAAAATAAAAAATCAGGATCTTTCACCACTTCATCGAAAAATCAGATCAGTTTCGTCTTAATTGTAAGTTTCGTATTATGATCGAAAATCGTAAGCACCGCAAGCCGTAAGTTGTAATGTCTTTTAGTATTTTCAATTTAATTCAAACAATTTATCTCCTATAATTTTAGAATAAAACAGTTAAACGGTAAATATTAAGCTTGGCTGCGCCACCGCACGGTAAAAGTGATAGAAGTTATAATTTTTGTACATCTAAAACCAATCGTTTTAACTTCAATTTTTACATCTGAATTTATCCAATCAATACCCAACCTAGCTAAACATACAATTCGGGTTAATAACCGTAGAAAAGATGTAGCAATTGACAAACGATATTAAATTGGAAAAAAAAATCTCGTTACCTAGTGATATGCATTTATTTTCTAACGTTTCCTTTTAGACTCTTATTTTTATAATTACGGTTCTCAAATAAAACATTAATTAAATTAAAAAATATTGATTTTCAAAACGTTAAGGATTTCATCTCAAACAATATTTCTTTTTAAGGCTTCAATTAATTAAAATATTTTGAGTATTTTATTCACGTTTTTTTTAATTTGATTAAAAAAACACAGTTTTACATACCATTAAAATAATAATATACCAATTAAAAAAATGTATATATTAATTTAATGTATATTGTTAATAATTGTAATAAAAAAATTAAAATTTACGACAGATGTCGCCGTAAACAATAAACCAAAAAAAAAGTGTAATACATCGATCATCTTACACAACTCATATATTATATTATTGTACATACATCACCCATATCAACACAAAAAGTACAATATAAAAGAAAACTTTAGTAAAAGTAAAAACAACTAACATCAGGATAAAATAATAATAATAAAGTAACAAAATTGACAACAAACACATGTTAGATTCCATTTTTTTTATTTATTACAAAAACCGTTTTCATATAGAGTTTTTTGTCATGATTCAGTTTCCGGTTTTTCTTAAAATGTTAAATAAATGAAAACAAATGATTGATCACGACATAATTTTATTTTCTCACCAAATTTTATAGATTTTGTTTTTAATATAATTTTCTTGTTTAATTAGGATCTTAATTTGATTAATATTGAATTACGTAATTTTTTTTAATGTACATATACCGTTTTGATTGTAGGCACAGTTTTACCGGTACAGAACTACAACGCTAGGAGCTGAGAGATTATTGTTTAAATTCGTCAATATTCTATCAATATCCGGTTTTTTATAAAATAAACGACAAATAATTAAAATAATATTTATGTAATTCAAAAATTTGTTTTTTGTTTAATTAGGATTTATATTAAAATTGGAAAATCCAGATACAAGAATCAAGATCAACATTATAAGTCAGCTGCATATCAAATGTAAAGGAAACGCTTCCAAAATACGTTATAATCGATTATATGTGACTTTACCGTTAATGTTTGTTGCTATGATTCAAATATTTTTTTTCAGTAAATAATAACAAATGATTGATAAGGACACCATTTTATTTTCTCAACATATTTTGTAGATTTTGAGTTTTTTAGATTTTCATGTTTAATTAGGATCTGTAATTTATTAATATTATATTACTTAAGTTTTTTAAGGTTTTATTTTCTTAATATTGTTTTTTATCGTTACCGTTTAAGTTAAACGTTTAATTGTATTATATAATACAGGGCCGTAAAATTCATGGGATTATTTTGAGGTTAGGTTGGATGATGAATTACTATTTGTGTGATGTATGTAAATATTTATTAATTGGAATGTGAGTTTAAGGGAATAATTTTAAAAGTTTTAAGTTTCGGATTACTATTGTAAAGTAAGGGATATGAAATAACAGTATATTGTACAACGACTGACAAAATCATATCAATATCTCATGAGTATGAAAACTTAAGGGCATATGCTGGTTTTGGAATTTCCAAAATTCGTTTTAGATCTTTAAGAATATGTGCTTAAAAGGATTTTTCAAAATTAGAATTATTTTCGGAGTTACAGCGGCTTTTGTGACGCGGCAACTTAGCTGGTCGGGTTGAGCGAATCAAACAATAGACGGAAGGCCTTACCCAATTTGCCCTTTGTACATCCGTGCAAAGTTTGGTTTTTCGATTTTTTCTATTTTTAAAAAATTCGGAAAGGTAAAAAAACAGGTTAAACATTTTTTTCAAACCGTCGCCAATTTGTGAATTTTTCCCGAACCATAACGACATATTTTCTAATGAAGAATTTTAAACAAATTTTTATTTCAGAACACTTCAAAGGCTCAAACCACGTCAACCACGACAATTTGTCAACCTTGTCCCATAATACTGAAACTTCCATCTATAGTTGTAATATCCATTAATCAGGATATATCAAACGTTTCTTTATCGTCTAAGTTCAACTCGTATCCATCGAGTTAAATCCATATCATGTGACTTTAGACGCTGTATAGGAAGGCAATGCAAGGATTAAGAACAATGTCTGAAACACTTTTCAATGCTTTTAGATAAGAGTGTCTTAGTTTCTTTTGAAGGGAGAACAGGGTGGTAATTCAAACGGGAGAAAGACTGGCCTAAAAGATATTGAATATTTGACGGCAAGTCACACAGGCTCAGTTTTGATTTTACAAAAAAGATGTGCAAGTAAAAGTTGTAGATAATGAAAAAATACATCGACTGTTGTTTTTGTGTTTAGGCAAAAAAAAATGTTTTAAGCAGAAAAAGTAAGATCTTTTATAGTCGAATTTTACTGATTTACCAACTAACGTTCGTTTTTCGCCTATAACTATTTCAGTTTTGATTTTACAAGAAAAATTATTCAACTAAAAGTTGTAGATCTTAAAAAAATACATCGATTTTCTTCTTGGTTTGTTAAGCTTGAAAAGGGAGTTCTTTTGTAGTCGAATTCTCCATAAATAACTAATAACGTTCGTTTTTCGCCTATTACTATTTCAGTTTCAATTTTACAAAAAAATTAGCTGAATAATAGTTGTAGATCTTGAAAAAACACATCGATGTTTTTCTTTGTTTGGGCCGAAAAAGAGCTTAAACATCATTTTTTAAGCTTAAAAAGTAAGATATTTTATAGTCGAATTTTACAGAAATACCATTAACGTTTGTTTTTCGTCTATAACTATTTCAATTTCGATTTTATACAAAAAGAATAAGCAAATAAAGTTGTAGATAATGAAGAAATACATCGATTTTCTTCTTTTTTTTTTCTCAAACGAAAAAAAAATTTTTAAGCTTAAATTTATTGTAAAATTTTACAGAAATAACAAATTTAACAGAAATAAAATAATAATTGTAATGCCTATAACACAACACATTTTATAAAAAAAAATTGAAATCAGAAACCGAGAACAAAAAAAAGCATTTTATTTATCAATACTTTTAATAAGCTTTTTGATTGGTATATTATATTAAATTATATTATTGTATCGAAAAACGAACGAATAGATATAACTATTCGACTATAAAAGATCTTACATTTGCCTTAACACAAAAATAACAGTCGATGTTTTTTTTCATTATCTATATTCTATAACTTTTATTTGCACAATTTTTTTGTAAAATCAAAACTGAAATAGTTATAGGTGAAAAACGAATGTTAATGTTATTTCTGTAAAATTCGACTGTAAAAGATCTTTTTCAAGCTTAAACAAATTTTTATTGCCTAAACAGAGAAAAAATCGATGTATTTTTTAAGATCTACAACTTCTATTTGAATAATTTTTTTATAAAATCAAAACTGAAATATTTATAGACGAAAAACGAACGATATTAGTTAAATTTGTAAAATTCGACTATAAAAGATCTTACTTTTCCAGCTTAAAATTTTTTTTTTGTCTAAACACAAAAATAGCAGTCGATGTATTTCTTCATTATCTATAACTTTTACTTGCACAACTTTTTTGTAAAATCAAATCTAAAATAGTTATAGGCGAAAAACGAACGTTAATATTATTTCTGTAAAATTCGACTGTAAAAGATCTGTAAAAGATTTTTTTGCCTAAACAAAGAAGAAATTCGATGTATTTTTTTAAGATCTACAACTTTTATTTGCATAATATTTTTTGTAAAATCAAAACTGAAATAGTTATAGGCGAAAAACTGATTTTATCTAATGTTTGATAATGCTCCTTGATGCTCCTTGAACAGAAAAAATAAAATAGCGAGTGGTAATTTTTTTTTAAAAATGCTTAAAAAATTCACGATGGCTTTTAGACCATAAGCAACCTAATAACGGTTCAAGGTTATGAAAATTAAAATAAAGCTTTTTTTATGGGACACCCTAATGCACACGAACTGCATTTAGCTCATGTGATGTGCTTTATAAAAAACAATCGAGTAATGATTTAACTGCCTGAGCGTTAAAAATATGCATAAAAATAGATTAGAAAGTGATGGATAGGTTCCGCAAGGCGGAGACTTTTCCATGGCACACAGACTCTACGGTCCATAAAAATATGCATAAAAACATGCAAAAGCTATGCTGGATTTAAACAAGCAATTCGTCGTAACGTAGACGAGTTACATACTATTAAAACAACAATAGTTTCATTACAGTCACTAAAAGTTGTAATTGAAAAGTTAAGCAGAACTGTCGTCACATTACTTGGGGCAGATGGAGTGTTTCGGTTTATTTTGGATGATCTCAGCGAGCAAAAATATGCCGTACAAAAAAGAGTAGTTCAGCGTCGTATGTAATACCGAGTTAATTGGTTTATTTAAATATCCGAATAATTCTTTAAGTTTAAACAGATAAGGCAATTTAATAGTATTGTTTCCATCCAAAACAGCAATATATTTAAAAACCAATAAACTGTTTTCCAAATTATAGATTAACGATGATGAAGATGCGTATGGTAGGACCTATGGTGAAGCTGACAATATATCAATTCTACCGGATGAGCCATTTCCATCTTTATTTCCAACATTTGTGTGTCATCACAAATGCACACGTGTTGAATATATAAAAGAATGTTTATATAACGTCAAAAATATCATACAGAATATTAAACTATATGAAGCAAGTGGCAACTGGCATGCTTACTATATCACCGATATCAGTTGAAGCCGAGCGAGCCTTTTCCGCAGCCGGTTTAATTAAAATTAGAACGTCAATTATTTTCAATTATTTCAATTTTATTTCTCCTTAGAAAATGGTGGAATTTTATTGGTTTCGACTTGGCTCTGAAAGAATTTATTTATGGATTTTAGTTCATTATTTGAGCCGACGAAGTTAGTTGCATTGTCTGACCACAATGTATTACACTTGCCTCCGCGGTAA
Organism: Diogma glabrata; assembly: GCA_963693315.1. Classification (NCBI taxonomy): domain Eukaryota; kingdom Metazoa; phylum Arthropoda; class Insecta; order Diptera; family Cylindrotomidae; genus Diogma; species Diogma glabrata. The sequence goes on from OY856186.1 coordinate 420,183,622, forward strand.
ATAAATCTCTTGAGCCAAGCGATGAAGGATTCGGCAGTTAAGTCCATAACAATTTTTAAGTGAACCGCTTTTGAAACGAAACAGATAAACGACGCAATGTAAGCCTTATAAGGGGAGGAATTGCGTTGCCGTTTATTTTTAATTAGAAAAGGACCGCACAGATCAACGCCGGTTACATTAAAAGGTCTATCAGGCGTTATGCATTCAGCAGGTAACAATTAATACAACGGTGAACTGTAGTCTTTGCACAGTTTTTAGAATTTATGGGCCAACATTTTTGTCGAACTAATGATACGAGAAGTTGAGGTCTTGCGTGTAAATGTTTAGTATGTTCAAATTTAAAGATTAATGATGTAAAATGGTGTTTTCCGGGCAATAATAATTGGTGTTTAAACATCATAATTTAATTTTGTTTTAGTTACTCTACCTCCAACCCTTAGGAGATTATTTTCATCGCGGAAGGAGTTTAAAGACTTTATTTTACTACTATTGTGTAATTCTTTATTACACAAAAGATGTTTAATTTCAGGACCAAATTCTTCTTTCTGAATTATTTTGACAATTTGAAATAATGCAGATTCAATTTCGTTTAATGATAAAGCATCAACCAGTTTGATTGAATTTGGTTTAGAATTATTTATGAAACGCATACAATATGCAGTTACACGTAGTAATTTAGAATATGAACTGAATTACTTCGGTCTGAAAGACCTAAGTATTACATTCATGAGCTCAAAGTGAAATTCTTACCCCCACTTTTTTGGCTTTTCTCGACGTTTTAGGACCTACTGATTCTAAAAAAGCAAAAAAAAAAATGTGTGTCTGTCTGCCGGCCGGCCGTCATTACCTACGCTGCAGAGAAAACCGCTAGAGGGATTTCAAAAAATTTTTTTTTCTAAAAATAGGTATACACAAGGGACAGGTCCGAAAGGACGCTGTGTTCGATAACTGTACCGAAAGTGTGTCAAAAAAATCATTACGTGTATCAAAAATAGCAAATTTTCATATTTTTGGCTTAAAAAACGTTCATTTTAAGTGATTACGAGTAGGAACATTAAATTTGGAGAAATCTTGATGGTCGGGATTGGTATGTAAGATCAAAATCTAGATTATTGCATTATAAGTTTGTCAAAAAAATGTTGTCAAGTGTGTCAAAAGAAAAATTTTGATTTATTTTTTATTCAATTTCTTGGAAAAAAATAAAATTGTTTGTTTGAAATGAAATTTTATTATCATTATTGAGAATTATGGCATTATAAGTTTGTCAAAAAAATGTTGTTAAGTGTGTCAAAAGAAAGGTTTTTATTTATTTTTTACCCAATTTTTTTAGAAAAAAATAGAATTAATATGACGTGAAATTTTATTATTATAGAGAATTATGGTATTATAAGTTTGTCAAAATAATGTCAAGTGTGTCAAAAAATTATTTTATTTATTTTTTCAGCCAATTTTTTGGAAAAAAAATGTAGAAATAAAAAAATTGAAAATGAAATTGGACATGGAAATTTTTGAATTTGCTAAAGTTTTTGAAATATTTTTGGAATTTTGAAAAAGTTTGTATTTTTGATTTTGTAATAATTTTTGCAATATTTTTAGTATTTCGGAAAAAGTTTTAATTTTTGATTTTGTAAGAATTTTTTGAATATTTTTCGAATTTTGAAAAATTTTTAATTCTTGATTTTATTATAATTTTTGGAATTTTGAAAAAATTTTCAATTTTTGAATTTTGTAATAATTTTTGAAATATTTTTAGAATTTTGGACAAAGTTTGAAATTTTAAGAGATTTTGGATTTTATTGGAATTTAGAAAAAGTTTTAATATTTGATTTCATTCTAATTTTTGGAATATTTTTGGAATTTTGAAAAAAGTTTCAATTTTTGATTTTGTAAGAATTTTTGGAACATTTTTAGAATTTTGAAAAATTTTAAATTTTTGATTTTATTAAAATTTTTGGAATTTTGAAAAAAGTTTTAATTTTTGATTTTGTAATAATTTTTGCAATATTTTTAGAATTTTGGAAAAGTTTAAATTTTCGGAATATTATCGGAATTTAGAAAAAGTTTAAATATTTGGTTTTATTCTAATTTTCGGAATATTTTTGGAATTTTAAAAAAAGTCTGATTTTATTTAATTTAACAATATTTTTGGAATTTTGATTATAATTTTCCGGCAACGTATTGATGTTTCGTGTTAGTTTTGTAATAAATTTTTAAAAAGAGATAAAAAAATACTTGTACTTTAACAAAGAGGTATGTTTGATATACATCGCTCCCCAAAACTAAAAACGAAAACTATATCACTAGCCGAAAACTATATCAAAATCCTTAACCCAAACCGAAGTCTTGATATCTCAGAGCTGTGTGATTTCAGCCCCTCCATATTTTCATATTAAAACGATTAGGAAAGGATTTGGTGATAGAATGTAACTGGCTCGCGGAAACTAAAAGAGCACGGCACTCGTGATATTTTCTAGTACTGTCTTGAATTAATATCAAAGCAGTTGGTAAAATAATATGATTAGAAACATATTTGGATTGTATTGCAAAATTTGCTTCATTTGGTTGGTTAGTTTCCATAAGACTTGATGAACTGGGTCTATTCAAAACATTAGAATTATTTTGGAACATTGCAGGCTGAACAGAAGGTATAGACTTATTGTCAAAACTCGAAATTGGTTGCAATTGTTGTTGATGATGCAATAATGTGTTATGTTTATGATTACATATTTTGCAACCTAATGGCAGTACAATGTGTTACAGTATGCTTAGATCTGAAACAATTAATACATACTTAAAAATCTTTAACTTTATTAAATCTAGCTATGGTGGATATTTGTAAAAATTCAGGACATTTTACAAATGAATGCCATTGTTCATTACATATGGCACAAAAATTTGTACGGTTTACCAATACTAGATTTTTCGGATGATTGTGAATTATTTAAATTAGAAATCTAGCTATGGTGGACATTTGTAAAAATTCAAGACATTTTACAAATGGATGCCATTGTTCATTACATATGGCACAAAAATTTATACGGAAATTTGCTCTAATGGTACAGAATTGATTATCAAACGAAAGTATTGAATTTAGAAATTCATCACATTCTTCATCATCTAAAATGTTTATTAAAGTGTCAACAAACTAAATTCATTATAAACCTGATCCAGTCCTGATAACCTACTTTTGATTTCGTAAATAGAGGAATTAGTTTCTTCTCTTTTGTTGAAAAATGCTTCAAAACTTCGCAATTTGTTATTAAGTAGATATATCTTTTTAAAATCCAGAATTTTTGAAGGATTTGGTGTACCCTCAATGGTTTCATACTGAGAATCTTCATTGTTATTTTTGACACTTTTTTTTTGATTTGGGCATAATTGAAAAAGATATACAAAATATTTATATAATGATTTTCCAATTATTTAGGTTTTTTACGGGATATATGTGATTTTATCCCGTCATCCCGGGAAACAAAATTTAGCGGGAAATGAGAAGCCCTAATGACAGCCAGGAAACATTAAAACACGAATTAAATATAATTAAAAAGAATAACCCTTTTATTTAAAAATCGCAATTACTTTGTTATACAATTTATCGGGTTCCGTATGCAATTATTTTTATTCTACAATGTGATCTGTTTAAATACAGTTTTAAAGAAAGAATATTCCATAAACATAAAAAAATTCCTTTTAATTTTGTTTCTTTATTTTTGAACATTTTGGTTCTGTGGTATTGTTATATGTACCTAGGTTAACCATGTTTTGTGTTTCATTCGTAATTTATAAAAGAACAGGTTGTAATTTATCATATTTTTGGTGCTGTTATATGTCGACACAATAAACGATTTTGTAGGCATCGAGATATCATTTTCATTTTTAGTTTCGCTCATTCATTTAGTATTTCGGTCTGTACTTTTTTTTAAATCACTATTTATCACCACTCATTAATTTATAATCTTTTTTTTTTTTTTAATTAGTTAGACATGTTTAGCACACTAAGTATGAAATATTCATCTTGATTGGGAAACAATTTATTGCCCGTATCACCTTGTCTGGTGATATTTCACTGCTATTGCCAGTGGTATATGATATCTCACGGTAACTCATATGCCACTAACATAAGATGACCAGACGTCCCGACTTTTAACAATTCATTTTAAAAATGTCCCGATTTTTTAAACGAAAACAGAATTTCGTTATTCAAATGAAAAAAAAGAATTTCGTTATTTAAAAATAAATTTCGGCAATTTATATATCCTACATAAAACATTTTCTTTAGTTTAAATATATATAAATAAATTAAAATTATATAACAACCAATATAACATAAATTGTGGAGCTTAATTTATGTCTTCTTGAAATTGTAATAAAAATTATATGCATAAACTTATTCATACTTTTTAATTATTTATATCAAAATTTGAAAAATAAAATAATCCGTCAAAGTTTAGTTATTTTAACTTAAGTTTTACGCATGGAGGGATCATTTTTAATTTTTATTGATTTGTAAATGTTTTTATTTTTGACCTACGGGTGTGACAAGCACGCGTACTCCAGTCCCTGATATTGACATACGAGTCAACGTGGCAATATCAGTGACTCCCAGAATTAGATTATTTTTAGACTCTTCGAATTCTCTTATTTTGCTAGGTAATGCAGGCGTTAGTGATGTTGAAAAAAAGAATTTTTAAAATTTTTGGTGTGCCACCACTTTTATAGATTCCCCGGCTTATTAAGTGAACTAACTATACTAAACCTTTCCCACAGACCCAAGTTTTGACACATCGATGTGGGACGGTTTAAACCCTTCACATTTTATAATTATTTTGAGGCGTTTTTTTGAATTAATGAAATCTTCGGGTTTGCATAAAATTTATTCGGGATGAAGTATCATTATTAAAAAAATATATTGATAGGAAAAAGTTAAAACTTTGGGGATCAGTAAAAATCACAATAAAGAACAAATGGTTAAAAATATTTCATCATTTTGAAACAAACCGTATGCCATACAATAATGTAATAAAAAATATGATATACGCGTTGTCAATACATTACTAATGGTGCGACTGAACGCGTTTTTTTATGGTTAAAAAAGTGTGGACATCAGAAAAATCGTAATTAAGACTCGAGTTTCTGATTTCTCAACTGTTTATGAGTCTCGAGATTCGAGACTCTCGATTTTATCAACGATTGTGTTTCTTGAAAAAATTGCGAATAATTATTTGAATTTCTCGAGATTCTCGAGAATTATCAAAAATTAATTTTATCCAGAAATGGATCCTTAAAAAATAATAAATCAACTCATTACACATGAATTTGTTTATTCAATAAATAAAAGAATTCAAGATGCATTAAATAATATATGTTTTAAATTATTTAAGTTAATTAAATTAATTGTTTTAAAAAAATATAAATATGTATCTCATTATATAGAATAAAAAATCTTATTTAAATTTAATTTTTGCAGTTTAAAAAATTTAATTTTTGCTATTTAAAAAGTTTTACAACACAAGACTAGCGATTTTGTCACTCAGTCTAGTGATTTATCCTTCAATCGTACTCTCCGTTTACTGCAAAAATTTCCAGATAAAGAAACATTTCTTTCATACTCATTGCATGTAGGTTTTATCAAAATTAGAGTGTTTCTTAGAAGTTTCAAATTGATAGTGATCTTACCAGTAGCTTCAAATATATCAATTTTCTTGAATAGTGAGAGGATACTCTACCTAAACCTAAATAACAATTTGAAGGTTTCATATTTCTGAATTAATTTTCCGAAGAGATTTGAATAGAAATTTTGGGATTCCTTCTGTAGATAATAATGAGGCATCCTGACGGTTGAGAGCTTTCATTGATTTTGTGTCTATTTGAATGGCACTCAAAATATTTAAAGCAACCGCATCAACTATACATATTTTTATTCCATAAGTGATTTAAATTGGGATAATTTAAAGTTTTTACAACTGCTACTTGACTCGCAAAAGCCGGTCAATCACGGTTTTAATAGATTTCTATCTGCTGTCCTGGAATAATTGCAACTCGCTTCTCTCCTCAAGTTGTTTTGCAGTATACCAGGATGGTTCGGGGTCTACAACAGTCATCTAAAAGTTCATTTTGTTGTAGAATTGAATCGGATTTATGGTGGTTTGTTAAATGTTGAGATTTTCGACAATATTTTTCGAGAAATGAGAATCTCGAAAATATGGATATGGTTCCTCGAGATTTAAGAGTTCAAGATAACAAATCTTTCTCGAGCATCTCGAGACCGGATTGTTGCAGAAACTCTACTTGAGACTTTGAAAGACCATTTTATGTGTGAAATATAAGTTAACAAATTCTTGTGGAATATTTCATGACATTTTCAACAACAATGGTAGCATCCTAAAAATTTACGCAAATAAGAAATATTCCGAAGAATCAAATAATACTATACACAATTTTTTATATTTATTGTATTTGTAAGTTGCATTTATCTTGATATTAAAAAAATATATTACAATATAATTTTTTCCTTCTACGAAAATTTTTTTGAAGTGAAAACTTCTTTAGCCTCGTTATGCAATTTTGTTTGGAGTAAAATTTATATATTCGCGTTATCATTTTTAAATCAGGAAAATATTTTTAAATATGAAACACATCTATCATTTCTTAACGTTTCAAATTGAGATGTGGATATCGCGATCGACTGATGTTCTATTAGTAGGGGAGCCCGGGATGCTAAATTTGCAGTTACTAGAGCGTCATAGGGACTTATTGGATTGTGAAGTTTACGTTCTAAAATGAAAAAAGTTTATGTCAAGTTTTCCATTTTAGTGGGGGGGAGAGCGTGTAAGAATTTTTAAAAATGTAAAAAAAAACAGTCACATAAAAATACTCGAGCGCGTCAGATATTCATAGAGTATATGCGCTTTGTCTTTCTGATAACCGATACATATAAATCTGACGATTAACTAAAGGGAGGTGGGCGTATAGAGAGGTGGAAAAACAAAAAAAAAAAGTTATTCGAGCGTGTCAGATATTCAAGGTTTATGTAAAGTGAACTCAAAAAAGTGTCCTATTTAAATGACTGACGATTTAAACGTGACCAAAAGTCATGGCTGATTTTGAAAAATGTAAAAATAAAATGTGACCTTGAGATACTCGAGCGCGTCAGATTTTTATGCAGGGGGATCAACTTGATGTCTTCGTCCTCCAGGATGATAATCTGACAATTATATGGAGGGGTACTGTTCGTCTGACAATTTTAAAGTGACAATTATTTCTCGTTTCTATTTCTATGTAATTTTTTTCAAAAACAGTATTTTTAATCTAAAACTGTAGTAAATTTAATAGTTAAAAAGCATAATTTACCATTTTGTTTTATGTTACTAGTATTATCTCAGTTATATTAATGCTTTTGGATTGAAAATTACGATTACTACAATTAATGTAATATGAAATATTTGACAATTGATTTTTCCTGCAATTAAGCGAGCAAACATTTACTGGATTTTGGAGTGTTTTTAATTTATTTTTAAACAGTGCATGAAATTCACAAAATAACTTATAAATACAACAAACAAATCAAAACGTCTAGCAGCCACCAAAAACGTGTACACTATGGTGATCAGCTGAGATGGCGTCATGCCAACAGACGCTCTAGTGGAGTCGGTGCGAGAGAGTAAGAGATAAAGAAAGAGTGAGAGAGAAGTGAGGCGCGGAGTGGGGAATACACAGCTCTCAGCATCTGTACGCTCCATCTTTTATTGACGATTTTACCTGAATCGCCCCATGAAAACTGTCAGAATATATGTTTTCCGTAATCCTGATAGGATTACCTTCAAAATTAAAAAAAAGTTTATCGCGCTCGAGTATTTTAAGGTGTCGTTTTTTTTTACACCTTTGTGACTCGCCTATTTCCTTATGTCACGGTCAAATTGTCAGATTATTGAAATATACACTTTTCTGGATGTATTTAACTTACCTTCTCTTAATCTGACGCGCTTGAGTTTTTCTGACGATTGATTTTTTTTTACTAATCTGACGGGTTGCCCTCGACGCACCCCACTACATTAAGGGTTCATATTTGGTAGGAGTACATTACAGGGTGCAAATTTTCTCCCCATATGATTTTCTGACGCGCTCGAGTAACTCGCAAAATCCCCGCTTGGGCTCCCCTACTATATAGGTCGTGAGTTCCATTCCTGGACTGGTACATTTTTTATTGTTTTTTTTTTTAATTTTTATTAAATGCCATTAAAACTATTTTTTTGTATTCATGAATTCATACAAGCAATAAAAATTTCTTATTACGAATTTTAAAAAATTGGTCTACAATGCAGTTTTTTAAAGTTATATTGTTACTGTCTTTTGAAATTTGCATTCGAGTCATCATACTAAATAAATGTTGAATATATATAAAATTGAAAGTATGTCTGTTTGTCCTTTATGCATTAATACATTAATCATCATGAAAATTTGGGAAGATGTTGTGTACACTTAATTTGCTTTTTATTTAACAATCGTTTTAAACGGTAGTGTGCTTTGATCAATGTTTTTTTTTGTTGAACATTATTTTTATGAAATTAAACAGTATAATCCGTGATAATTTCCATCTCATTTTAAATTTAATGTCAAATTCATATTTGTTTAATTTTAATTTTATTAGCTTTATTATTGTTAGTTTTTAGCTGTCGTTTTATTAGCTTTTGTTATTATTTTTGAATTTTGTTTTTTTTTGTCTTGTCTCAACGTTTATTGCACATTATTAATAAACTAGTCAATGCAAGCTTTTAGAAGACTTCGTGTCTTATTTACATTGTATAAAATAAATAAATAAATAAATAAAAAAAGAAAATAACGAAAGATAGTATAACCTGACACAATTACATTTGTATATCAAAATTATATGTATTGGAATTTAACACATCATGATGCTACAAATTTTATCATATTCACCAAATATGTTGTTGGTTTGAAATTGTATGTAATACATGTTTTTAAAACTTAATAGTTGTAACTTGATACTTGATAACATCGATTACATCGATTTAAAGTTCACAATTACGAGACAAAGAAGCATAGCTTATGTATGATTAAACATGGATGGCAATCATGATAAATAAACCAATAAAAAATGGTGGCACTTAGCCGATAGTGATTTGCAAACGGCAACAATGCGCATTAATACCAATGAATTTGCTTAGCTTTCCGCAGGAAGATTTGTAAAATTTATAATTGTTGATCTGTGGGTGTGACAACCACTCGTATTTTAGTCCCTGCTATTGGCATATGTGTTATCTTGAGATGTCGTATACCACTGGCAATAGCAGTGCAATCTCGTTAGCCAAAGTGATATCTTAAGGGAGCTGGCGGATGAAGTATTTTCAATGAACGATACCATCCCTTACTCTATGTTATGGAATGCTCTTTGATGATACGCTATTTTTTTTTTAAATAAAATGTGTTTGGTAGTAGAAATTACAAGGCGTGTCACAACAGCACATAAAAAACTTTTAAGAACAAGGTCCCATAACAACATGCTTTCTAAGGTGTTGATAGACGCAAATTTTTATATGATATGTTTTGATTATTTTAAATATAAAAATGTATATAATAGTTGCTTGGAATGCTGATAGATGTGAAACCCAGAATAATTTTCATGATTTTAATTTAAACATTCTGAAATTTTAATTTGCAATGCTACAATAATTGGAAGATACAAAAAACACAGTTATTTCACAGATTTAAGTTTTCACTTCTGTCGGCAGTCCTTAATACTGCCTTCTATTTTTGTTGCTTTATACAGACATACCCCCCAACGGTCAATGGTGTCCCGCTTTGCCAATGTTAAAATCTGGTCACCTTCCACTAACAGGAACAAGAGTACGCGGGGTTGTCACACACGACAATCAAAAATAAACAAATGAAATTGCAAATCAACAAAATTTGATCCTTCCAAGAGTGTATACCGTTTAAGATAAAACAAAACTTTTATATGATTTATATTTTTATCGTGTTTGAACATTATCGCGTTTTGTATAAACTATTTTTAGTTCTGCAAATGGACATGTTTAAATAGTTTAATTACTTTTACGAGAGCGGCTCTGAAAAATTCATTTATCAGGTACATTGTATAAAATTATTCTTTCTCGAAATTAACTTCGTTGTTTTTAAATTTTGTTGTAATGCATTGACATAGGTCAATTATGTTTGTATTTCATTCCATACGGGTAATTGTCTCTGTTCATATATTTGAAAATTAGATTTTTTTTATAAATAGCACGACCACCGTTGCTTGGTGAAATACATCATGCCCCAAACTTATACATTTAGGAAATAAGAATTGTTCTGAAGATGACAATCTAAAAATTTTTTTGATATTCTCGAGTTTTATAGATGTCTGAGTAGTAAAAGTTTGTATATATCAAACGATTAGAAATTGTTTGATTTGTCGATTTCAAACCTAAAAGAATACCTCATCTTTCAAGGTGTACTTAAGTATATATCATTTACAAATTTTATTGATTTTACTTGAACAAAATTATAGATTACCCGATATATTGTAGTATATTTTATTATATATCTAACTATTATATGCACATAACATCTGTCGGTTTGTAGATTTATTACATTTTTTTGAGTTGTAAAATTGTTTAAACCACATAAATTATTAAAACGATACAAATTTATAATTATAAAAAAGTGATAAGTTTTAACGAACTTCATTTATTAATTAAAAACAAAATCTCAGAAAATTAATGATTTCTCTTATATTTTTATAATTGTTATAAAAATATTTTTAATTTAATGTTCTATACTGCTTTACGATATAACAGCTGCAAAACTTAAATTTTAAGGATTTGTTATTATGTAACAAACTCACTAACATTTTTATAGTGACACGTATCCGGCAAGAGATTAAAGATACAAAAAAAATCCTTGATCTTAAGGATTTGTAGATTATTCGATTGTAACAATTGATATCGAATGAATTAAAATTAAAAAAAAAACAAATGGTCATATTTATTTATTTTAAAATTAAATAAAAATTTAAGCGAAATTTTTTTGTTTTTGTCTTTTCATCAAATTTTAACGGTAGCGCAAAAGGAATAAATTTGAAGCAGCAGATGCTTGATGAAAAATTTCAACCGAAACAAACATTAATTAATGCTAATAAAAATTTCAAATACGCAAATTAAATGATTGTATGTTTAGATTAACAAAAAAATTATTCATATTTAATTATGATCCAAACAGGAATTTTCTAACTTTGTATAAAATTAATATAAATTTCTTTTAATGATTCATGTAAAATGACATACGTTATATATAGGTTCCATTGTTATCAAAGATGGGTTCTCTATTACTGTTGATCAACAACTGTTACTTCTATTAGATCAGGACCAGGAGATTTACGATGTTTCATTCTTGGTTGTGAAATGAGAGCGCTTTGAGCAGTCTTTAGTTCTGGGGTGCGATGAAAATGTGCACCACGAGATTTGGGGAAGTTCATGGTAAATTTCTCATGGTACATATCTATCTAAATCAGATATCTACTATCAGAAAAGTGCTTCACAGTACCAAACAGACAAATAATAGCGATGACTAGATCGGCTATTGAGTTATCGTGAAAGTTGGATGAAATATAAATACAGTATGGGGTATATAGTATATAGCGGGAAGTTAAGCGAATCAACTGAGGTTAATCCTTTGGGAACAAGATTCTCATAGAGCACTTTAAAAATATCGAAATCTCTACCACTGGGCGGTATACAAAATCCGTGAAAAAAAAACTTCTTTGTACTCCATTTCTCGAAAAGCAGATTTTTTTGTTTTGATCAATGAACAACCTACTGTGACTCCAACTAAAAATCTTGGGATCTTGTTAAAATGGAGAATATGACATTTTTGATATGAGCTAAAAACTCCTTCAAGTCTCTTTGTTCTGATGGAATAAGCTAAATAAAGATGTTGCAGAATAATGTTGATTGTCAAATGGAAGCTCCGCTGAATATTTATAAGATATGTTTGACAACGTTTCACAGGTGTATCGAAAAGCTATAGTGAAGACAAATCATTTCGGTCAATAACTCTCAACTTTTCATCTTTAAAACTTTTTCATCTTGTCAACTTTTGATCTTTATATTAAATACTGCGTTTTTACATTTTTTTTTAGTATCTATCAGATTATCAGGCAACCAGTGGAAAAAGAAAAAAAAATGTAACGACCGGCCTTATTTTAACTCATACTCTATTATTGGGAATCAAAATCAAACACAGAAACAACAAGTCATTCAACAATTTTATAAACATTTTCTCTACAATAATTTTAAACTTTTGGTGTGAGCTAATACATTTTACATACAAAAAATTTTGTATGCTCAATTGTTGTATAATTTTTCTTCGAAATGAATCGCGTTTGTTCAATATTTATTGTTTGCTTTTTTGTAGTATGATAATTGAGACGACAAGATGAAATTTGTGTAACAAGCGTAAGAGTGACCAAGGTATATAAAAAAGAAACAAACGATGGAAAGTTCTAGCAATAAATAATCGATCAAACAATATATTTTAGGAATTAATACACATTCGCTGGGACTGAAATGCTTAAAACTCATTTTCCATAATAATTGCTTTTCCTGAATTGCTTTGCAATTTTTTTTTGCTTTAAATAATTTTTTTATTAATATGATGGTGTACTTAATTGATGTCATTGATGTTTTGATTATTTAATAAATATTTTTGCCGGCAACGACTGTAAAATTAAACTTTACAGCCGCTTGGGAGAAGGTTAAAGTCTTACTTTTTTGACATATAACGCCATTTTCGGCGGCAGAAAACGTTTCGCCATTTTTTCCATATTTTTACGTCGGCAGCAAAAGTAACATAACATGAGATTATGCATTAATAAAAATATGTTGAACAAGATCAAAATAATTGTTATTTTTTCAAATAAATTGTATAACTTTGACAACAAAAAATACCAAATATTTTGATTGGATTATGAAATTTCGATTTGAAAGGTGGCTTGGACAAAAAATTTTATTTTGTATATAATTTATAAAATTTTAAATGTTTTTTACTTTTTTGGACTTAATCATATTTATAAATATTTTGATGTATTAATTTCATATTTATAAAAAATTTAATCGTTTGCCGAAAAATAGTGAATTAAATTCGGTGCGAAAGTGACCTTTTTTGTTTCATCTACAATTGTCAAAATTATCAAACTATAGATTCAACACAAAAAATAGCACTTAAGCTCATAATTAAATAATACACCATTTTCAGCAATCCACAGTAAAGTTAAATTTTTGCCTCTAAAATTTTTTTTTTAGTAAATGTAGTGTATTCTAAATAAAGAAATTTTCGTTAATATTTTGTTTAGCTATACTAGTTTTTTCAATGTCACTGAAAGCAACAAGACTATTTGAAAAAATTGAGCATAAATTCAGAAAGTTCCACTAAAACTTTTTTCTAAATCACAAAATAACGTGTAGTCCCTGGGCCCACGCCGATTTCATGTGATAATTAGGTACCTCATATTTTATACTTCGTGAGGCGCTAGTCCTTAACGAGTCCGAAAACTTTTGTTCTGCCATTTTTCTCGATTCGGCCGCTTTTTGGTTCGGCAAGCTCCGAAAAATGCCGATTTCCCGGGTTCTTGTATTTTTTTTAACTATGGGGGTTGGAAATTTGTTTTAGAACACGAGAGTAACCTTGTCCGACAAAAATTTGTCTGCTTTTGTCTAGTCTGACAGCACAAACATACCAAAATGTCAGTTGTCGGACTCTAAAATAGCAGACACATATTTTTCGGACAAGCTTACTCTCGTGTTCTAAAGCAAATTTCCAACCCCCACAGTTAAAAAAAAAATGTGGTAGCAAATTTACAAGATCGCGGGCATTTTCGGAGCTTGCCGAACGAAAAAGCGGCCGATTTGAGGAAAATGGCAGAACAGAAGTTTTCGGACTCGTCAAGGACAAGCGCCTCACGAAGTATAAAATATGTGGTAACCATCACATGAAATCGGCGTGGGCCCAGGGACTAAGTGGGTTTGATCTAACTTTTCTTTTTTTTTTTTTTTCATATTTTTAAGTATTTTTGAGTTATTGATAATTATTTATAGCTAACAAATCTTGACTCTACAAGTCTCAATGGATAAAAAGCTTATAAAGGAATAAATAAAAAAAACTTATGAAGAAAAAACTGTATCAGATGAATCGATCGAAAGATTGGGTTCATATATCATATAAGTGCCGTGTGTTTATGTTTTTAGCCCACCCTTTGCTGCATTTAGAATGGAATATTTCAATTTTTATATATTTGTGAAATTTTTAGGGGCGTGTTGTGTAACGCCAGACATCGTCGGATTAGTTAAGATTCTGATGACCTATGCTTGATTTTCTTAAAAGCTTTACAAAAATTAAAATGAGTTCAAATCGAATCAACCATAATCCCTTAGTTATGGTGTTCGCATCTCACCAATGTTATTTCGTGTTATATAGAAGGGCACTAACTATCGAAAGTATCTACAATACCTTAAAAACAGAGAAATTAAGTTTTCTGAGTTGAGAGATACGTAAAAAATAGAGATATGCAAATATGTAACATTGGTGACACCGGTGAGACAAAATATTTGGATAATTTTTGGAACGATGAAAACAAGCTTATTGTATTAGTAGTTGTTTGTGGAAGGGAAGCGACCTAAAAAATTACAAACAGTTTCAAAACATGAAAAAAGAATTAAGTGGAAAAAATTAGATAATGACAACAAACAAAAATAATTCAGAATCAAACTAAAGGGTTACCTACAGTGGAATGAAGGGAATTTGCATGAGTCATTCGTCAGCAATAGAGCGACTTGTAGATCTAGTGCATTTCAATTCTCCTGCATACTTCACTTGGATTGGGAAACAAGGAAAGCAGTAATAATGTCGGCAAATTAAAATTTTGCGAAACTATTACCTGTGTATTGATTTACCCATCAACGAAAACTATCACAAAACCAGATACAATGATGAACTCAACAGCTTTAGTACGGGGTTATAAACAGTGTCAGTTGGAAATGTGTCACAGCTGATAAATAGGAGGGTTGGCTCATTTTAGCACCCAAAGAAAAATCACACTGCAAGAAAAAGTAGACCGAATGGTTGGGATAGGGTTTATTAAATAGAGTTTTATTTTTTAGGGAAGGATATAGATTCTGTTCAAAATAACAGGATTAATCATGGTTAACAACTTTATCTTGTCAATAAACTGAGCATAGATCACGTACACTGATAATATTATCCTCGGGTGAAGTGAAGGTTATGTGTGGGTGACAAACAGTAGGCCCTTACACGAAGTGATGAATTATATTTATCTGTATTTGAGCGTAAGATCCTACATTATAGTTTTGGTTCACTTAAAACAGAAGATGGAGATTATAGAACCCGATATAACTTTGAAATCAGCCACCGTCTCAAGGGTTCTGATATAATAGTCCGCTCCATTTGGATTGCTGGTTTTGAACATATTCTACTGTCTAACTCTGTCTGAAATGTTTAAAAATTGTACGTTAGTACTCCAGGTAGTAAATATAAGCTTTATCGAAAACCCGTTGTGAATAGAACATGGCACAGGCCAATATTTCATGACAGAATGGTGAAAATAAAAACAAAAGGGGAAAAAGCAAATGTTTTAAAAATTTGCCGGCACAAAACTATAATTTATGCTCAATGATTAAAATCCAGATATAATTATATGACAGCTCATTTCTTCGACAAACTGCGTACTTACCTTTAATTATAAAATATGAAGAGAGCAGCCGAATAAAATGTCAACGTGACAGCGAAAATTCGATTGGTTCCACAAAAATTTGATCAATCAATAAATGGATTCCCGTAACAATTGGTTCGGAAGGAACTAAACTAAAACAAGGGTTGTGAACAATCTTACAAAAATAAGGAAGCATTTTTGAGGCCTTTCAACAAATTGACTTTTAAGGATATCAAAACATCATCCAACCATTTTGTTTATTTTCCGTAAATTTTTTTCATTCTATTAATTTTATATTAACAAGTAAAAAGGATTTTTGTTCGAATTAAACAACAAAATGCATTAAAATTATTTACTAGTTTTTTTTTGTATTCCGTTCCTAATCTTATGTGATTTTAATAGACATGTGCAGCAAGCAGATGTGTTTTGTGAGATTGTATCAAAAAAAAATTGGAAATTTTATAATTTATTTTTATGTTGATTTAAGATCAAAAATAAGTAATTCAACTACTCGATCGATAGATAGATACAGTGGTTATTGCGAACTATTAATTACTCAACTATCATTATCACCTTTACAAACTGATTATAAGAAATTGTTGAAGAAGAGACAGTTTTTTCAGACATCATATCCTAAAGTAACAGTATAACAGATCCAATCAAAATTTAAAGAAACTGAAACAGATGTGCCATTTTATATATGTACACAAATACAGATGTAGTACATAGGTTTAAATGTGTTTGTTAGTGTAATCAGTTGTAAAAGAAAAATAAATTATTTATGTAATGGAAATTATAACTGGATCGCTTAATTTTGTTTTATTATTATTATTATTTTATTTATTTTTTTTTTTGTATTTGTTATACAAAAAGAAACGAAAGACTTTACACACATATGGCATTTTTACTTGATAGATTCTTATTCTACATATGTCAGATGAGTATGTTGTTTCGTTTTTTTCTTTTTAATTTAAACTTTAAACTTTTTTTCTTCCTTTTAACGGTTTTAACAATACATATATGTATATGTTTGTAATATTATAGCTGTCAAAACAAAGGAATTATGTTTAATTGATTAATATAGAAAAAAGATGAAGTTGAGTTGAATGAACAGTATAACATGAAGATAATGTAGATAAGTTTTTGTACAAGCCACGTTTTCGTTGGTTTAAAATAAGGATCTTAGTTAGGAACGTGGAATATAACGTTTCGAGAATCCTAATTTCTTCTTTAACTGAAGTGTTTCTTCAATAACTTTACTTAATCAATTTCCTTTCAACAACCATTTAACATAATAGAAAGAGTAGATAAAAGTGTTCACTTCGCTTAAATACGCGCCAAAATGGGAATCTGATCTGTCGAATTCTATTATTATACGATTTTGAATTGTGTCATATTAAAAATGGCTACCAAAATATATTTGAACATAGTTAAATATTTTTTTAATTTTTTTTATCTTCATAACAATCTTATGTTTTTTATTATTTTTACGCTGTTTTTATTTTTAATTGACTTAGTTCTCTTTCACCCATTTTACTTATTCCTCAATGATTATTCCATACCAGATTCTTTTTATTAAATAGTTTTGCCAAAACAAATCGGAGTTAAGTGTTTGCTCTTTGGGAATGATGTCGCATCTGTAGTCTATCAACGATTTTCGATCTGGAGAGATCGGTCTTCTTTTAGTCTTCTAAATAAATAAAAAGATCACTATTTTGAAGGCTTTTGCATGGCTTTGAAGTTAAATATTCAACTGAGTTTAATCTATTACTGTCAATCGCAATGACTTTTTCCAGCTAACTTTGAAAAAAAAAATTATTCATCCTATTTATATAGCAGTATATTATTATCTAGAAATATCTCTAATTTAGTTTGTTTGCTTTATATATTTTTTATGAAAATTGGCTTATACATAAACGTTTCTTATATACTTTTTTTCTAATGTTTGCGTTTATAACGGAATTAAATCTAATTTTATCAAATTTTTGCTTGCTCGAAGAAACGAACGAGCCTTCATATAACTCTATGTGTGGGGTTTAATCATTGAGGAAGACAATGCGTGACAATATTAAAGAATATGCCACTAGTATGGATTAACCCAATTTTAGTTTTGTTTCGTCAAATTTTTAAAACATTTGCGTTTTACCTTATATTTTTTTCATATTTTCTGTATCCTATGATGAAATATTGGCCTATGTCATATTTTGTGTGTGGTAGGATTTATTGTTTAGTTTATTATAAAAAATCAAAAATAAATAACTAAAATATGAATTTTTGGTTATTTTCATGTGTTTTTGTTAAATTATTAAATAAGCTGAAATAAATAGTTGAAGTTGCAATTAAATATGGAACATCACTGATATACCAAGGCAATCGAACTCAGATACTATTTTAGAGTAGTTGTTCCAGCAGTTGATATTTTGTTTGCATATAATATACAGAGATGGCCAAACTTCGTTACACGTGGAGCCGGATTTCAATAAATTCTCGTAATGAGAGCCAACAAAAAAATAAAATATCAAAGTCGTTATGGAATTTTTATTTCCTTGAAAGTTGCATACACCGTCTTCAAGCAAATAATTTAATTATGAATACCTACATATATTTAAATTTTGTAACATGGCACTGACAGCTATTGATTGTTGGTAGATGGCATGTGTGTTTGTAACTTGTTTGAAATCGTGTTCATAGTTCGATAGCGCAGTACGACGCTTGTAAGTTGCGAACGGTGTTATTTGTATGTTGTGAACGTTGCTTTGATGTTACAAATTTCATAGTTAGAAAAAGTGATTCACAGCAGTATGTTGTGCCGAATACGAACAGTAATCTGCAAGCAGCTTTTTTTAAATTGGGCTACTTTGATTGAGACAGTCGTTTCCAAAACTACAGATTGATATTGATTTGTGATGCATTTTAAGAATGCGTGCTTGAGTTTCTAATAATTCCATTTTTCCTGTAGAACTTTTACTTAAAATATAATAAGGAATCGATAATCCATCGTTAATAATAAGCTTTGCTTCTAAAAATAGGACGACTTAATAGTAAGAGATGAAAGGTCGATGTGTTTGATAACTGTACCGGCAGTGTGTAAAAAAATCATTATGCGTGTGACGTGTCAAAACAAAAAAATTCATACTTTTGGCTTAAAAACCTACATTTTAAGTGATAATGAGAAATGTTGATGGTCGGGATTGGTATGTGAGAACAGATGCTTGATTATTGAGCTATAAGTGTGTCAAAAAAAAATAACGTCAAATGTGTCAAAAGAATGATTTTCATTTATTTTTTGACCCAATTTTTTTGAGAAACATAAAATGGGAAACATTTTCTATTAGAAACATTTGTCAAATAAAACTAATTACTTGTATGACAAAAAAACGGGCTTTTAATTGAATCAACTTAACATATCATCTTGCTAGATTTAATCTTGATTGATTGAATCGTCTTGGAAAAAGTTTGAATATTGATTTTGTTATAATTTTTGCAATATTTTTAGAATTTTGAAAAAAGTTTCAATCCTTGATTTTGTAATAATAATTATTACAATATTTTTAGAATTTTCTAAAAACGTTTAAATTATTAGAACATTTTTGGAATTTTTGATTTTGTAATATTCTCTTGAATATTTTAGGAATTTTGAAGAAAGTAGCAATTTTTGATTTTATTATAGTTTTTGAAATCTCGGAAAAAGTTTGAATTTTTCTAAAATCAATTCAATCAGACCCCTTTGATTTGAAAAAAAAATTAAATTATTTATTTGTATTACATGAAATGTAATTGAACATGAAATTCTTTGATAACGGATTATTTGTATTTGAAAAGTTGAAATTGCTGAACGCTAAATGGAGAGGTTTTTGAGTAGTTTGTTGAGTGTAGCATCTTTTCACTATAAACTATGTTAATCTATGATCTGTTATAATTTTCCCGGAACGTATTGATGTTTCGTGTTAGTTCTGTAATAAACTTCTAACTAAACGATGTAGATTAAACATTTTTTTATGTTGAATAAAGATCGCTGCCAACAACTAAAAACAAGTGCTCATAAAAGCCTTTTGCCGAAAACTATATAAAAATCCTTAACCCAGACCAAAGTTTTGATATTTCAGAGCTTTGAGATGTCAGCCCCTTCATATTTTACTGTTGTATTCACTCAGTTTTTTATCATCAATTTTAGAGAGTTTATTTTCAAGACGAGGAAAGTGGTTTAACGTTTTTGTAGTTAAATCGCGTTAAAAAGCTAATTTGTTTTAATAAAATTCAGAATCGTTTGAATAAGATCAGTAACAACTTTATTTTGTCTTTGTAATACTAGGTTGGGAACTGCAGATTCTCCATTATATCAGTTAAGAATACACAGTCATTAATCCATTGATTATCCTTTAATTCCGGATAGGGTTTTTCTTTGAAAAAATTTGCTGATAGGTGGGGGTAGTTAATTTTTTGTTTGTTTTAATTAACGAAAGTTATCCCATTTTTCTATATTTTGGATTAAGAGCTGGTAATTTACTGGTAATTTAATTACAACTTTATTACAATTTTAATACATTTTTAAATGTTATTAAATTTTTTCATTTCTTTTCGAGAGCCGCACTCGTTCTTTCAAAGAGCCGCGTATGGATCGCAAGCCGAAATTTGGCCATGTGTGGCACATAATATGATGCCCCCGTCATTTTTGAAACCATAAAACACAAAAGTTGTACTGAATTTTGTTATTAGTTTGCTCCTTTGCACACATCATTAGGAAGATAGTAAAACAATTTAGGAGACTAGTTAAAATTTTAGTAAAAGTTGGCGTAGCTACCTGAAAATCTTGAAAATCAAAGAAAAAATATTTTATTAACTTGTTCCTTGCTACTTGTTAACTTGCAACCTGGAATGCAAACGGATGAATCAACCATACCACAGAAGTTGAAATGTTTTTAAGGCTAGATAAAGTAGATATTTTTCTAGTATCAGAAACTCACAATCATCATATATAAAAATACCTGGATATAAACTTTATCATGCAATTCATCCAGCAGAAAAAGCGAGGGTAGGAGCAGCAATACTAGCCAGAGATAACATAAAGCACAATGAAAGCATTAAAATCGAAGAAGAAGTAATGCAGGTCACGTCGATAACAGTTACTACTAAAAAATAAAAACCTTGTTATAGCCGCTATATACTGTCCACCAAAACATAATTCGAAAATAAATAATTACTCCAAACTCTTCAATGAACTGGGCAGTAAATTTATCATTGGTGGAGATTTTAACTCAAAAAACACATATTGGGGATCAAGAATCACCATTACAAAAGGTAAAGAGCTGTACGAAGCAGGGCAGATAAAAAAGTATGGTTCACCGACGTACTGGCTAACCGTCCTTGGTAAGGTACCTGATTTAATAGACTTCTTTATTACAAGGAATATGTCAAAAAACTATACAGATATCGAAAATAACTAAGGGCTGTCATCAGATCACTCTCCTGTTATAATGACAGTTAGTGAAAATATAATCAAGCGGACATATGCACCTAAACTAACAGGTAAAAACACTAATTGGAAAGTTTTTCGTGAGTAGAAGAGAAAATAGATCTACAAGTACCAATTAGAAAACCAGAACAGCTAGAAATAGAGCTAGAAAGGCTGATTAAAGCTGTACATTTTGCAGCAACGACAAGTACCCCAGCACCGCATCCTAATCGTAATCTAATCGCAAACTTTCCCATGGAATTAAGAGAATTGATAAAATCAAAGCGCAAGGCACGTAAAATTTGGCATACAACTCGATCTCCAGAACACAAAACTATTTTAAATAATCTGTACATACAAGTAAAGACAGCTATTAAAGAAGCAAAAAATGAATCAAATCAATGAAACAGATATCTTTCAAGTTTTTCTGGTGATAAAAACAATGAGTACTCACTCTGGAAAGCAACAAAGGGACTCAAAAGACCAGTAGCGCACATCCAGAAATATGGGCCAGAAGTGCCCAAAAAAAAGCAGAATTACTAGAGGCCACCTTCAATCCATTTGATCGACTGACAGAAGACCAAAATATAACGAAAGCGAACAAAACTGATTCACAAGAAATATCATATGTAACATTACATAAATTTAAAGAAGAAATACGTACCAGTTTTTTGGTTCCAAAAAAGGCACTAGGCTACGATTTAATCACCAGTGAAGTTGTTAAAATGCTACCTGGTAAAGGTATGCGCAAAATACTTCATATCATTGATGCAGCATTCCGATTAAGGTATGTACCGATGCAATGGAAAGTAGCAGAAGTGATTATGATAAATAACAAAATCTCTAAATAACAAAAACTCGTATAGTCCGATATCATTACTCCCAACGATATCGAAGCTTTTTGAAAAACTTTTTCTCAAAAGACTTTAAGCCAGTAACAAAAAATAGAAACCTCATACCTTCGCATCAGTTTGGTTTCAGAGAAAACCACTTTACCATCGAACAAGTGCACAGGATTACGAATATTATTGAAGAAACGATTGAGGCCAAAAGGGTATGCTCCGCAGTTTTTCTTGATGTCGCTCAAGCTTTTGATAAAGTTTGGCATCATGGCTTAAAGTATAAATTGCATAGAGATCTGCCCACACAGTTTTATGAAATTTTGAGCTCTTATCTGGATGACCGCCACTTTAGACTCAAATATGATGATAGTTATTCCATATTGAAAAAGATTAATGCAGGAGTTCCGAAGGTTAGCGTTCTAGGACCGGTACTATACCAGCTATATAAAAGAGATTTGCCTGACCTAAGCAAAACAACTATTGTATCCTTGGCATATGATACTGCAATTTTGACCACCGGAAAAACCGTAGAAGGAGCAACTAGCAAACTGCAATACGCTCCTAATATAATCCACAACTGGACAAAAATATGGCGGATTATGCTAAATGAAACAAAATCCTCTATGTTAACTTCACTAACCAAAAAGTAAGCCAAATGCCTCTGAAAATCACCTCAACACAAGTTGCTTATGCAGACACAGCAAAATATCTAGGTGTAACACTGGATGCTGGAACATGTTAAAAAGAAAAAAGAACTGAATTTGATATTTAGAAAGATGTACTGGTTACTTGGAAGAAACTCAGTACTATCTATTCAAAACAAACTGCGTCTGTATCGTCAAATACTGAAACCAATGTGAACGTATGGTATCCAGTATGGGGCTGTACTAAAAAATCGAACGCGAAAATTATCAAGTCGTTCTAAAACAAAGTTGTTGCGTTGCATTGTTAATGCTCCGTGGTACATCAGAAACGAAGACCTCCATAGGGACCTAAAGACGAGTTCGTGAAGGATGAAATAAAACAATATGCAATTAAACACACCACGCATATTCACGTACATGAAAATATTGAAATACGCCAGCTAATGGATGTGTCCGTTGCTGACAGAAGGCTTAAAAGAATAAAGCTACTAGATTTGATCTTATAATCAAGACTGTGCTTAATAAAATAATGTAAATAGGACTAACCAATGGGTTACACCCCAAAAAATGTGCTATAAATATGATATGTAAATTACTAGATGAGCGTAGCTCAGTTGTTCTATTATATTAAAAAAAAATATTAACTTGTTCCGTCGTGTAGAACATCCTCGAACAAAAATGCTTCGAAATCTCCCAAAACCTAAAATATAAAATCCAACATTCTCTCTTTACATATTGTTAACTTCGAATGAAAAATATAGCAATGTGTCTAGTGCTTATAAGAGGATAAACATTTACCCCGGCCGACTGGAGCGTTAATAAAAAACCTTTCAGATATGCAATATGAGAAGTTAGTGAGTTTGTGTTACTGTTAGTGAGTTTGGGACTTGGGGTGAATACATATTTTGCATTTGAACAATTTTAAAATTGTTTATATATTTTAGAATTTTTGATATTTTTAGAATTTTAGATATTTTACTTAACCTTGAGGAAAAGGTTATTATACTAATATCGACGAAATTGGATCTAAAAAGTTTTTCTAAAAGAAAAAAAACGAAAAATAATTCCGAATTGCAACACTTCACATTATTCCATCTTAATTACTCACAAAAACAAAACAAATTAATTAAGATTATCTTGGTCTGGAATTATTTGTTTTTGATTCGAATTTTCATTTCCGTTAAAACCTTCTCGTTAAAAAAAAAACAGTTCGTTTGCAAGAACTATAAAATGTGCTTGCTATTGGGTGTGGGTTACTACGTGTTTTCATTACCACCAATGAGCATATTTTAATTAAATTTGAAATATGTGTTATTAAAATTTTATAGGTAAATTGCTTCGTCTTTTTTAATGTTCTAAATATAAAATCAATAATCTAAAATAATGAGAAATAAAATATTCAAATCTCAAACTCTTAGAATATTTTTTTTTACAGAAAAATTGAAAACCTCATCCCTAAAAATTCTTATATTTAAAAGTCCAACATAATTTGATAAAATAAAATGAGAGAAAAAAAATATAAAATAAAATTAACGATGTCCTACCTTCTTATCAGTTAATTTTTCACAACGTCGTTGTTTACATATTTGATGACTTTTATCATTACGACATGGTGCACAATCTCCACAATTATCTTTCCTTTGACATCCTATACACTCTCCACATCGTTTTCGTTTCTTTTTCGTCTATAAAATTATACAAAAAAAAAAACAAATTAAATTTTTTATTTTATTACTAAAGTTCAGCAAAAGTTTTACTTGTTTTTCTCCTATATCTTCATTACAATCCATCATGCCCATTGAGCTCATAGGACTTTTAAAACCAGCCGTACTCGAAACAGCCGCCACTTGGCCAGAATTATTTGAATCAATTTCCATTGCACTACTTTCGGATTCAGCACTCGATTCTAATGAACTAGCACGTATTTTCCGTCTTTCTTTTTTTCTGGTTTCATTACGTTTCGGTGTATTGGTTTGATCTTTTACTACTTTTGTTTGTACAAAATCATTGTCGTGATGTAAGGGATTTTGAAAGACGGTTTGATGTAAGCCATTTTTTAAATCAAAATCGGCTGGTTCATTTTTTATAACAGTAACAACAGTATTTTGATGAGTTGGAAATGGTGATGTGATTGGTTGATATAGTTGTATGTGTCTTTCTTCTAAATACTGTTGATTAATGGCAGGAATATCACGTGCTTGTATTGGTGCAGGAACAAGTGGGTATGTTCTTGAATTAACAGTGGTTAAGGTATGAAAACTAGGCGCTGGCAATGTTAAACCCGTTTGCAATGGATTTATTGGAGTTAGTTGTGTTAATGATCCGTTTCCAGATGGCGATGCTGATGATGGTGATACAGGTACCGGGACCGGTGTCACTTGTGGTAAACTAGGTTCAGTCAATGGATCTGGATATGAGTGAAATTGACTTTGAAATGAAGGCAATTTTGGAAAAGGTTCAAACCCCCCTTTATCCTTTGAATCCATTTCCCAGGGTCGTGTATAATTGCTACCCTGATTTAATGTCTGTAAATTGCTTTGTGATAATTGAGTTTGTTGATTTAAAATAACATCACCACGTTGGTTTTGATGATGTATATGTAAATCACTATTACTACTGCGTTCGTAATAATCCCAAGATTGTTCTAAGTCACTTGAATATTGCGTTGTGTATGAAGACGGTAAACTATGATCGTTATGATCTTCACTTTGTGCAGATGTAGCACTCATCATAGACGCCATTTTTTATAACTAACATTTCAATTGTTCCTTAAATTATGTTTGTTTATACATTTTTCATCTTGCACACAATTATTATTTTTTTAGTATACTTTCATTAAATTAATTAAATATTTTTTTTTTACATAAATAGATATTAAAATATATAATAAATTAATAATTTTTTTACTTTTACGTTTTCTTATTTTTAATTTAATTAATTAAGAGGTAGAATTTTTAATTGTAACTTTTTACTTTATTAAGTCTATAATTGAACACTTTTTTGTTTATTTTCTTGTTTTTTTTTTTAATTAATTTTAATTTTTGGTATACAATTTGTTAAATATTTATTTTTAAAATAAATCAAAAAATATATATATTTTTATATATTATAAATTCTTAATTTTTACTTTTCTTCTTTTACTTTTAATTTTTGTTTTAATTTAAATAATTTAATAAAATTTATGTTTTATTTTGGTTTAATTATTATAGGGTAACTTTTTCTTTTTCAACAATATATTTTATTCTAAAAAAAATATACAAATATACCTTTTTTACTGATTTTATTTATTTATTATTAGACCACTTTTAATTTTGTACTTTTTTTAAAATATTTAGTGTTAATTTTTTAAACTATTAATTTTATTTTTTTTTAACGGACACTTTGGTTTAAATTACGTTTATTTTATTGTTATAAATAAAATTTAATTTTTCGATATTTAATACTGTACATTTGTTTGAGTTTTGTTTAAAAATTGTTATTTATTTGGAATGATTTAAATTTGAATGAATTTTTGTTTTTATTGTCGATTAAATGAATGAATATTTAAAATACTTTTTTATTTTTGGAAATGATCAGACTTGTAAGCTTTGTACTTTTTAAATTTTATTTATAATTATTTATTTTATGTTACGGAGATTTTATTTGTTGGTTTGTTTGTTTTGCTTTTCTTTTTGCCTTCGAATTTGTAATTTAGATTTTTGTTTTTATATATACATATAGTAAAAATTAAAACTTATTAATAAAACAATAAATTAAGAATAATAAGAATATTAATAGATAAGTTAAATAAGTTAAATAAGTTAAATAGTTTAAATAAAATAATAATATTATATTAATTTTTTAAATATTTGTTTTAAATTTTAAATACTTTGGTTATGTTACAGTAAAAAACATTTTCAGCATCTGAAATTGAAAAAAAAAATATATATATAATTTATTAATTACAATTACTTTATAAACAAAAATAAAAGACTCAAAATGTAAATATTTGAAAATTGTTAATTATTATTTTTGGTTAATGGTTTTTTTTAAATTTTGCTTTGATTTCCGTCGAAGTGATCGACAACTACCTTCAAAATTCAATATACAAATTTTATTCTACTAGATTTAAGAACTGTGGGAAACCACACCAAATACCGATGTTTCCCAGTTTCAAAGAGTTGTTTGATGGAGTTTTTGTTGCACATGACGGTCGACCGACAGACCGGGA
This sequence comes from Diogma glabrata, assembly GCA_963693315.1. Classification (NCBI taxonomy): domain Eukaryota; kingdom Metazoa; phylum Arthropoda; class Insecta; order Diptera; family Cylindrotomidae; genus Diogma; species Diogma glabrata. The sequence continues at coordinate 420,210,512 of OY856186.1, forward strand.
AAAAACGCATTTCTGAAATTTTAACACAATGTTCGGGACCGGGATCTACTAAACATACCATATTAAAAAGCATAAAAAATGCAATGGGACTAAATGGTAAATATTGGCACTTTTGCAATTTACTGTTGTTTTAAAAATGGCGGCTTTGAATAACATATGTATTTTTGTTATAATCTATTCGTGTCATTTATCTCCGATGTCTCAAAAAAGAGTTAACCAAACTCTTTTGTTCACATATGGGGCATTCCATGTCCCGCACATGACAATCGCAAGCAAAAAAAAATTTGCTTGCGATTGTCACGTGCAGGACATGGAATGCCCCATATATGTTTCTTCAATATTAGAGACAATAGAGAATAGAGACAATAAAGAATTGTCTTGAAGAAATAAAAATATTTACTCTGGATAATTGAAGGTCGGTCACTACTCACTTTATCTTATTGATTGTTATTTGTTAATTTTATTTGATAAATGTCATTGTTAAAAATTCTGGTTTCAGAAATGGGTTGATAAGTAGTTAACTTTTTAAATAAGAAAAAATTATTTTTTTCCAAAAATTACAAAACTCAAACATTTGTTCATCCGGCTCTAAACATGAATTCATTCGCCTCCTTCTGACACCTTGAAATTATCAATTCACTTTCGTAATATATAAATATAACACGCATGTTCCTATATAAAATTATCACGTTTATTTTATTATTACTATTCTCCGTTATTATAAAATAATAAATTTTATTTGTTTACATTAAATAAATCATTTGTTTCCAAATATGGTGGATATGTTATCTGAACTTCACGCAGCCAAACAATATAGTTTATAATAAATTAAAAACAAAAAAAAATATCAATACACATACAAGGATATAATTTTCTACGAATCAAAATTAATGCGAGTACATAAATAATTTTTTTCTGTTCGTATTAAAAACGAAGGGAAGGGAAAAATAAAAATTTTCAGTTTTTTGTTTCGTTCCTCTCCCTTCATCATCTTTATCCACATCCTGAATTCATTATATTTCTATATAATATAATAACGAAATTGTAAATAAAAATTTCAATTTAAAATTAGAAAATGAAAGTGGAAAAATAAAAATTTGTATTTTTTTTGCTTTTCATTCTTAAATTTTTATTAATTTGATTATTTTGGGAAATGAAAACCTGGAAGAAATGTAATAATTGTGAAAGGTAAATTTGAAAATTTTTATTTTCTTGAAAATCTTGAATATTGTTAGAATTGAATGTTGTTTCATGGCGTAATTGTGGTTATTGTATATTTGGTGATACAATTATTTCTGTTTCTGATTAGTTGCTATTTAAGGAATAAATTCGTGTAATTGTTTTATTATTTTTAACAATCATACACCCATCTTTAACAAAATGCTTCTAATAAAAAGATATTGAAATTCAACATTGTCTGAAATTCTGTTTTATTTAATTATTTAACATTAAACACACTTATTCCAGAAACATCAACGTTTTGATATCGGTGACTAAAGTTTTTGATCAAAGAATGTGACAAAACGTGAAATATTACATACTACTGGCAGTAGCAGTTAGGTATACTAACCAAGGTAATATAATTGGGGTTCTGGTGGATGAACTGTATTCATTCAACGGTTTTCTCTCAATCTTAGTTGTATATATTATTAAACTTTTGAAGTATTTATAAATTAATTATATTTGCTTTTTTATTTAAATGACTTACACCAATTATCGCCTAAAAAAGAAGAATAAAAATGAAAAACGAGGACGTTATGTGCTAATGGGTTAGTTTAAACAAAGGAGTCTTTGTTTTTTCTTTGATCCACCAATGGAATATAATATGTTAAATTTAGTAAATCTATTTAGGAGTTCTGATTGTTTATTAACAATTATTTTATTAAATTTTAACTAACCAAACACAAACAGTTTGACAGTTGGTCGTTTAGGGTTAATAAAATTGGAGGCACTCCAGAAGCTAGCAAATCGTTTTCATTGTTGAACAATATTTCAAAAATAATGGATGTTTGCCGATCGAAATTTGCAAATTTCACACAAAATATGATCGGTTTCGTAAAAAATATATAGATTAAAATTCTTCAAGCGAAGGGAGTACTTGAAAAATTCAGGCAATCTGGATCAATTGATGCAACTAAGCGCACTGGCCGTTTAATAACAAGCCGTTCAAATGTTAATATCGAAACAGACCGTGAATGTTGAATTAAAAGTCAGGAACATGATTTCCATGTTGAGATAGAAAATTGCAAATTTCAAGAAGCTCTACAGCTCACACTTATTAAAGATCTGCGTATCCTAATGACCTCGCACAGCAAAGAGATTTCGTTGAATGGATTTTTGACCATCATATAAGCGTGTTGCTCACTTACCCCTTTATGGCTTTGAAATCGTCATTAGGGGTTCAGAGAACCCACATGTGACTGTCGAAAAATAAATGCAACCACAACGTGTATTTATCTAGTGCGGATTTTGAACTAGAGGGATCGTTGGATAGATCTTCGGAAATGAGGTTGGTAAACAGTTTCATCAATGACTGTTACTGGTGCTCGATATCGCGACATCATAGCCGAGGTCTTTTTGACTAAATTGGAAAATATTGATGTGAACGACATGTGGTCTCAACAGGATGGTTCTACAAGCCATATAGCCCGTGAACAATTCAATTACTGCATGCGACATTCTTAATCGTGTTCTCTCTCCCACTTTCTCTCTTCTTCGATAGTCAGAATTGGTCCAAGGATCTTATAAATTATCACTATTGGATTTTTTTAATGAGGTCATTTGAAGTCAAAAGTCTGCGCGAACAAGTAAACAAAAGCCTACGCAAACACCATCCGTGCATCGAAGGGAGAGACGAGATCGAAGAGATCAACGCTGCATCAACGAAAATCAGCCACAATTATGCAAAACAATCATGTTCAATTCAGAGAATTGAGAATTGACAAAAGAGTGCCTATGTGCCAGTCAAAAAGAAGAAAACTTGAAAAGTTTAATAGTTCTATAAAAGTTGTCGTTGACTAAAAGTATTTTTAATTTATTTTTGTTAATGTTAGTAATATCAAAACAATTTAGTAAAGGCGAACTTATTTTTTTTATGTAAATAAAAAATAACATTTTTTTCCAAGTAAAAAAAAGATGTAGTTTTGATTTACATCAATTTTTGTAGGTGCAAAAAATTTGAAATACATATGGCAAACTGGAAGACCGTAAAGTAAATAAGGTAAAGAACACATGAAGTAACAAAAACAAATTCTAAATTAATATACGCCTAGAATTGTTACAATATCATTATTTCTTATTTATAAAATTTTATAATCTTTTATTTGTCAAATTATAATTATAATTTTTTAAGTTGGCAATTTCCTAATTAAATAATTAACTCCTGATTTTCTAATATATTTTTTTGAAAGCTCAATAGCATCTGTTCCTGATAATCGAATTAGATGAAGCTTGGTACATAAGCATTTAGTACGGTTCACAACAGTTCTATATCCCAACTTCCGGGTTGTCACTTCTGTAAAAATTATTGTACATCACAATTTATGTTTGTTGGGATACTACAGCTTTTTTTATTGTTTATATAATTAGAACTACGCGAAATCTATAACAATGGTTAGCCATTAATTAAAGTATGTTATGAATATTAGCTCACTATATTTTTTTTTAAATAAAAAGTGTTGTGTTATAGGGTTTACAATATGTGTCACAACAACACATAAATACCTTTTAAGACCTCGGTCCCACAACAACTTGTGCTCTAAGGTGTTTATGAACGCTTTTTTTAAACCTCTGCGGATTGAAACCACCCGACACTATGGATTCCGGCAAACTATTCCAATTGTATGCAGATCGGACAAATCTTTCTGTGTTCTGCCAGTATGGCAGCGCGAGATCTCGACCATCTGACTGCTTCCGCTAGCGGTAAGAATAAGTTTGAGGCATGATGTTGCTGATTTCATCTGAGCACTGTTGATGACAATATTTGTAAAAAACAACGAGATCAGCAACAGTGCGACGATGTTGTAGAATGTAAGGAATTAAGTTTTGATGTTAAATCTCTAACACTTCAATTCGTATAGCCCGCTTTTGAACAGAGTCCAAGAGGGCTAAGATGGAGCAGCACCCCAAACTTGACAATAGCACTCCATACAGGGACGAATATAGGACTTATAAACATGAAACAATTGGTATGGAGTGAATAATTTTTCTATCTACACAACACTTTATTTAAAAAAAAAATTAATAATTCCCTGTAGGAGGCCAATATTTTGAAAAAAAAATTGGATGTAGGTTCAGCAATTTTCGCGTAACATTCAAACGGGCTGCCGCTAGACAGACAGAAATCTGTTTGCCAATTAAATCTTCGAGAAATGTTAAAAGAATGGGGTGGTAAGATTGATTTTTTGATTGATTGATTGAAAATTGATTTTTTTTTGATCTGACAGCAAATTTGTGTTTCGTTGGTACGTCAGATCAAAAAAAACTTGATTTATTTTTGATCTGAAATCTGTTTTTCAAATCTGAGATTTTAGCTAGATTTACCCCTCAGATCAATTCCCCTTCACTAATACCAATTAAAGTGAAATTTGACATATGTCAATTGTATTCTTAAATATCAGATTTCAAATTTACGATGACTTTATTAATTTTAAATTAAATTAAATGAAATAACTAATTCTAAATTAAATAAAAGTGCATAAAATGCTTGAAGTGTGTAAAAATTATCAGAGCATATGTCGCAAATGTCATTTTACTTCGGTCTGAAAGACCTAAGTATTACATTCATAAGCCAAAAGTGAAATTCTTACCCCCACTTTTTTTGGCTTTTCTCGACGTTTTAGGGCCTACTGATTCTAAAAAAGCAAAAAAAAAATGTATGTCTGTCTGCCGGCCGGCCGTCATTACCTACGCTGCAGGGAAAACCGCTGGAGGGATTTCAAAAATTTCTTTTCCTAAAAATAGCTATACTCAAGGGACAGGTCCGAAAGAACGCTGTGTTCGATAACTGTACCGGAAGTGTGTCAAAAAAATCATTAAGTGTGTCAAAAACAGCAAATTTTCATATTTTTGACTTAAAAAACGTTCATTTTAAGTTATTACGAGTAGGAACATTGAATTTGGAGAAATCTTGATTGTAGGGATTGGTATATGAGATCAAAAACTAGATTATTGCATTATAGGTTTGTCAACAAAATGTTGTCAAGTGTGTCAAAAGAAAGATTTTTATTTATTTTTTTACCCAATTTTTTGAAAAAAATAAAATTAATTATTTGTTTGTATTGAATTTTTGAATTTTTATTATTATTATTGAGAATTATGGCATTATAAGATTGTCAAAAAAAAGTTGTCAAGTGTGTCAAAAGAAAGATTTCTATTTATTTTTTTACCCAATTTTTTTGAAAAAAATTAAATTAATTATTTGTTTGAAATGAAATTTTATTATTATTATTGAGAATTATGGCATTGTCAGTTTGTCAAAAAAATGTTGTCAAGTGTGTCAAAAGAAAGATTTTTATTCATTTTTTTACCAAATTTTTTGGAAAAAAATAAAATTAATTTGTTTGAAATGAAATTTTATTAATATTATTGAGAATTATGGTGTTATAAGTTCGTCAAAAAAATGTTGTCAAGTGTGTCAAAAGAAAGATTTTTATTTACTTTTTTTACCCAATTTTTTGGAAAAAAATAAAATTATTTATTTGTTTAAAATGAAATTTTATTATTATTATTGAGAATTATGGCATTATAAGTTTGTCAAAAAAAATGTTGTCAAGTGTGTCAAAAGAAAGATTTTTATTTACTTTTTTACCCAATTTTTTGAAAAAAAAAAAATAAAATTAATATAATTTGTATGACATGAAATTTTATTATTACTTTAAAATTATGGCATTATTAGTTTGTCAAAAAAATAATGTCAAGCGTGTCAAAAAATGATTCCATTTATTTTTTTAGCCAATTTTTTGAAAAAAAAAATGTAGCTGTTTTTATGACGTAAATGTAATTGAAAATGAAATTTGACATGGAAGTTAATTTGAATTTGTTATAGTTTTTGAAATATTTTTGGAATTTTGAAAAAAATTTGTATTTTTGATTTTGTAATAATTTTTGCAATATTTTTAGAATTTTGGAAAAAGTTTTAATTTTTGATTTTGTAAGAATTTTTAGAATTTTGAAAAATTTTAAATTTTTGATTTTATTATAATATTTGCTATTTCGAAAAAGTTTCAATTTTTGATTTTGTTATATTTTTGCAATATTTTTAGAATTTTGGAACAAGTTTGAATTTTTAAGAAATTTTGGAATATTATTGGAATTTAGAAAAAGTTTAAATATTTGGTTTTATTCTAATTTTTGGAATTTTTTTAGAATTTTGATTTTATTTAATTTTTACAATATTTTTAGAATTTTGAAAGAAATATGAATTTGTGATTTTGTAATATTTTCTCGAAAAAGCTAAATAGAGAGGTTTTTGAGTAGTTTGCTGAGTGTATCATCTTTTCATTAAATTATGTTAATTTATGATCTGTTATAATTTTCCGGCATCGTATTGATGTTTCATGTTAGTTTTGCAATAAATTTCTAAACCGAGATAAAAAAATACTTGTACTTTAACAAAGAGTTATGTTTGATACATCGCTGCCCAAAACTAAAAACCATGTCCTCATAAAAATTTTTTGCCGAAAACTATATCAAAATCCTTAATCCAGACCGAAGTCTTGATATCTCAGAGCTGTGACATTTCCACCCCTCCATATTTTTTCTAGATGGTATTTGAATGTATATTTACTTTATACGAAAGACAATGTTTCTGTACATTAAACTGGTTAATAATTTTTAATTCACTAGATCTTTCTAAAAAATCCAAAATATCCTTTGGAATTAAAAAATTCCAAATAACTTAATTGTTTGAGTTTAAGTGCTCAAAAAATCTCTAATATATAATTCAAAATTTTCAATATTCAAATCTAGTGAATTAAAAATTATTAACCAGTTTAATGTACAGAAACATTGTCTTTCGTATAAAGTAAATATACATTCAAATAACATCTAGAATTTAATTAGTGTTAGTCACAATAACGTTGTTGGAAATTGTCTTCCAAACTCGTAGATCACAAGTTATTCATTCAATACTAACTTATACTAGTTTCCCACCGCAGAAATTTACTATGTAGTATAGCAAATATTTGATATTAGTTTGATTTCTCACCGTTCATATTATATAAAAATGTTTCGGTGGGAAACCAAACCTAACTTGACACTAGAATAAAATTGATATATCAAAATACCGTACTGTCAATTTTATATTTGATATTAGCGTTATAGTTTTTAAAATGAAATTTACAACCCAGAGAAAATCAAACTAGATTTAGACCAGCCCTGCCATTGTTTTTGAACAGCATAAAATACATATAAGTTTTATTCTATAACGTCTTTTTTAAATAATTCTCTCACGGAAACCAAACGTCTACGTTGACTACGTTTTTCATGTCCTATTCCTTTATAATGCTATACTAAACATATCTATATCATAATCAACAATTAATACATACACTTTAATTTATTAAATATCAGAAATGAATCTTACAAGCTAAAAATCGCAAGAAAACACAATGTTTACAAATTCCATAAAATGACATTTCACCTATAAAATAATAATTACGTTTCACACCGTCGATATTATACTTTATTTGATAAGTATTATATTTACTAGCTAGCAAATGAAAATAGCAAATTTAAAATAATTGTTGTGATAGTTTGCTTTCACACCATTGCTATTATACTTTATTAAACTATACTAGCTAGCAAATTACTACGGTGGGAAACTAGTATTAGTTAGAGTATGATAAACATATAATCGAAGAGTTAATAAGACTAAATACACTAGAATTGGCTAATTGTAATTACATAAAAGAGAAATATCTAATGAGAAAAATTCAACTTAAGGAAGTTAAAATAATGATAAAATTTCAACTTTGAAATACCATCGCCTCGGTAGGTTAGTTGGATAACGTGTCTGCCAAAACGGATTCGAACCATTGGCACTGATGAGGATAGTTCGAATCCCAATCCGAAACACGTATAAGAGAAAAATGGAGTTTTTCTCTAAAAAATCCAAAATGTCATTTTTATACCGATACAACAAAAATATTAAAAACAGCTGATTTCATGTTCGTCACCAAAATCTAGATCTTTTTCGATCAAATCTGACTTTACCAATCGAGAATCACATTAGTTAAAAAATAAGTTTTTAAACAAGAAAAATAAAAAGTTTTCTAAAATTAATATAATGTTACGATTCTAAATAAACACAATGAAATACGAAAATTGTATTCAACGTCACATTTTTTCCAAGAAAAAGGGTTAAAGAGAAAAACAAGAACATGAAATAAAATTGAATTATTTTATGAATCAAATCAACATGTTAGGTAAAATAATGTTATCGAATATTCTTAGATTTTCTCGAGGTTTCTTCGTAAAGAAAGTGAACTTCTAATAATAAAAAAATTATGCAGAATTGTATATAAGGAAAACCACTTGCAAAATTAAATTAGTTTTATTCGTGTATCGTGCATATATACCGTGTAAAAGAAGATATTTTTAAATTAGTTTTTGTAAATAAAGTTTTAAATGTTATTTAATAAGAGATAAATTTTGTGCATTATTTTTGACGCTGTCTATACTGGAAATATCTACAATCAACCGTAGGAGTTTCTGAAACTGTTGAAAGAATATTCTAATTACGAATATTGCTTTCTGTATTGTTTTCCTGTTGTTGTGGAACAGTTAAGGTGTTGAATAATTAATAAAACCTGGTGTTTGTGCTTACTAATCAGTGATCGAATCCAGGAGGAGATTTGGGAAATACGTTTATCGAATTGAGAGTAAGGTCCATTCGAAGGAAGATGGAAACACGTTACAATTATATAGGAAACGTTGAAGAAAATTGTTTTAAGTATTCCTTTATTATTTTTCTTATGAAGACTTGCAAAAATCTACAATTATTTTTCCTAAAACCACTTCAAACTTCCCATAACATTTAAATGAATAGAACAAATACCAACAGGTACAAAATCTTTATTCGAGTTTTATTGTTACACAAATTTAAGTTAAGTTGAAACCATTAAAAATGAGTGTTTGAGTTTGAACAATTACAGAATGTTAAGCTTCTTTTATTCAACCTAAATAATCCATTATCAAACCATCAACGCACAAGAACCAATTCATTCATAATTCAATCTCTTATCGTCACCCATTTTTATTATCACAAAACTACTATCACCTACCCTATACAACAAAAAAACGACACCAAAAACCAAAATCACATTATTCTTATTCAAAATGCACATCCATCGTGTCCAAAACAAACGAGCAAAAGAAAAGGAAAAACTTAACACAACCCAATCGATTTATAAATAAAATTTTCTTTTCATTAAAATAACAAAAAAAAATTTCTTTATTTTGTATTTGAAATTTAGGTCAAGTTTACGTTTACAAACTTCAAAATATAACCATAAAATGTGTAAATATAGCCACATTTTTCTTCATACATTACAAAAAGAAAATTTTTTCAAACTCACACATTAAGAAAGAAAATTTTCGTATTCCGTATTGTATTTTTAGATTAATTATTTTATTACGTAATACTTTTATATTGTTGGTGTTACTCTAGTTTGATGGCGGAAAAAAAAAAGAAAAAAGGATACAAGAAAACTGAATGAAGGAAGCTATACATTATTTTAATTTTAGAAAAAGGATTTCAGAATTTGATTACCATAATCATTAATCACTTAAATTACAATTTATTTATGTCATATGGTTTACGAGTTACGTTAAATTTTTTTTTGATACATTGATATAGAGTGAAATATAATTTTATCTTGATCGTAGTATTTTGGATTATGAATAGAAAGGATAAATCGAGATGGAAAATTTTGTAACAAATTCTTGTCGAAAATTATTCAAGCGGAAATTTTGACTTTATAAGTCAAATTTTGCGTCATGAATTATGTTAAATGATAGATGAAGGGGTTTGAGATTAAAGAAGGTTGTATTGTTGGGCTTATACTTTATTTTTTTTGTATGTTTATATCCCCTATTCATACTTAAAGTTAGTGTTACATATTTAATTTTACAAAATTCAAAATCAGTTCCTAAATTATAATTGATTTTATTGGAAAGCCATTTATGGTTCACATGTCATTATCACATGTCGTAATAGAATGGCATGCTACAAGCTGTAATATTTTGCAGGATCACTTTTGAAACCACCTTTTTGAAACATAACGGTACATTACCCAAATGTGAGTATCTTAAAAATCATATTTCTAAATCTTTAATTTTCTGAAAAGATTTTAGTCGATTCATCCCTAACATAGTGTTAAAATTACAGGAATACGGTATTTCGTGTTCACTCTGTGTTTACATTATTGTAAATTTGTAATGCATTTTAATTTTAAACGACAGTTGATCAGCAACTGCTCCCTAGCTATTTTCCAAAAACAAGAAACAAACTGACAATAGTTGAAGCTGGGTTCGGTCAGAAAACTTCTTATAAAAACTCTTGATTGTGAATTACAAATGTTGTTAAAAAAGAACATTTAATCTAAAACAAAATTCAAATTCAATTGTTCTTTTTTTGCACTTTATTGTTTTTTTGGTTAGTAAAGAGTATTTAACTCGTTTTAGTTTTGGTTAGTAAAGAGTATTTAACAATAGTGATCAAATATTTTAAACCTCGAAACAGAATAAATTACAACTACAACACACCTCCCCCACCATATGAAAAAATTTTACCCTCATGACGCATAGTAAAACTGTTTATGAACTATGAAACAGAATATGAACGACAATTTTTGTAAGCTTGACACTTGAGCAAATCAGTTTAGTGCTGAAAAGTTTACTAATACGTTAAGACTTAAGAATAATGCAAGTCATTTTAAAAAAAATATTTTTCTTAATAAAATTTCATTGCACGAAAAAGCATTAGTTTTTTTTTTACTTCACTACAATTTTAAATTGTGCGAGCAATGCAATCTATCGAGAAAAAAAAATCTCACATACCCCAAATTTTGGTTTTTCTTTTATTTTTGGACCATTCTCTATCTAAATAGCCAATAAAAGTTTGGTGTACGTCTGTGTGTGGGTGGGTGGGTGGCTGTGTGACATTCCTGCATAGGATCTTGACGAAACTTTGGCAAATGATCCAGGTTCACTGCAAAATGGAAGATCTGGATTCATTCCAAATTTGGACAAAATGGCGGGGGTGACTTCTAATCCCGGCTTATGATCTTATGGAAACTTGGTATATAAGGTTTTAGTACTGTTTCCGATATTTTTGCATACCAACTTGCGGTTTGTCACTTCCGATTAAAATGTTTTTTTTTTCAGAGGTTTATTCCTACTGTAGCCATCAATTACCAGGGTTTGGGGTCCACCATACAACAGGTGGTATTTCCACTATGTTGTTTAGGTTTGTTGGGCATACAGCATTCGTTCGTGAATGAATTTTGATGACTCTTTGGAAAAAGATGCAAATACGTATGGCAAGGAACTGATGAGATTTTGAGGGATATTGAACAAAGTGGTGGGGGGTCCCTCGAGCACCTGTTTTTTTTAAAGCTCAATAACATCTGTACCTGATAATCGAATTGGGTGAAACTTGGTTCATAAGCATTTAGTACGGTTCACAACAGTTCTGCACCCCAACTTCCGGTTTTTCACTTCCGGTTTTTTTTTGTAAATTTTGTAATTTTTTTCGGTGTCTTTATGCACACTACAGCCTACAATATTGGAGTGATTATGATAAAACTTATAAAAGGTTCCAATTAGTGTGAGAAGATCATTATCATCTTTTGGGACACATTAATCAAAGAGGCGGGGGGTCTACCATACAACTGCTAACTTTTCACACTTTATTTTTAAAGTTTGTTGGGAGCGCATACAGACTTCCTTTCATTAATCAATTTTAATGACACTTTGAAAAAAGATGGAGACTTAAATAACAAAGAACTGATTAGTTTTTGGACAATATTGAGATATGTGGTGGGGGCCTCCCGAACCTGTTTATTGTGTCACCATTTCTTCATGTTTGTTGGGAGCATACAACATTCGTTCGTGAATGAATTTTGATGACACTTTGGAAAAATATGCAAATATGCATGGTTTTGGATTAGTTTTTGAGCGATAGTGAACAAAGTGGTAGGGGGTCCCCCGAGCACCTGATTTTTTGAAAGCTCAATAGCATCTGTACCTGATAATTGAATTTGATGAAACTTGGTACATAAACATTTTGTACGGTTCACAACAGTTCTGCATCCCAACTTCCGGTTTGTCACTTCCGGTTAAATTATCTCGCAAAGCTTCCTTTTCATCCATATATCCATAAAACGAAAATGCATTAAACAAACTTTTTTACTCGATACAACATTACCAATTTCATTTTCATTTTCAGCAAACTATTCAAAAACCTTCAATTTAGCGATTCGATAAAATATTACAAGATCACAAATTCATATTTCTTTCAAAATTCCAAAAATATTGTAAAAATTATAATAAAATCAAACTTTTTTCAACATTCTAAACATATTCCAAAAATTATTACAAAATTAAAACTTTTTCAAAAATTCTAAAAATATTGCAAAAATTATTACAAAATCAAAAATACATACCTTTTTAAAAATTCCAAAAATATTTCAAAAACTGTAACAAATTCAAAAATTTCCATGTCCAATTTCATTTTCAATTACATTTACGTCATAAAAACAGCTACATTTTTTTTCCCAAAAAATTGGGTAAAAAAATCAATGAAATCATTTTTTGACACGCTTGACATTATTTTTTTGACAAACTTATAATGCCATAATTCTCTATAATAATAAAATATTTTCACGTCATACAAATTATTTATTTTATTTTTTTCCAAAAAATTGGGTAAAAAAATAAATAAAAATCTTTCTTTTGACACACTTGACAACATTTTTTTGACAAACTTATAATGCAATAATCTAGATTTTGGTCTCACATGCCAATCCCGACCATCGAGATTTCTCGAAATTCAATGTAAATCTCGAAATTCACTCGTAATCACTTAAAATTAACGTTTTTTAAGCAAAAAATATGCAAATTTCCTTGTTTTGACAAACATAATGATTTTTTTGACACACTTCCGGTACAGTTATCGAACACAGCGTCCTTTCGGACCTGTCTCTTGAGTATACCTATTTTTAAAAAAAAAAATTTTTGAAATCCCTCCAGTGGTTTTCCCTGCAGCGTAGGTAATGACGGCCGGACGGATATACATTTTTTTTCTTGCTTTTTTAGAATCAGTAGGTCCTAAAACGTCGAGAAATGCCAAAAAAAGTGGGGGTAAGAATTTCACTTTGAGCTCATGAATGTAATACTTAGGTCTTTCAGACCGAAGTAACTCTTTCAGTCGATTATTTTTATAAAAGTATCACTTTAAGCTTGAGACCCGCTTTATGGGTCGTACAAGTCAACACATTTTTTTATTATTACCACTTTTTAATGTTTCAAGTTCAAATACATTTCTACAACTGTTTTAAATTTCTGGATTATTTTGATATTAATAAAAAAAATGTTCGTCAAAAGTTTCCTTCTTTTGTTTTCCACTACTCAAAGAGATTCTATTTCTGGTTTTAAAACAAAAACCATATAAGAACGTTACAATAAAAAAAACTAAGTAAATTTTACAAATTTCTGGTGTTGATCTGTTGCTATTATTTTATACAAAAATTTAATTTGCGCAATATATTTAATTTTTCTCATTACCCGCAATGCAATAGTATATTCAATAGTCGAACTTGACGTTGTTATTCATAACCCTAATACTATTTGCAACTTTATCAACAATAAAGCGCGCTTCAATTTTATTCACAATTAAAAGTAGCACCAACGCGATTCATTAATAAACTTATTAAATGTACCGAGTTATATAATTTTTGTGGCATTGAAAAAGATTTTACTACATTAAAAAACCTAAAAATAGAAAAGAATTTTACAATTTTCGAACAAAAAATTTTCATTTATTCATGAAACATTTTAAGAACAATAAGATTTATAATAAAAGTTTCTTATAAAATCAAGTTACCCTCACCTTTATTATGTAACCAAAATGTTTTACCACACAGTACAATAAATACGACAATTAGAGCAAACTTTTTTTTGAATTGTAAAGTCAACTTCGAAAATGTTAAAAAAGAATGAGATATTGAAATAAAACGGCGCAGCTAGGATTCGATCCATTAGGATGTCAAAAATTAAACAACGTTAGTCAAAAAAATACAGCTCTAAATCCCTTATCTACTTCAATGTAATTTAATATATAAATAGCACACACACACACATAAAATAGCTAACTAGTTACTTGTTTTTTTGTAAAATGTAAGTTTTATTTATTGATTAGATATATGATTAATGTTAACTTCATAAAAATTAATGACTTGCATAATCAACTCGTTTAAAATAATTATATTTCATTTTTCTTAAATGTTAAAGAAAAATAATAGAAAACGGGGAAAACAATAAAACTTTATTTTAGAACTGTCACAATAATTTTTGGACTAGAGTGGTTTGCATTATGTATCGCATATGTCTCGCGATGTTAGCTGAGCTGTAGGCATCAACAAGTGTTCCAAACCTAAGTTAATTTTACAATTCAATTATTTCTAACCGAATTTAACTTCAAATATATGGAGGGGCTGAAATCTCACAGCTCTGAGATATCAAGACTTCGGTCTGGGTTAAGGATTTTGATATAGTTTTCGGCAAAAAACTTTTATGCGGACATGGTTTTTAGTTAAACTCAGCAAACTACTCAAAATCCTCTCCATTTAGTGTTTCGAGAAAATATTACAAAATCACAAATTCAAATTTCTTTCAAAATTTCAAAACTTTTGTAAAAAATAAATAAAATCAAACTTTTTCCAAAATCCTAAAAATATTCCAAAAATTATTACAAAATCAAAGATTAAACTTTTTTCAAAAATTCTGAAAATATTGCAAAAATTATACAAAATCAAAAATTGAAAATTTTTTCAAAATTCCAAATATTCCAAAAATTAGAATAAAATCAAATATTTAAACTTTTTCTAAATTCTAATAATATTCCAAAAATTCAAAAATTGAACCTTATTTCAAAATTCTAAAGATATATATAAAATTAAAAAATTTTTTTTTTTAAATTTTAAAAACATTCCAAAAATTGGAATAAAATCAAATATTTAAACTATTTCAAAATTCTAATAATATTCCAAAATTTCTTAAAAATTCAAAAATTCAAACATTTTCCAAAACTAAAAATATTGCAAAAATTATAACAATATCAAAAATTGAAACTTTTTCCAAAATTTCAAAAATTATAATAAAATCAAAAATTTAAAATTTTTCAAAATTCTTGCAAAATCAAAAATTGAAACTTTTTCAAAATTCCAAAAATATTCAAAAACTATAACAAATTCAAAAATGTCCATGTCCAATTTCATTTTCATTTTCAGCAAACTATTCAAAAACCTTCAATTTAGCGGTTCGAGAAAATATTACAAGATCACAAATTCATATTTCTTTCAAAATTCCAAAAATATTGTAAAAATTATAATAAAATCAAACTTTTTTCAACATTCTAAACATATTCCAAAAATTATTACAAAATTAAAAATTAAAACTTTTTCCAAAATTCTAAAAATATTGCAAAAATTATTACAAAATCAAAAATACATACTTTTTTCAAAATTTCAAAAATATTTCAAAAACTGTAACAAATTCAAAAATTTCCATGTCCAATTTCATTTTCAATTACATTTACGTCATAAAAACAGCTACATTTTTTTTCCCAAACATTTCCCACATTTTTTTCCCTTTCCCACATTTTTTCCCATTTCTTTTCCCAACTTATAATGCCATAATTCTCTATAATAATAATATATTTTCACGTCATACAAATTATTTATTTTATTTTTTTCCAAAAAATTGGGTAAAAAATAAATAAAAATCTTTCGTTTGACAACATTTTTTTGACAAACTTATAATGCCATAGTTCTCAATAATAATAATAAAATCATTTCAAACAAAATTTTAATTTAATTTTTTTTTCCGAAAAATTGGGTAAAAAAATAAATAAAAATCTTTCTTTTGACACACTTGACAACATTTTTTTGACAAACTTATAATGCAATAATCTAAATTTTGGTCTTACATACCAATCTTCTTATCAAGATTTCTCGAAATTCAATGTTCCTACTCGTAATCACTTAAAATGAACGTTTTTTAAGCAAAAAATATGCAAATTTCCTTGTTTTGACACACATAATGATTTTTTGACACACTTCCGGTGCAGTTATCGAACACAGCGTCCTTTCGGACCTGTCTCTTGAGTATACCTATTTTTAGAAAAAAAAATTTTTGAAATCCCTCCAGTGGTTTTCCCTGCAGCGAAGGTAATGACGGCCGGACGGACATACATTTTTTTTCTTGCTTTTTTAGAATCAGTAGGTCCTAAAACGTCGAGAAATGCCAAAAAAAGTGGGGGTAAGAATTTCTCTTTGAGCTCATGAATGTAATACTTAGGTCTTTCAGACCGAAGTAACTCTTTCAGTCGATTATTTTTATAAAAGTATCACTTTAAGCTTGAGACCCGCTTTATGGGTCGTACAAGTCAACACATTTATTATTACCACTTTTTAATGTTTCAAGTTCAAATACATTTCTACAACTGTTTTAAATTTCTGGATTATTTTGATATTAATAAAAAAAATTTTTGTCAAAAGTTTCCTTCTTTTGTTTTCCACTACTCAAAGAGATTCTATTTCTGGTTTTAAAACAAAAACCATATAAGAACGTTACAATAAAAAAAACTAAGTAAATTTTACAAATTTCTGGTGTTGATCTGTTGCTATTATTTTATACAAAAATTTAATTGGCGCAATATATTTAATTTTTCTCATTACCCGCAATGCAATAGTATGTATATTCAATTGTCGAACTTGACGTT